>JARFJB010000772.1:1987500-2317500 GCA_036346205.1 Vesta saturnalis | reverse complement strand
AACCGCCTCAACACTGGAAGACAATGTGCTGCATACATCACTATCGTAGCAGCATCGTCGGCGTCACTGATAGTGATGACGTCAGCGTAAGGTATGTCTAATGTATTTGTCTCCGCAGCACTGTCGAGCTCCTGTGGAGAATCCAGGACTACGGTCGTCTGTTCATAGATTGTATCGTCACTGGTTGAGCTACCCACGTCAATTGGAGTGGAATAGGGTTGAGGATGTATACCACTTCAGGGAAGAGGGCTGAAGTTGGACTGTAGGGATGGATGGGTAGAGGTGTGAGGAAGCCAACGGGCTAAAGGTGGAGGATAGTTAGGGCTGGATGGAAATAGTGGAGGAAACTGAGATGTTGGAGGATCTCGGGATAGGACTAGAAGAAAAAATGCCTCAGGCGATATAGATTGGTCCACCTGAAAAAATAAAAAAAGTTACAAATACATTAATAGTGCAAGAAAAAAAATTATGGTCTTACCTGATACATTTCTTCGGCGCCAGATGAAGCAGATGATGGGGAAGTTGGTGTAGCATTCATCTTGATTTTTTCGTCTGTATTACTTTAGAAGCAGTTGTACGAATGATTTCTACTGTTTTCCTTTCGCTAAATATAGGTGTTTCACAAAAACAACGTTTTCATGCATTTTAGAGGACATTTTTCACGGTTTTATTTGCGGACTTAGAAAATATTTCAAAAATTATTTGTGGACTTAGAAATATTTCAAAATTATTGTGGACTTAGCAAATATTTAAAATAATTTGTGGAATTTTGAATAAATTCATAAGACTTATTATAATTTCAATAAATCTTTTCGGACTTAGAATAATTTCAATAAATGCAAATAAAACTTAGTATAATTACAATAAAATCTTTTTAGGGCTTAAAGAATAAGTTCAATAAATGTAAATAAAACTATTTAATTGTAGGATCTGTAAACGAAATACTAGCAGCAGCAGCAATGTTGTACCAGTCGTAAACAGAGGTAAGAAAGCACTCAGTATTACTGTATAAAATAACTATATGCCACTTCACTTCATAGGTATGCCACGTACATATGGCTTATGATTGTCCTCCAGTGTCAAATGGGCGAATAAATATCATAAGTCACATAGCATTAGTACCAAACCTAACTATCCCATCCTGCAGGGTTGTTGGATGCAAGGTCTCGTATGGATCACGGACAGGAAGTAATGGAGCTCCTGCAGGAGAATGTAAATGGAGGACGGCCTGGCAGAGAGCGAGCAGTACTTCACTGGATGACTGTGATAGAGCTTTGCTGTTGGTTACACCACCTCAGAGGACGACTTGGATGTGGTGGTATCCTGCAACTATGATCAGGTCTCCGTGGACGAAATACTGCTCACCCTACAACCTGTCAGTGAGCCAAACGAGACTGCGGAGGCACCCGTGAGCGAAGAGCAGGTTGTATTGCATTTATTGGATGATTGAGGAATTTTCGGATGAATGGATTCCTATGATGGATATCCGTTCATCCGCAAATTCGCAATGCACTCAGCACGAGGGTGGATAACATCAAACTGTTCTGACCCCCAAATGTGTTGTAGATGATGAGCCGTCCACATCTGCTACCGTTCGGAGGACAGAGGGAGGAGTAATTTTGAAGTCCTGAGCCCTACCTCTACCGCAGAATTCCTAGAGGAGTGTCGTAGTTCTACGGAAAGTAAGCTCAGGGAACACACTGATACCGTTCTCAGACCTGCTTGTATCAAGGAGTTTGAGCTGAATTGAGTCCGCTAAACTGTTAGGTACAAGTAGAGCCAATGGACGAATCATCGGAAAGCATCCTTAGTCCGGCGTGTGCAGATTTTGTAGAGAATGAGGGTCGTTTACTGACATCTCATTCTCTTCAAATCCTGCAACACCGATGCAGTATATAATACCTGCGCCATCACCGTTTAGGGATATCGTGAAAACGCAGTATCTTCGCCCCAGAGTGTATTGAGCCCTACATGTGTTGCGGAGTTTTGAAACAATTGCCCCAGCATGGTAGGGCATAAAACAATGCTGGGTGGAATATCTGTAATCAGCAGTACTCTATCCTGACTATCCGTCCTCCCAAGTCATACGCTACTTTATCCCTCAACCTGAGATATCCATCTATACTATCCCATTCCTGGCGATAGGTTACGTTGCGTCCCGTTCGCATCGCTGGATATGATTCTTTGAAACAGTAGTAAACAAGTAACAACATAATAGGATTGTATAATAATTATAATTGGTTACAAAAGGAATCATAACAAAACACGTAACGCAGTTATACAAACTTTATGTAAACTTTTGTTACAGCTCGTAATAAGATGTTTCAATGCGATTCATGAAGAAATTTTCGCGAAAAGATTCTCCTTCGGCATAAAAAACTTCATGTTGGATAACAATGACCGTATCCACCCACCTTCAGGAATTCGGAGTTCCAAAACCATTCCACAACAGGATGTATCGAGCAACAACTTCTGATGGCAGGGCCTCAGAACATAGAGTTGTTACTGACTACGTTTTGCAACCTGGTCCATCGAGGGTGAACTACCACTGAATAATGTGGTACCGAAGTGATAATGCAAACCCGGACCATCAGGGTTTAGCAACTCAAGGAAGCGGAAGGCTGACCAACACGATGAACCGGTAGAACCAAAAACAATGGTGAGAGTGCACTGCACAGATTGTTCAATGGATGTACCTAGGTATGCATTCCAAGGACACCTCAGAAGCAATAGGCATAAAGCAAATGTATGTTTCCTTGTCGATACTGGGGTCGAAGTGATCCGAAATGCGTTTAAACAACGCATTGTGTCGTACCGATTGTCTCCATGCAATATGCATACTGATGTGTTCACCTTTATGGCAGACGTGAAAGGAATGTATTGAAGGTAGTACAAAATCAGTTGCAGAAACACTATTCATTAAAATGTAATGTTGAGCTGTTTGGTTTATACTTTTGAACAGTAGGGAAAGCACAGAACTGAAATCGTTTCAGACTAAGTATGATATTCTCAGTGTAGGGACGGTGTTAGAAGAGTATTTCCAAAAATAAGTGAAATATTGGATGCAAAACAATCGAATTTCAACATAAAGATTCTGGTAAGTGTGAGTCGTGGTGTACTCGAGTATTAACAACTGTTTTAGGGTGGTCCCTGGTGCAATTCTGTATATAGAGGTAAACCTGCTTAAATTTGTTCCCACCACGGGTTCTTCCTATATGGCTGTCCCCGCCGAAATCGCACATAAACACGCCATAGTCAATGTAAAAATAATGATAATTGCTGCTTTGCATGGGCTGTTGTATCGGCACTAGTGACACCAACGGGAGTACCACAACGCACATCTTCTTACCCTGATTTCCAGACGTTATTCAACTGGACTGGTGTACAGTTCCCTGTTAAGCTGACGAATATTTCAACGTTTGAGAGCAATAACAACATTTCCATTAATGTTTATGGGTTAGACGATACCTATCGTGATGGTCAACGTGTCACGGAGGTAGTGGGGCCTCTATACTACACCAAAGCCAAACAGGCAGTCCATGTTAATTTATTATTATTAGTCAGTAACCAAACAGATAATCAGCATTATGTATGGATAAAAATTTTTCTCGTTTACTTAGCAACCAAATAACTCGGCGGAACGGAGCAATGTATTTTTGTGATGCATGCTTGTATTACTTTAGATCCGAGGAGCAATTAACCCGACACGTGTCACACGACTGTAACTTCGTATATACAAAATTACCGGGCGTGAAACAAAAAAAGACATAACCGGGGAATTCTACGCGGAAAATATACTCGCTTTTCGGAACTATCAGAAACAAATGGTTCTACCATTCGTAATATATGCTGATTTTGAAGCGCTCTTAGTACCGGTAGATACGGCTGAACCAGATCCCGAAAAACCGTTCACGATAAAACGTGTAAACACGAACCATACTCGTTTAGTTATTACATTAAGTGTAGTGTAAACGATGCGTGGTCTAAGTTAGAGCTGTATAGAGGAGCAATGCAGGGAGATATTTATAAGACGACTGGAAAGTGATGTAAAACGGATATATAATGAACATTTCAAAGCTATTGTCCCAATGACACCATTAACGGATGAACAGCAGGTTACGTATGAATGCAGTGTATGTTGTTACATATGCGGTAAGCACTTTACGGACGATCCGACAAATCCGAAAGTACGAGATCACTGTCACGTTACTGGTAAGTATCGTGGTGCAGCACATTCGACGTGTAACTTAAACTATCAGGTACCTACATTTCTTCCCGTTTTTCTACATAATCTCAGTGGTTATGATGTTCACCTGTTCATTAAACAGTTAGCGAGTGAAACGGAAGAAATTACCGTACTTCCGGTTAACAGTGAAAAATATATAACGTTTGGTAAGCATATTTTTGTTGATGAATATGTAAACAGTCATGGTATCAGGAAAAGAAATACATTAATTTACGGTTCGTCGATAGTTGTAGATTCATGGCTGCATCCTTAGATACTCTATCCCAGAATTTATCAGATGATCAATGTATGGAGGTACGGAAATATTTTAGTAATGATAGCGACTTCAACTTAGTGAGAAATAAAGGTAGTTTCCCTTATGCGTACGTAGACAGCTTTAGTAAGTTGAACGACATCACGGTGCCATCATATGACAAATTCTACGATAAAATGCGCGATGCAAATATTTCCGATGACGAATACTGTCGCGTTCTACTGGTATGGGATCACTTTAAGTGTAATACACTAGGTGATTATGCTGATATTTATTTAAAATCAGATGTGTTGTTATTGGCTGACGTGTTTGAAAACTTTAGGAGATTATGTATGGTGTGTATGGGTTAGAACCTGCACAGTATGTCACTTTACCTGGATTGGCGTGGGATGCCATGTTGAAATGTACGAAAGTAGAGCTAGAATTACTGACGGATATGGATATGTATCACTTTTTAAACAAGGTATTCGAGGTGGAGTAAGTACTTGTATCAAGCGGAGAAGCATCGCTAATAACGAGTTTGTTCCAAACTATGATCCTAAACAACCGAAAGTGTTTTTACAATATTTAGATGCCACGAATTTATACGGCTGGAGTATGAAGCAATACCTGCCTCACGATGGGTTTATGTGGTTACCTCAAGAGGAAATAGAACACTTTGACGTAGTAAAGATTGATGATGACGCCGATGTTGGATTTGTACTGGAGGTTGATATACATTATCCCCACCATCTGCATGACGAACACAACGATTATCCGTTTTGTCCTGAAATGATCTGCGCACCACATTCCCAGGAGGAGAAGTTAATCCCGAACCTGTGTGATAAGACCAACTATGTTATACATTACCGCTATTTAAAACAATGTATAGAGCATGGCTTAATTGTTACTCGTATTCATAGGGTTTTACGATTTCGTCAGAGTCCGTGGCTAATACCATACGTAGACCTTAATACAGCTCTCCGCAACACAGCACAAAACAAGTTTGAAAAGGATTTCTATAAAATCATGAATAATGGCGTGTTTGGTAAAACAATGGAAAATGTCGATAAACGAAGAGTTATTAAACTGTTAACACATTGGGAAAATAACGGTCGTCGGTAGGTCTAGCGCGGTACGTTGCAAAACCGCAATTTAAAAATTTTATTCAATTCACTGATAAATTGTTTGCGGTGGAATTGTCGAAACAGGTAGTTACGTACGACAAACCCGTCTATGTCGGATTCAGTATTTTAGATCTTTCCAAAATTATAATGTATCGGTTTTTTTATGATATCTTACGAGCTCATTATGGCAAGAATGTCACGTTGCTCTATACTGACACGGATTCTTTGATTGTTGAGATAGTAACTGATGATATGTATGCACACATGCGAAATAATTTAGACGAATATGATACTTCCAACTATCATAATGAGTTGCATGGTATTCCTACGACTGCTTCCGTCGTTGGACGAATGAAAGATGAGTACGCAGGAAAGCGATTCATTATTTTATGGTGCTGGATCGAAGTCATACTGTCTGAAGCTTGCTGATAATGAAGTTGTTAAGAAAGCGAAAGGTGTTAAGAAAGTTATTATTCAGAAAGTGTTGACGGAAGTAGACTACAAAGCGGTCGCGGAGGGGTCTGATAAAACAGTAATGTGTAAAATGCTTGTGTTTCGATCAACCTTACATGATATATATACCGAAATGTTAAACAAAATTGCCTTTAGGTCCCAGGATGACAAACGATATCGACTACGTGATACGTGTTCCACATTGGCGTGGGGGCATTGGCGAATACCGGAATTGGAGAATGCTGATCCGTTGAGCGAACTATTACAGGTTGCTAAGCAAATGAATTTATATTAACCGGAAGAAGAATAGTTTGGGTACTGACACTTGCTAGTTTTTTTTCCTATATTCTCTCCCTAATGAAACTTATATTAATAATAAGTTGTATTATTCCTTTAGTTGTTTTAAATATATTAATATTATGTATTAATTCGTTAGTAAGAGAATATAACTATACAAATACTGTGTGATATAAATAAAAAAAAGAAAAATGACTATTTACTATTTTTTATTAAAAAATATGTACAAGACTTATTGCATTACATATATATATATATAAATGATATACAGTAGCCAAAGCACAGTGGCATAATGATTTACAATGAAAGTAACAAACGGGTTGCATAGCAGGAAGAGGTGGACTTTCCTCAAGTTCAATAACAGGCTGGGTCACAAATTTTCTGATGTAATCTGCTTTCTCTCTGCCCTTGACATAGACAGTATCTGTTGGCTGAATCAATCTCTCGAGTATTCTTCGAAAATGGTGTGGTGGTGTATACCCTTCTTCCCATTTAATACAGTGCTGGTTTTGCATTAACCAAGTAGCTTGACGACGACTCTCTGCATCCAACGTATGCCAGGGATACGGTGATTTAAAAACAAAATGGACAATTTGTTTCCCATTATAAATGGCGAGTTCTTTTGGTATAAAAGCTTTTGAAATTTTGAACCCTTGTACATCGATTATGACGGACATTGTATTACAACTGTCGTACTGCTTTGGTTAACGCGTTGTACGTAACTAAACGATCATGGAGTATAACACAGTATGCTGTCGTATTAGCGGGTATGTTGGTCGATGTTTCAAACTCTACACGAAGAACTACTGCTTTCGAGTGCAATGCTTCTTTTTGATTTGAGCAGTCGACCACCATCAGTGGTGCAGCCGTCGTAAATTGAATAGGTGTGAGTAATGGTTGTCCATCTCTTTGATAATATGACATTTGGAATTTAGCAAACATTTCATACAGCGTGGCAAAGCAATTGTTATCATAATTAACATTTAAATTATCATACGGGTAACGGTCGGTGTTGAGGAATACCCGAATATTCTTTAGTGCACATTTATCGAATTTACTCGCATCGTGCATAACATTATTTTCTCGTCCAGTTTGAAACCCTATAATAATGTATCTCGGTGTTTCAATACTAGTCGATGTTTTGATTGCCCATGTATGCTTATCTGTTGTTGGTATAGCGGGATATATGTGGGTTTCCCAACTTCTAAATGCTAGTGGAGTATTCACATTTTTATCAATGTATTTCGTTAACGCTAATTCCTCCGCTAATGCTGGAACGATGTGTGGAACTTTCCAATAAATCTTATCTATGTTAACTTTTAATGCTTCGTCCACAGTTGAAATTACTGCATCGGTATCAATATTACTACGAATTAATACAAGTTCTTGTCTAATGTTCAAAATCACTTTATTATAATCTTCAGCAAAGCCAAGCAGCATTCGCAAAGGTACACAGACATTAAAATACCCTTGCTCATTTGTTAGTGTACTGTTTGATGTAGGAAACCAACCGGCATTTTGATGGCGGGCAAGATCATTGGGTGTCAATGATACTAATCCTTTCATTGTAGACGTTAACCCCACCTTAGTTACGGAATCTACCACTATTCCATTCATCTCATATCTAATTTCACTGAATAAAAATGCGATACCATTATTAACGAACCTTGCGGTATTGGAGACAGTGCCATCCTGTCGCAATAATCTTCCCTCTACATAAACATAACTTTCTGATGGTAGAGTGCACATGTCTTCCTGAATGGGTATCCTGATTTCATCATTGTTTCCAAATCTCGTAGTATATGGTTGATGGGTGTGCAGTTCGGAATTAACGATAGCATTATCAACAACAACTTTTTCATTAACGTTTAATACACTCATTGTAGTACTGTAAACCCGAGACTCTCCAAGAATGCTTTGTTCTGCGCTGTCAACGCTTTGGTCGCTGAACGCTTACTGACTGTACCCTTTCCACACTTCACTCTTTTATAGTTTGTTTTGCACTGGTTACATGCACATGTATTATACCGCGTCACCATATTTTCTTTAAATGTAGTCCTATCGTTATGACTTCTCCGTTAAAATTGACGAGATCTCCGTCTTGGTCTACTATTTTAAGTGTTATTGTTGAAATGGTAGATGTATTTATAGGTAAGTAGATAACATGTTGAGGTGATTCGATTATTTTATATCCCGCTGGTACACTGGGAAAGAATTGATGAATTATGTGTGATGACTCACCATTTTAAAACTACCACTTGTTATGTTGCACTCGATAATTAATGAGTTAATTTTGATGATGTTAATAGGGTTCTCAGAGGTGTACACTTTTTAGCTTGGTAAACAGCAGTTTTATTAAAGCCTAGCATAGGCCCTATCGAATGGACCACATTGAAACTAATGTTATGGGTTGCTTTCATGGTTGCTTTCATAGTATTATTATTTGCTCGTAAATCAATATACCCTTATCGTCTTTCACTGAGTCATTAATATATTTATTCACATCTGCGATTTCGTATGTTCCTGGCGGTATTGTAATTTTATCTCTTCCAAATATGAGCATGTTGTTCTTTGAAGTAACGTTTTGTATAGTATTGAACGATTCAAAACTAGTTAACCCCATTACATATTCCGACTCATTATCAAGAAAAATCGGTGGATTAAATGTGGCTTGCAGGATACTGCTTTTACCGGTGAAGGTAAATGTGTACGACATCACGATCACGTAACAACTACTGACAATCAGAACGAGTAGTCGTATAAAAATCGTAAGACTAGATGACCACAGTTGTATGTATTGAACTCTTGAACCTTAGTAAAGTTATAATCAATTGTGTTTCTGCTACCATCACTTTTAAAATAGTGGACTAATTCGAAGGGTGGTTTAACATGTCCTATACTATCAAAATATGTTATATGTCTATTACGCTTAATATATGCTGTCCAGTGTGTTCCCTGATTAGCTTGATTATCCAGATTCACGATACCACATTCATTCCTATGGATTCGTGTAGGTAGCTTATCTCGCATATATATCCCTCTAAAGTAGGGAATCTTTAATTGCTCCACAAATTTTGATAGCTCAACATTACTTAAGGCGTGGCGTGGTAGCTTCAGTGGGAGTTTTTTGAATACGGTTGTAAATATATGCCCAAACCTCGTTTATATGGTTTTAGATATAAACCTTTTCCAACGGTTGCTGCTTCCATTGCTTGATTGTGTCGTTTGGTTTCTTCTAACGTTTTTGTCGCAGCTTTTGCGTCGGTAACCGCTTTTGCAACTGCAGCTGCACCGCCACCTAACGAACCTAAGGCTCCTAATGCTGCAAATAGGGAATAAGAGGTATGAACCCCCCCGTTTTGGTATAGGTAATATTCTGCTCTTGGGTGACATGATTTTTGTGTTTTAGAACGCTTAAGGCTTGGTGTATTGTAGATCGTAAAGATGATCGAAGTTTACCACCAACACGACGTCGCGCTAGAAGTACCGCTTTGTTAAATGAAATTGGTTTGGGAGTACGCTTTGTTCTTCGTGATTTGCTTCCCATTCTATTGCCTGTCCGTGATCTTCCACCCATCCCCATTTTCCGTTTTCCTTTCATTATTCCAGTTATAGTTAATGCAGCTACCCTTTCTCCAAATGTAGCGTTTGAGGAACGAAATCTATTCCAAGCTTTTTGTTGCAAAATTTTATCGGCAATGTGTCGTTGACTTAAATCGTTTGACTGGGAGTATGCAATATCGTGCTCTTTACAGGCTTCGTCCAATTCATTAATACCTTTGTCGCCGCGAGCTAGTCGTTTTTGTAAACGGGTACCCGGTCCGCAGTATCTATACCAGGTATATGCAACTCCACGGGTAATTTATTTATTAAGGTATTAATTAATCCTGAACCTTTTCTTCTTATTACACCGAGTATACTTCATACCAGACTGGCTGTCACTCCACTACTAAACTACTTTTATTGTATGACACGTATATATATTAGTACCATACAATTTGTGGTTTAGTACTATGACGGCACCATACGCTTCATTCCGCAAGACACAGAATTACCTATTAAAAATTATGACACAGCTGATAACAAGGAACTTTACTCTAAACATAGCGGTCTACTGAAAGGAGGATGTAAACGAGGTATAATCGTTGGTCCATCTGGGTGCGGAAAAACAAATGTTATGATTACCTTGTTAGAACATCCAAATGGTTTACGTTTTGAAAATGTATATATTATTGCAAATCATTATATCAACCTAAATACCAGTACCTACGAAATTTACTGACACCCATAAAAGAAGTCGGGTATTTTGAATACAGTGATAATAGTGATGTTATATCCCCTAGTGATTCCCGTAAAAATTCAATAATGATTTTCGATGATGTAGCGTGTCATAAGCAAAATGAAATAAGAGATCATTTCTGTTTTGGCAGACATCGAAATAATGATTGTTTCTATCTGTGTCAAACATATTCTTCAATTCCAAAACAGCTTATACGTGATAATGCTAATTTACTTATTCTTTTTCAACAAGATCACACTAATCTTAAGCATGTGTATGATGATCACGTTAATGTCGATATGTCCTTTGATAGGTTTAAAGATTTATGTTTTTGTTGCTGGCAAGACAAATTCGGTTTTATTGTTATTGATAAAGAAAGCGATGTTAATACAGGTCGGTACCGTAAGAGATTTGACTGTTTTATAGCATTATAAATATGGTAGCAGTATGGAACATATGCAGTCGTAATGAAGGAGCGCTTAGTACAAGACATTTTGCGTGCTCGCAAGAGTGCAACAAAAATATGCGAGTTTGAAAGAAGATACTCCTTACAGAACGTGCAATAGAAGCACACTTTAAACCTATTACACAACCATTAAAACAACTGATTACTAAAAAATGATCTCTCATCAAAGCTGAACCCCTTACGCCAGAAGCTGTCAAAATGAAGTCATTGCACAAGAAACTGAAGTTTTTTACATCACACCTAAAACAGCTGGATTACGGAAGGCTCCACGCACTCTTGTTCCTGCAACCATTCCCACCTCTACAAGAATCTGTAATTGCTGATGTCACACATGACGACGAGGTGGAAATTCCTACTTTACAACAATTGAAATCGGAACTACTAGCTGCTGGATCTCAACCCGCCTTTGAAGATTATCTAAATCAATACCAAGGATTAGCTAAGTACTACGTTGAAGGTATATTTAGAGATACAGAAGACGAGTATGACTTAACATATGGCGCATTTCATTCCTGAAGAAGAGAAATTTTTATTGGCGATGCTGAACTAGATTTTGTTGGAGAAAATTTGCGAATCGCTCTTCCTGATGGATCATCCCTAGATTATGAGGAACACCGGGATTATATGAACTACTTTTTAAAAAGTTCCTACGGGATACAAAAGAGTGACCTACAGCAATACAATGACATATTGCGTCGTACTAATGCTGCCCGACGTAATTATAACCCTGATGATCAAATCCGAGGAACTAATAGTAAAAATATGGAAATCATTAAACCATTACTTCAACCTAGAAAACGGTCAGCTACATCATCTATTGCCCTCCAACCACAAGATCTCGAACAACTTCTATCTCCAAAAGAGGTGGGCATGCAACTATTACGATACAATAACAAAGCTATTGAATTTGTACCGTGGAATAACCCGAATAAGTTAGTAGATTGGCTACGGAATTATTAGGATCAATGTCGACAGGAAATACTAGCAATCACAACGAAGTAGTATATATAATTGATGAACTACGTAAGCAAAAGTAATACAGTAACAGCTCTTGTTATAAACCTATTACTATATCCTTTTCATTTCATTGTTACACGACTACCACTAAAGGCAGTACTACATGTCATCAGTTATGCCAATAGATAAATTTGGCGGACATCTTCATCAACAAATGACAGTGGATAAATTTGGAAAACATATTACTCAGCATCGCAGTGATGCTACGAAGCAAAGTGATATATATTACGAAACTTATTTTACCTTGCAAGGTGTCTTGCAACAGACAACAGTAGATATTCCATTGGGTATCAATGGTAGATATTTCTTTCCTACAGAGGAAAAATATTGCATTGTAGTGTTACCTCGAGATATTCATCTTCAGTGGATACTGTAATATATACGGCACCGCTGTTTCTAAATAATAAAACTATTCGTAAGGCAGGTGTGATTCAACCTATAATTCCAAAAGATATCAATTTCGACAAAGAACAATTATTCATCCTAGAGATTCTACTACAATCAAAGTAAAAATGAGTAAATCCGATGTTGTTGAAGAACTGCACAAACCAGCAAGGAGAAATTTTCCGCGACGTTGTGTAGTACTAAAAGGTTTAAATGATCTCTTTCAAGCTGATTTAGTGGAAATGATACCTTATGCTCATGTGAATAAAGGATTTCGATATATTTTAGTAATAATTAATGCCTTCTCTAAATATGTCTGGGCTTTCCCATCAAACGCAAGAATGGTAAACTAGTCGCGGAGGTAATGGATAAACTGCTATCTGGATTGCAAAAGATGCCTACGCATATACAAACTGATATGGGAACGGAGTTTTATAATGCAGAATTTAAAAAGTAATGAAAAATTCAATATCAATCATTACAGTAGTTATTCCACCTTGAAAAGTAGCATAGTCGAACGTGTCAATCGTACCCTTAAAGCAATAATGTGGAAAACATTCAGCATGCAAGGATCATATAAGTGGCTATCAATCTTGCCTCAAATTGTTACCGATTATAATTCAAGAAAGCATAGAACAACCGGATATAAACCGGTAGATGTAACGGAAAAGAATGCTGCAGATATTTTGCAACATTTAAAATGTCAGAAAGTTCTTGACCGTAAAACACCTAAATTTAGAGTGGGGAACATGTACGCATTAGCAAACATAGAAGCATATTCTCTAAGGGTACACCTAATTGGAGTTACGAAGTCTTTCGAATATCAACAGTTAAACGTTCAAGCCCACTCACCTACACATTACGTGATAGTCGAGATGAAGAGATTCAAGGTCGGTTCTATGAGCCCGAACTACAAAGTGTTAAACATCCAGACATTCATCTAGTTGAACGTGTCATCCGACGTCAAGGAATAAAGCTCTCGTTAAGTGGTTGGGTTTTGATACTTCTCACAACTCATGGATTTCTACCAAAGACATTGTGTAATACGCTAATTAACCTTAATTATATATACTGTAATATTAATATGCAATAAACAGATCTTTTTTACTTTTTATTACTACTATCCTATATCACTACATACTACTAAAGCGTCTGACAAACACACACTCACGATGCTGTTTTCGAGAATTGGTGAAATTATATTAGCACAGTCGCCTATTCTTTTTTAAATCGTGCAGAATCTCTAGCTAATTGTTCCCATTCTCCTTTTCGCGCATGCCTGTAAGCCAACTCCCATACTACTATGTAGTGAACTACGTTTTGGACTCATTAATGCGCACCTTCTTCACTGGGTGAGTCGTCATCTGATGACTCAAAATTCGGTAAATATCTTTCTATTTCGTGTATAAATTGCTCCAATGATATTTCTTTAAGGTCTTCTATTAATCGCTTTATACAACAAATACACTCTATATCGCTACATGCGATGTTAAGTATTTTTCACAAAGGCGTATTCCTCCCCATACTTATTAACTAGATTATTTAAATAGTCATCACTAAATCTACCCATTCCATACACTTTTTCATGATCAGCATCGAATTCTAATGCTTGTAACTGGCATATTAGTCTTTGGACTGCACTAACACAATCTACAGCTTTAGGCCACGACTCCGCACTATAACACATCCACATATTGACTAACATCTAATACTATCCACTATTGACTACAAGCGCGTTACCCCCTTTGAGTTATAGGATTGGTAAGATCCATATCCATATATAGTTTCTCCTTGGCAAATACTTCCATTTCCAGAAGGCAGGCTATGTTGACCTCAAATACATCACGCAATGGACCTATAACTTGGTGAATGTTACATTCAGGAATTGTCGCTGTCGACTGTATTAGGTTTTATAAAACTCTGGAAAGTTCACAGTATCTGCCAACTCCAATCGGTAATATATTATCTTCAAAAGCTTCCATAACTGTTCTATAGACTCCCATCCTAAATAGACATCAATTCTTCACTATCACAGAGGGTATAATTTTTTTCTTGTTAATATTTTCGTACGAGACAGTCTTCGATCCCAGTTTGGTAGGTAGCCATGTTCCTTCAGGACTGTAGAAATAATTAGTAATAACCCCTTGATTATCCATAAGTATACGCCATTCCTGCTTGTCAAACACCACTCCACCACTCTTCGTTCCACCTAGTTTTACGACTGGCTCAAATCCAAATTTGGGTGATAGACCGACACTAACAAACTTTGTTTTACTTTTATTTAAGAAATAATGCACATTATTAAGCAAAATATCGCAATATTTACTTGAACTTATAGCACCGAGAATCTTCGCCTTTTCTATGGCTTGACGTACGATGTTATCCATTATATACGATACTGACTTTACATACATTCCTCTCTTTTATATATGACACTCTCCCACTATGTACCCTACTCAAGGCTACTTACGTGACCTTCACGATTCTACCACACATTGCTTTAGCGGTCTTGTCGGTTACACCTTTTCAAGGTTTCTTTTCGTTCCACTACTTCAAGGATTTCTAGGCATACTTATTCCCAAGGTTATTCCACTTTGCCACAGCAAGGTCATCACAAGGTTACATATCCCCACTCAGTATTATTCGTATACTTAAAGGGAGGGGTTTTACATATACCATAGTTACCGATCTTCACTATGTCAGTTACTCCAGTGCAAGACGATTGGAAGACTTCTGCGGTGTACCAACCACAAACCCTATTTCAACTTAGTTCGCGACGGACATGTCAATTAATTCCGAACTGGGTAAATTTTGAAAAGGAAGGAATACTACCGGCTTCCATAACCAAAGTGCTACGAAATAATTATGAACTGGTTCAGTGGAATTCAGCGTGGTATACCGAAATGAGCAAGGTAATACGCGAGCACTTTGCGGCAAGCCGTGTAACAGCATATGCCCACATTGTATCAATATATGTTCGATACCATCTGGTGGACTTCATGAATTTGTGTCATTGCTGTTTCGCCCGATTGAAACCAGGAGATTACCGCGTAGTGGACCATCATATGCATATGGAGCGCTGGACTGCGCGGTACCACCTGTCGTACGAATATTATTGGTGCTCGTCGTGTAGGGCGCCTCTCACACAGTTATACGATGTGTACGATGATGACTCATGTATACTGTGTGATGAGGTGTGCTACGTAGCCGAGTAGTCTTTTTACTGTATATCTATTTTTATTTATTGTACATATTGTACATATTGTATATCTGTTGTATATATGTTGTATATATTGTATAGAATACATTATTTCCTGTCAGTATCTTACTGATTTCGCTGATGTTAACATGTGTGACCCAAACTTTTATTATCCTCAGTATTACAACTGTTTCGATAAACGCTTACTAACGTATCGAACATGGTCTGGAGTTCACTCACCCTCATCGCTTGCTGCAGCAGGATTCATTTCCACATCTTCAGACGATACGGTTGAATGTTTCATGTGTGGGGTTAGAATAAACCGATGGCAGCCAGATGTCAATCCGTTACAGGAACATCTACGATGGGCACCACATTGCACTTATGCTCAGCTCCTCGCACCACGTCCGCGCAGATGTAATGAACGGAAGTCGAGAGGACCTTTGCACTTGTACTAAATCAAAATGTTTTATTCCTAAAGAAAATCATATATCTGAGTAATACATTAATTAAATATATTTACATATCGTTTTCTTTTATTTCGGTAAAAAAGTGAGGTTGAGCAAAAATCATACAAGTGGGCAAAAACATACAAGTGGGGTATAGAGTAGCAAGCAGGTGGCTAAGCATAAATTAGGTCACGCGGATGGCCTTGTAATTGTGAAACAGTAAAGCGTGGTCGGATAGCCTTGTAATAGTGGAACAGAAAAGCGGAGCATGTGACCCTGGTTTTGTGGTAATGATATGTCGCACAGATAGCCTTGTAGTTGTGGAACAGGAAATCGGGGTTTGTGACCGTGGGTTTGTGGTAATGATATGTAAGTAGGTCACACATTGCGCTTTTTGACCTTGGTATGGTGGGAAACCGGTTTTGTGGCAACCTTGGAAATGTGGGCCTTGGAAATGTGGTGTGTCCCAGAAGTCTCCAACTCTACCTACTTGTGTGAGTGTGTGAGTGTGTGAGTTTGTGAGTGTGGATGTGTGAGTGTGTGTAGTGTGTGAGTGTGTGAGTGTGTGGGTGTGTGTGTCTGAGTGTGTGAGTGTGTGGGTGTGTGTGTGTGTGAGTGTCAGTGTGTGAGTGTGAGTGTGTGAGATGTGTGTGTGTGTGTGAATGTGTTAGGGTGTGATGTGTGAGTGTGATGTGTGTGTGAGTATGTGAGTGTGTTTTTTAAACATCTGAATACTTCAAAATGTAAAATAAATATATATATATATATATATATATATATATATATATATATATATATATATATATATATATATATATATATATTCGATGCAGTTTTTTAATACGACGCTTAATTTAGCGACAAAAAAATTCCTAATGAATTTAAGTGTTAGTTCAATATTCAATATCTGAATAATTATTAAATTTATAATAAAAGTTGTAGACATATTTTTTAGAGAAATTTTAATGTTACATAACTTTCCTTTATAAAGGTTTTTAATGTAAATCGAAAAAATGTAGTAATTAAACAAATATGATTGAAATTGCTTAAGCCGTATTATCGATATGTTTATAGAAGTGTGGGCTTTGAATTTTTTAAGCTAACATCTAGATTGATATTAACCTCTCTGTCTAATATGAAGTTTTATACGTCTGTTTGATTTTGCATTGTGCCTATTTTCGTAATGAACTAATTAAAAAGGGGCTGCATAATTGTTCTAAGAAAAGTGTTATTAAAGTTAATTCGTTTCCTTTAATTTCCATTTTGTAGGTTTGAAGGTCGTGTGTTGTTCCACACCGTTTATTTTTTTTGTGTTCGTCGGCCCCGATCTAGACGCAAACCAAAATGTCAAGCATATCTATGCACAGAAACTACTATCGTTATTAGCACTACTCGTCACTAGAATTCTGACCTACTATAGGAATTCCACCTTTAGTAAGGGATCTTTAACATGTCAATCATCGTATTTCCACGGGACCTACAGTTTTACTTCCTATCCCAGGAGAAGGGGTACTTTGGTTTTTCTCCGTGTTAGGGAAACGGCTAGCTCGGCCAGATTTGAACCTGCTACTCTCGGGTGATAGGCAATCACTCTAACCATCCCGCTACCAACGCAGAATTTCTTTATTTATCTCTCTACTTGTCAAGAATGATAAGTGATGACTCTTTGACTTAAAGTGTTGTTGGTTAAGTTAGAAAATCTTTACTTTACCTAAGAGAGACTGTCTAGAGGTATTATGGGAAATTGCAAAGTTTTACCATACATTGGAGCTTCTAATTTCATTGTTATTACTGATCCGCTCACTTATCTGAAAAAAATTATATTTGTTTTCTGATCGTTTAGCTAGATGACCTTTACGGTTGTAACAGTATAACTTCACTATTATTCAATCAAGCACATTCTAGCAATTACTGCTACTTCTTTTATTTCTATGCCTATTAAAGATCCATGGTACTTAAATCTATTTCCGACGTTGTTAATTACTAACGGAAAACATCGTTGAGTCATCTCACAACATCGTAATCCTCCTAGTTTTAGTCATTTTGGTGTGAGGAAAACCGTTGTTATAATTTGTTTGAACTATTATTAGCCTGCTTCTGTGCTCGCCAAAGTTCCATTTTTTGTGCACATAGCGTTGAACTATGTACTCCTTCTGGTTTTCTAACTCCTAGCCCCTTACGAGCACGCCCTTGGTCCTCTAAAGGATAACTTTCACTTTTGGTTGCTGCTACTTGTTTTTCGAAATTTTCATGTTTCTGTTCTCTCAGTACATCATTAGTAGTAATGGCAAGGACTTCACCCAATTTTGTGAGAAATATCGCATACCTTCCGTAAGCGAACACGACGAACGAATTAATAGAGTTTTAATAAAACTATATACTCTTACATCACTTAAAAACCTTGCAATGAGAATCTGCTAAACATGGAATAATTTGTTGTTCTCCTTACTGTTCGTTGTTTGGACATCTAAATCGTCCTCCCCTTGATTTTACTCTGTCCCAACCAGATAATGCGACACTTCCTGTTAAACTTACTCTTCAATTTGAGTCCATTCGTCAGAAGATTAATAAACGACGTTTATTAATTTATTGCAACATAATTACAAACTGTAATGATCCTAAAATTCATCACATATTAATTATCCAATTAATCCTATCAAAACTTCTTTCCTATTTATTTCCTCAAATCGAATGTGGTATGGTTGATAAATCCTATCAGTTTCCCACACCTTTTCCCTCTCCTACTAAATCCCCTATAAATATCCGCGCTCACCTTCACTCATCCTATTCTATTTCAATTCGAATTTAATTCCACTTGTTATAGAAATCCTGACCAATGAATATCATATTAACCGCCTGCGTACTATAACCTGTCTGTCATTAATTCCATCCTAACCTGCCTGGCATATTTCGTGATGTCTCGATATCCTAGTTTCAGTTATCAAAATAATTATCCAAAAACGTAAGTACCTATTTATATTTTATCGGTGTTTGTACCACGAGGAGCAGTAAGTAGATACCCAGTAACGTGGTTCTACTGCTGGTGGCTACGGCCCCAAGAAGTAAGGCTACTTTACGAAGCCCCTTTCCTCTCTAACCGTAGTATCCGAGAAACAATCTCTAGTCTGCCCTATCGGTGTACGTACCTCGAAGGGTAGTTAAAGATTGTTAATAGCATTGCTTTATTAATGGTGGTTTCGACCCCAATTATAAGGTAATCCTATACTGTGCCATCCCTATAACTTTCCCTGTTACCCTTGTATAAACCTGATCCCTATCTAACATCTGTTCGGTGTTACTACCACGAAGGGTGTAGAGAAATCATTACTTATCCAGCTAATCCAGATTCACAATGTAATACCAGTTTAGTGTAAATCGCATCCCTTTAATTTTCCCTATTACCCTGCTGTAAGTCTAATTCCAATCTACTACTCATTCGGAGTTAACACCCCGAAGGCTGCATAGAAATCACTAATTCGATAACCGGTCCTGATTCACCAATATAAAGCTTATACCGTCACCAGCCACTTAGAAGAATACCACTTATCCCTATATCCTCCCTCTGTTACACACCCTCTTGAACTCCTGTCCGAACTCCTACCACCTTATATCGAAACCAAATTATCCTGTCACATGGGCCTGTAATTTCAGTATAACACCACCAGGATGAAATTCACAAAAATTTTATTTCATCTAACCCCAGTACTAATCATTAAACATAATTTAGTTCACCATACTTCCACTTCACATGGTTTAAACTTTATATTAAAATGTCTCCATTTAATTACCCGAGTAATTCTGTTACACCAGAAAAGTTAAGTAAATCACATTTTATTACAGACGCTTCATTTAGTACAATTGCGTTCAAGCTATATTAATAATCTACATAAAAAAATTGATTCACATTCACAAACATCCAAATTTTACAATACAACACTAATTAACAGCTGATTATAGAAATTGCAAATGTTGGTGTAGGTCAAGGACTATTCTAACCTGTTTAAGTACCTCAGCTTTCCAGTCAATCTCAAACAATTATTTTCAATTGATTAAACCTCCTCTAAGTCAAATAGGCTTCAACCCTTAATGTTCGAAGTTACTCACCAATTCATTATCTCAAAGAAACATAACAGAATCACTGTCTTACCTGATTGAAGTTGTTGCTCCAAAAGTAGTCATAAGAAAACCACTCGGTCCATTTATCTTCACCCCCACCATTAACCCGACCGAAATTCATTATTATTAATTAATTATTATTACACTTACCAAGAAACAAAAAACCGCGGAAAATAACAGATACATGCTTAATGAAGTTTGTTACAGCTTGCGAGCAGATGTGATCTAACTCGAAGCCGGATTCCGACATCTGATTCAAAATACAGAACGAAATTTAAGTTTATTTTATACGCCAGAATAACATTTTTGTTTCTATATTATTTAAAAGTATTGTATTTTAATTTCAGTTCGCAAATTATATACTTAATATACTTCTTATACATTGTATCACTTTATTCTAACTCCAGGCAACCCAACATACATAATAGTGTTGAAAATTGCGAACTGAACCTCCCCTGGGGTCCTGAAGCCAGCAAACCAGGACAATTAATAAAACAATTATTGTACACTCGTTTAGGGTATTACATTCAACGATGATCAGTCAATTCTGTTTGAACGATCGTGTATGCAAGCGTAATTTTGCACGTTTTTTCATTTTAATGCTATACTGATTATCAAATTTTTTGGACCGTATCTTACTAAGAAAGTTATCGCTCTCTGGATTTATGAATTAAATGGTGCTTATGGTAAATCTATAGGGGTCTCCCATGACAAATATTTAAAACCTGATCGGTCTGTTAATGATTCTCCTACTGATTCACATCCTGTAAATTTCGATATTATTGATATGCATCGTCGTGTAGCTGCCTCTTCACTATCCTCGGCCTGGAAAATATCGCAAACTCTGTCTTTTTTTATTAGAGTTCCCTCTTTTGCCTTCTTGTCTGATACCGTGCATTACGTATTAAGTATTTGCTAGAGAAGGAATTTGTGTCGCGCGTGATATAATTTTTCGTATTTTACTCCATATTTGTGGAAATATACATAATAATTTCACTCCAAATAAACTCTATGTTACGCCATTGGTTCTTATACCGGATGCCCACGAGATCACTTTCCGGCTGCCATTTTTTTATTTATCTATCGATTTAAATGAAACTTGGTAGGGTTGTTACTCTAACCAAACGTCATTTTTAGGAATTTTTGACAAGCATTTCCGACTTCCGGTTTCACCGTAAATGACCTTAACTTTTGATTTTCAAATGACACCCCTTGTATATTTTTTGTTTTTCGGATTCTGGAGGTCATTTTACGGCCGTTTGCGTAATATTTAAATCGATTTTCTTCCAAATGTAATTTTAAAATTGAATTTTATTTTCTCATCCAGAGTGCCATGACCATCTTAAAATCATTCTACATACTTAACTCACTTCCAGAAAAATGCAAACTCACTTTTATCTTTGTTAACTTTTTTACTAGAATGTTCTAAACTTTATTTTTGCCGTAGCTCAAAAAAATTAAATGGAAGCATACCACTTTCATAAAACTACTAAATGCAGTATTTTAAAATGAATTTAATGACGTATAACACGTTTTGTCATTTTTACCCATTTTCGATTTAAAACATTTTTATTTTTATATTTACGTCTTACTCATTAATAAAATACACTTCCTATGTCACAGCACATCAGAGTTGCCATGAAAACAATAGGTGACTAGGTTGCCATGGAAACACTATGGTAAATTTAAAAGTTTGACAGGTAATAATAAAGGTTGTTGTTTATTAACATAAATCTATTATTTTACTTAAAAATTAAATTAAAGTTTGTGCTTAGTTTAATTATAAAATTAACAAAAATGTTTACCAAGTGTGAGCAGGTTGATATACTTATTATGTATGGACAATGTGCCAAAAATGCAGCGGAAACCGAACGAGTTTATCGGCAAGAATAGAGCGTCTTCATCATCCTACAAGACAATACATTATCTACCTTATAAGAAAAATGCGCCAAGAACCAGATAATTTGCAACAACATTTTATTATTAATGAACAAACGGAAGAAAATGTAATAGCATATGTCATTCAAAACCCCACAGCATCCACAAGGGAAATTGCCTTTGAATTAGACATTGGCGCAGAATCAGCAAGAAAGATCTTGAAGAAACATGGATACAAATCATTTAAGTACCAGCTTCACCAACATTTGTACGAGGGAGATTTTGTTAGAAGACTGGAATATTGCAACTGGTTCTTGGAACATAACGATGCCGATAATAGCCCAATTCTATTTTGTATTCTGACGAGTCGAGATTTACCAATAATGGAATGTTCAACCGGAAAAATATAAGATATTGGTCAACGATAAAGGAACACCGAATGATGGAAAGTAATTTTCAAGAGATATTTGGAGTAAATGTATAGACTGGAATAATTGGTACTCGTATTGTGCGAACGATTCTTTTCCAAGGGCATTTAAATGCAGAACAATATTTGTGTTTTTTACAACATGAAATTGAAAACTTTTTGGAGGAATTACCGTTGGAAATAAATAATCAACACCTTTAGTATCAACAAGATGGTGCGCCGACTCACAACGCTATTGTTGTGAGAAATTACTTAGAAGAACGATTTAGAGAACATGTTATCTCTTAGAAAACCGTATACGAGCGGCATTTGCTAGCATTACCCCCGACATGCTTAGGAATGTCGTAGAAAACAACGTTTTTCGTGTTAGGAAATGTCAAGAGGTGGAAGGCGGCACTTTGAAAATTTAATTGGTGGTTAAAAGGTCCAAAATTTATAATCTAATGCCTATTGTTAATGTTATACCTATTATTGTTAATGTTATTAATTTTTTTTAATTATTTTTAATACTGTTTAAAATTATTACACTCTGTTTGTTTTAAAATAAATTTTGTGCAATCGTTGACTGAAAAAATTGGGAAAATACGCAAAGCAATGCATTAAAATTGTGCTGCTTTAAAAACAACTCTCAGACGCGCCCATAATGTATCTGACCTTTTCTTTCACGTATTAAATTTGCTAGCAAGCCATTGTAGCACCTCGAAAAACCGGTCTCGTGCACTTTTATCGACACGTTTTTGCCCATAAGGTTGCCTATCTTCTCAACTGTTTCAATCAACGGTTCAATATTATACTCATATTACTAAATCTTGTTTTTATTTGTTGAATGACTGTACTGCAACATTTGTACACCTCGTATGTACCATAAAAGCCTCGATAAAAACAGGTGTGTAAGTTGCCATGGAAATACTATGTTAAATTTAAAAGTATGACAGATAATAATAAGGCTGTTGTGACATACGAGGTGTATTTAATTAATAAGTAGGTATGTAAATAAAAATAACAAAATAAAAATGTTTTAAATCGAAAATGGGTAAAAATGATAAAACGTGTTATACGTCATTAAATTCGTTTTAAAATACTGCATTTAGTAGTTTTATGAAAGTGGTATACTTCAATTTAATATTTTTGAGCTACGGCAAAGATAAAGTTTAGAACGTTCCAGTAAAAAAGTTAACAAAGATATAAGTGAGTTTGCATTTTTCTGGAAGTGAGTTAAGTATATAGAATGGTTTTAAGATGGTCATGGCACTCTGGATGAGAAAATAAAATTCAATCTTAAAATTACATTTGGAAAAAAATCGATTTAAATATTACGCAATCGGCCGTAAAATGACCTCCAGAATCCGAAAAACTAAAAATATACAGGGGGTGTCATTTAAAGATCAAAAGTTAAGGTCATTTAAGGTGAAACCGGAAGTCGGAAATGCTTGTCAAAAATTCCTAAAAATGACGTTTGGTTAGAGTAACAACCCTGCCAAGTTTCATTTAAATCGATATATAAATAAAAAAATGGCAGCCGGAAAGTGACCTCGTGGGCATCTGGTATATCATTTATAGTAAATATTTAAATTGCAATTTTATGATTTATTTATTTATTACATTTTCTTTAAATATACACCAATCTCATACCTTAAATCGTTTTCTTCTGTACCATTTTCCATACCACTTATGATATGGAACATCATATGCATATCGTTGTGTGTTTCATTCAAAGAATAAATTCTGTATTAGTTACTGACATCACGCGGTCAGCTTCTGCCAATGCTCACAATTACTTACTCCAAATGTTAACTCCGTCATCTATAGACCATTGATGTAGACATGGCTGTCGCTTGGCTCTCCAAAGACAGTGGAAGTTATGTGGAATCATACATTAAAGATAGTGCTTCCCATTGATGCTTTTACGTTATCTAAAGTGTTGAAATTCAGTTGCATGAACCAATTTGACGTAAAAATGTACTTACTTACCTATTCTATATTTATGTTATGTGTGTAACTTATATTTAATAATTGTAAGCCTTAGTTACTTGGTGTATTTTAACTGTCAGCTTACATTTACAAAATATTTTAATGTGACTAAAATTTAGTCATACTAAAGAATTTAAATGTAAAATTTTATTCTACACCCGTATATTTATTTTTCATTCCTTGGGATTACTTTAAAATGTAAACGTATAGCATTCTTTAGGGGGCTATGTTGATCACAATCTCAGCGCGCTCGGAGTCGGATGTGACTGAAAACTATTATTCGCTAAAATCTTTTATTATTTTAGGTGTGACTTTTGCTTTCTATAGTGCGTGGCGGTGACCTGAAATTATCTGTTTATGTCGATTCGTGAAACTTACTAATTACTCAAACTTAAACTACTTACTCCATTACTCGTGGTAACAAAGCATCAACCTGAAAATCCTTACTATAAATTTTCCTATCCTTGTAAATAAACTTTCCAATCAAAACTTATTTCCATCTTTCTTCCACAACTGCTCTACCATTATTAATAAATGTTATCAGTTGTCCACTCCTTTCCCACTCCATCCAACTGACCTATAAATACCAGATCCCTAGCACACACATCAGAGAGAGATTCATTAATCAATCATCACCAACATTTCATCTATTCACCCTCACATCGAACCCTTCATGTGCCTGTAATATTATCCTATTCCGCAGCCAGACGATCCTGATCAGCAACCTGTACCCGATAATACTAGCCTGATCAGAATCCTGGCCAGCATCACTTTATCCCGCACATAGATTACTATCCTGCCCTGTAACCGGACATACATTCAAAAACGTTCATTCATTTATTTTCAATGACCCTCAACACTTCCTGTAACATATTATCCTATACCTGTAATATTATCCTGTCCCGCAGCAAGACGATCCTGAACAGCAGCTAGTATCCTGACCTGTGCCCGATAATACTCACCTGTCTAGCATCCCGCACTTATATTATTATCCTGACAACGCATTTACTCATCTATGTACATGTTTAGGTAAAATATCCTTGGAGGTCAGCAGACCCGAGCAAGGTGCTTAAACGTGACACAGGTACGAGATACTTAGTTTGCCGGATGTGTTGCCCCGTATAGCTAACTATTTCAACGCCAATAATTATCCATTTCCATATAAACACCCTTTCGCAAAATAGAAAAGCCGCTTTATTTATGCTACCGTGATGACGGTGAACCGCCTCGAGACAGACACCAAATGATAAGCTAGGAGGAGTACTTAATTAAATGGAGGTTAGGCCCCGAATGGTTAACCACTTCTACTACTGGTACACCTACCCTTAATCATAACACCCTGTAAACGTTGCCGGCAGTTCAGACTCCGCAGACCCGATAATGCTAGCCTGATGAGAATCCTGTCCAGCATCCTATATCTCTTTATCCCGTACTTATATTATTATCCTGATAACGCATTTACTCATCTATGTACACGTTTAGGTAAGAAATACTTGGAGGTCACCAGCCCCGAGCAAGCTGCCTAAACGTTACAAAGGTACTAGGTACTTAGTTTACCGGATGTATTGTTCCGTAAAGCTAACTATTTAAACGCCAATAACCATCTCTTTCCATATAAACACCCTTTCACAAAATAGAAAAGCCGCGTCATTTATGCTATCGTTATGATGGTGAATCCCTCCGGGACAAACACCAAATGATAAGCTAGGAGGAGTACTTAATTAAAAGGGGGTTAGGCTCCGAATGGTTAACCACTTCTACTACTGGTACACCTACCCTTAATCATAACACCCTGTAAATGTTGCCGGCAGTTCAGACTTCGAAAACGCTATTACAGTTTCCCACGTAACAGTCGGAATGTCGTGTCAATATGTATATAATTGCCCTATCACCAGTAAACCAGACAACCGCCCTAATTACCGGTTTAATCATAACAACCCCTACCTATATATATATATATATATATATATATATATATATATATATATATATATATATATATATATATATTTTATTTAAAATTAACTTTTAAAGTACAAACAGTAAAAGATTAACTCGAGTGGGACTTGAATCCACGGCCTCCACTTTGCTAGAATGGGGCTCTTCCATCTGAGCTATCGAGGAGGCAAGTCACAATTGATTCAAGCTTGAACTGTATGTACTTCCCTTGTTACGATGTATTATAATTTTTTTATACACAGAATGAAGGATACTGCCAACTTTTTGTGAATATCATGTGAGCCCGCAATTCGCTAAGGTTTCGCACATGACAACACGTGACTGATTGTTAATTTTTATGTTCTGTATGCAACAGTAGTAGATAACTATAGAAATTGGTTTAGTGAACGACAGAAGTTCAATTTAATAATCATTAATCGTATTTTATTTAAAATTAACTTTTAAAGCACATACAGTAAAAGATTAACTCGAGTTAATCTTTTACTGTAAATAAAATACAATTAATGATTATTAAATTGAATTCTTCGTTCACTAAACCAATTTTATTATATATATATATATATATATATATATATATATATATATATATAGAAAGCCTGACCTGTACATAAAACCCATGTTTCCAATTATGATTTTATTCATAAGCAATGGAATGGTAATGATCACCTGTTAATAATTCCAGTATAACCCTGATTTCAATTCATTGAATTGAAATAAACAGTTAATACCGACACACTAATGTTCACACATAATCAGAAATGTAAGATCCCACTCACCTGTATATAATCCCTTTGTAAGCCTGACTCCAGATCACTAACATGTAATTACACTTAGAGCACCTTTCCATTATTTAATTAACCGTTTCAGTAATGACAGTTTTTCAGAATTATCCATAGAGGGCTGTCCTAATGCATATAGTTTACCAGCCAGCGGCGTCCTGTAGTACTCCAGTACAGGGATCACCAGAATCGAATTATTAGTTTTCAAATTTATTTATTTATTTCGATACTTGGTTTAGTTTGTTTATTTTATTATTTGCTGTTTAAAGTTTGTTTTATTTTACATGATTAAAACCAAATAAACTTTTTATAAGCGGCTACGGCTCATTTATCAGTTATTCACAAAGTGGTGACATTAATTAACCCCGACCTGGGCAACAAACTGAGGGCAATGTCAAAGTACAACAAAGGAGGCATACAAACTGCTTAAATTCGCCGTTTATTTTATTTATCATTCAAATCTGTTTGATGAAGGCCATGACATGAATTGCTGCTGATCAACCTCACCACGACCAATTCATCAGTTTCTTAATTTCCTGTTATCAATTCACGAACATCATGATGAAAGTGAGGTGATGCACCATCCTGTTGAGAGATATAATCCACAGTTTGTTTCCAGTTGAGGAATGAACCAGATACGCGTGTCCTGTAATGCAGAATAAACTTTTGATGGATTTCGGGTAGACAGCAGGATAGCGTATGGATTCTCTGTCCCCCAAATTCGCACATTGTGCTTGTTCACTGTGCCATTCACAAAATAATTCGCACGAAGACCATCCTCCCTTTCCATAAGCTTTTGCAACTGTGCCGAAAATTCAAAGCATTTGACTTTGTCATCGGGAGTCAGGGCTTGTAACAGTTGCAAGCGGCAAGGCTTATGCTGTAGCCGTTTCCCTAAGATCTTCCACACGGTCGGTTATGGCATGTTCAGCTCTTTGCTTACTCTGTTTGTTCACTTCTGTGAGCTACGTGCGAAGCTCTCCCACGCGCGGTTAATCGTTTTTTCAGTCACTACCGGCGACCTCTTTGATTTCCCCATTACAGAGGCATCCTGAAGCTTTAAACTGCGCATATCATCGCCGTGAATTTATGTAATCGCTTCAATCATTTATAATAACCGTATACTTACACAAGCATTGTGTACATATACTGATTCTTCTAATTATGTAACATAATGGTAATTTATTAATAAATTACCCATACTCTGTCAATATTAAGTATCAGTATTTTGTAAAATTTTTTAACTGAAAACTTCATCTTTTGTATGTCTAGAACACTCTTTAAAACTTTACATTAAAGATTGTCATAAGATTCTTATGTATGAATTATTTATTATTTACTTCATAAACATTTTAGTTCAACAGGATAATGTATTTCGTAACGTTATACATTTTATATTGCCAATATCATTGCATATTTTTTTATATTTCATCACTTCAATTTCATCTACAAAATGGTTTGCAATAAAGTATTAAACTTATATGGCAGCATTATGGTCGGTTACAAGTGCTTTTTTATCTGTTCCTTACTCCTGTTTTAAGCTTGACATTTTATAAACTTTTTAAAAATACTGACATAATTTTAAAAGAGATATTATTAAGATTCACAGCGTGTCCGGAAATTACATTTTAACTTTAGATACAAATGTTTTCTTTTATTATTCTTCAACTCTCTGGAACAAAATAAGCGGTAGTAGTATCTATTACTATGTTATAAAATTTATCGAAGTTTATGTAAAGTTTGAAATTTACTATTTCCACGGGAATCGTTGAATTTCAATGTTTTAACTGAGACGATTGAAAACTATCCCTTACGAACCTAGAGACAGGATAACAATAACGTAAAGTGGATTTTGTATTTGTAACTAATTGCTAGAAAAAATAAATTTATATAGAATTTACTATTCATAAGTTGTAAAGATTTCGAATAAAAATGTCTTTGTACATTTTCAACAGGTGTTTAATATAACTATTGATACTCAATAAAATAATCCAAGCGGATCTTTTAAGAAGTTTAGAAGTGTAACACTTTGGATTGAGATATTAATGTGGGGTTTTTGGATCTTTTACGTTCAGTAATATTTTTATTTCATGTATTTATAAACCTTACAGTCATATGACTTTACATAAATTTACCTACTCTATGGTAAATCGTAAATGCATTTTTTATACGTTAAATACTGAAGTACATAAAATTCCACAGTTAATTTACATTATAAAGTCATATTTTCACCCTATGTGCTAAATTTTTAAGTTTTACTGATCAATAATGCAAAAAGGCAGTAAAAAATTTATAGTACGTCTACTACCACTTATGTCAATTCCTTCATATTCACCCATGGAAACATGAAAATATTTCCCTTATGAAGGGAAAAGGCAATACTAACTTTCCAATCTTTAAAATTGTCTACAAACTCATTGTTCCATGAGTATGCTGTCAAAACGTTATAATTTTTAGTTTGGCACTACTGATTTTTGATGCATAACACCTAGTGGCAGCCGCCATACATTATAGAGGCGTTTGCAACGTTATTGTCCAGTACTAAGGTAGCATAAATATGATGGCGATTACAAAGACATTTCCACATATTGTCACGTATGATTAAATTTGACTTAGATTTTTTTTTTAATATTAATATATTTGGATATCATATGTAGAATTTTAAATGAATGTTAGCTATCCGTGTATAATTTTTTTAAATTAATTTCGTTAAAAGGAAAAGGAATCGTTTCGAGAATTAAATTGCTTTGTTGCTATAAGGAATTTAAGAAACACAATATTAAGTATTTTTGGCTTTATTTTATTGTGCTATCGCGCTAAATATTCAAGTATTTAATAGCGTGCCACTTCGTTTCTAAGTAGTATTGTTAGGGTAAAGGTCGTTGAACGTTTAATTGAAGTATTTGAGTGAAGGACATTCGTCATCTCAATTATGATTATCGGGTTTTGGTTGACATACGTGGGGCTGAGCTTATTTTCTCAAGAAATTTTGCCGTTTTGTATGGAACATTTTCAATGGGTAATGGTACAGATGACGTGAGTTTGGAGAGGGGGGTTTAAGTAAGGGTTTTTGTTTTTCATTCTTGCCAGTCTGTAGGAGACATTTGACAAATCAGATCGAGAGCGTTTCGGCTAGATGTGATGTAATCAGTGCATACTTCTACCTATTAATGTACCGCTGGTATCTTGAAGATATCGGTTATGGATTTAAAGTAGAATGCAGTCACTCAGGGGAGTTCGTGTGGATGTTTCGTCGATTTTGTTAACGTTTTTAATAAAGGGTAAATGTTTATTTTAGTGCTTCCCATTCATTTGAAGTTATGTTCACGCTGTTAGCGAATTTAAATATTGGTAGATATCGTCTTTTGCAAGCTCTCTCGCTGTATTGAACCGCTAAAATACGATATTACACAATAAGTTGCCGTAAATAAGGTTGCTAGTATGTTTTGTGCATACAAAAAAGTATTTCGTATAAATAAGTTGCTGATTTATGTAGGTAGATCAGGAGGTAGTAAGAAGATACCTGGATTCAATTTAAATATTTCGCTGATCGTTTGCGAGGGTAGATTATAATAATTACTTTACCTGACTCGAAAAGGTTTTGTTTACTGCCGAATTCTGTTATTAAGAAAGAATTGAAGATTCAAGTGGTATTTTCCAATCAATTAACGGAGAGTCAATTGTACGAGAATTGTACCCTGTCGCTGTGAGCTTAGAAAGAAAAGTTAGACTGACAACCTGTGGAACTTACGGTAATTAATTTTTGCGTGTTTTTTTGTGATTTCGTTTGTATAATTGTATTTAAGTAGGCAGATGAAAACGCTTCTTTTTATTGCACAGTACCGTATAGATGCCCTTCGGCCCAGCGGCTACAGTTACCGAAGCGTATTCACCCTACCTTTTGTGATCCTCGCGCTATTATGTGTTATTGTTTTCATTGTGCATTGATATTTACATTTTATTTTGTCGAATTTGTGTTTGTGTTCACATACGTTTTGGGTTGCCACCATTTTCTAGACAATGTATTAGCACTACTTGGGGGTTCCTGGCCTGGACACACCCAAGTGTCTCGTATTGATAGACCCAATTGGCTTCTCGACTTTTCAGCTTGGCTAAGATTTCTTTGTACCTTAACATGCATTTATATGTTAATTAATATAATGATACAATTAACGACCATAAAGGTTGTGACAGCGAATTTGCTGTAGAGTTTCCTAAGCTATAGTGCTGACTAGCATGGAGATGGCATTGAAAGTGCGGACTGGAAAAAAGTATATCAAGCGGAAAAAAGGAAAAGAGAAAGAAGCAAATGTATGTTAAGCGCCATCAACTTTGATTTAGTTTGAAATGAAACAAAAAAAGTTATGTTTAGAACAATTGCGTAATGATAACGAAATATAAATTAATAACCACTATCAATTAAACCCACTATGAGCTGCCTACAGCAAAATTGTTTAGTTTAATTATAAAATACTAGTACTAATAGTAGTACCCCACATAGCAAATGCAAATTCCCCAAGCGGGGTTTCAAACAATAAACTAAAATGGTGTTAACCAAAATAATCTAAAAGAGGGAACAAAAAATTTTAATAATCAAAACAAACGGTAAAGTAATGCGGTAGTGTAGAAATGTAGAACCTACAGAGAAAAAAAAATGTTTATGACCTGAAAAAGTAATTCCTATCTGAGTATATAAATTAGTGATGTACATGAATGAATATAAAAGAAGTAGCTATAATACCTATACTACGTAGTTCCAATAAAAGAAATTATAAATCTAAAAAGTCGTTATTGTAATATCAAAAAATGGTAAACAGCGGCTGAAGTATTAGAGTTGCTACTTGCGGTAATGTAAAATTGTAGTGCCCGTTTGTTATGTAAAGTCAATGATTAAGGTGATTTATAGATTAACTTTTCGTAGCTCGAACATGGGCTGGATATTATATGACAATCCTGAACTAACAGGTAATAATCCGTAAAGAACCCCAAGCTCTGTAAACCCTAGTTGCCAGCTGAAAATTAATTTGAATTGTCTAACCTTATAACTGCTATTCGAAATATCTTATTGGTGAAGTAAAGGTAAGATATTTTGGTAACTGCCCTGGTATTATCTATCCTCACAGCAGACTAATAAGTAGTAAGTTACAGTTTGACTGAAGGAAACTGTACATGACTATAAGTATAAGTGTATCGTGACCTTTCCATATGATTTCACACCTAGAATCCTGGTGGAAATCGTAGAATATAATAGCCTTAAAAAATTCAACGGATAATGTAATGGTACCTGACCTGGTGTTCCTTTATTGGTGTTCCATGTGCAAATCAATCCGGAGCATGTCCGATTTACAATTTAAGTATCAAGTAATGATTTTAGCCGTAACTCATTAAAATGTTTAACTATAGGTAAAGAAGACTGTAATGCTCCCTTACTTTTTAGTAATTTTATATAATTGCGCCCTTCTGGCCGGTTTTACTTTGCCTCGGCTTTGCTCAATCGGGTTTATTTTATAAACGGGGTGTGGTTCGTAGTGATTATTGGATGGGCTTAACACTGTAACCTTAAATAAAATTCGTAAAGCATTTTAACAGGTATATTAAATAAATATTTACAATAAAAGAAAATAAGAACGTAATTCAACAAATATGTACATGGAACTTCCTTGTCCAGGTCCTGGTGTCACTGGGTGCGTAATCGCTTCTGTGAACAAAATAGTCTTTTAATTAATCCTTACCTAAAAGATACAATTTAGTACGGTCCTGTATGTACAGTAGCGCGAGTGGTCGATGCAGTGGTTGCTCGAAGCGCCAGCGCAATTGAACCGATTCGTTTGAGAAAATCGATATCGTGTTTGTATGCCAGTAACTCTGAAGCGCTGAAGCAAGGATGTTCTACTCCTGGAAGTAATACACGCGAAATGCTCGTATACGACCTCGATGTATTCGGACAATCTTTCTTTAATTATTACCGGTTTAATGTAGGCAATTAGATTATTTATCTAACTAAATGAATTACTCTCATACTACTTACTCTATACTAAGTTTAATTATTGATAATTAAACTAGGAACAAATACTTAATATTATTTTAATGGTTTACGTAAAGATCGAATAATCTACGTACTCTTTAATTTATTTACAAACGTTCTCGCACCAGGTATTTACGATGGTTATATTTATACAAAATTTATACTACAGGTTATGGAGGTATTCCTCTACTAATCAAAGACACCTGTGGTTATTACGTGTTATCTGTATGCAGTAAGTTGTGAGTTTCGGGGTTCAGTAATTCCAGAAACGAAGGCGATGGCCTGTCTTTACTGTATATACTAAGAGAAAGGTCGTAGGTCTTTACAGCCCTGTAACAACCCTTCACCCTCAAGTGGTGATGAGATACTGGGATCTACCCTGCGTGCCTCTAGGTGTTTGTGTGCTTTGTAAAACTCCTGGTGCTTAGGAAGTATTTGGTCGAGATACGTCGGGATCTACCCTGCGTGCCTCTAGGTGTTGTGGCTTTGTAAACTCCTGGGCTCAGCCCGGAATATTTACGGTCTGAGTGTTTGATGTAATTGTCAGAATGTATAACTTTACAACTTACGTGTCTTTCAATGCGGTATTGAACTTTAGGTTGCCCGATCGCGAAGGACTCTTCGTCGGTGAACAACAGGTCGGTGTTTACTCTAAACGACGGAACGGCTGCGGCTACTGGTTTCTGGAACGGTCAACGGTGGCGGCTGCTGGATATCGGCGACGGAATCTACTGATTCATCGGTTTCACAACTCGCTGCTGGATATCGGCTTACGAATCTACTTCATCCATTTCATGCGCGTCGCGAGTTTATAAAGGTGATCGGTGGGCGGCTTCGCGGCTACCGTGCGGGGAATACCGTTACATGATTGGTTAAAATCGTTCTGACGTGCAGAAACTTACGGTTTCTTAGAATACACGTCAGCAGTGATGAATAAATTATTTGTTGTGCAATATCGCGTAAACTTATGAAATTTTACATACAGGATGGTCCGCCTAATTTATTCTAAAACATATAATAAGATGCTGGTTCTTTACATACCACCCTTTCCTCTTCTTGCGGAAGATCCGTCCGTTTACCTGACCCTCATGCCATCAGGCATGGTGATGCTAACGCGACGGCGATTGCGTCGCTGGCGGCGGCTAAGGCATTCCGGGGCGGCATAAGGCGGGCCGGTTCGGGTATTTATTGCAGTCCTCATTCCTCCGGTCACTCGGTTGTCCGGCGCAAATGTTCCGGCGTGGTGGGGTCCTTGGTCTACCGTCGGTGTAGCCGGGTGGTGACCAATACCATGCTGTATCCTGCGGATGGTCCTGGAGACGGTGTGCGGGCGCAGGCGGCGGAGATTGTTCCCGGACCGGAGAACTGTCGCGTTAAGAACGCGGCGTCCAAGTCTTCGGTCCCGGGTCGGCGGTAGGTGTGGCTGCCAGGGCGATATTCTTACCGGAGTTTTCGGCGGACGCATTGTTTAAATGGGGCCATGTTTTGAAAGATACATTTCTGGTTTTATCCTTTGCTTTTATATGTTTTGAACACGCGGGTTTTTCATAGCCGTTAAATTTTCAACGTTCCCATTGGTCGTTGGTCTAGTCTGATCGGTGACGTCATCGCATTTCTCAAATCTTTTACATGCGCTTCTCCCGCGCTTTTCCTACTACCGGGTTCTCGGAGCTCGACAATTACGGGCGATTTTATTTTATACACAAGGTAAGGACCGGCATACTTTTTCGCTAATTTCGCGGAAAATTCTTTTGCTTTGCTGGACAGGTAATGTGTTTTACGATATACGAGATCTCCTTTGCGGGGGCGGTAGGCTCGGTGACGCAGGTTGTAATGATACCGTTGTACTTCAAAGGTCTTTGCTAATGAATCTCTAGCAAGTTCTTGTAGATCTTTTAAATACTTCATGTGTTGCGCTTGATCAGCTGCGGTTACGGCGGTTGCTTCTGTTGTCGGCGGTTGTTTCTGGGTTGACCATGCCCTAGGTGGTTCTAATTCTCTCCCGAGATTAAGTAAGGCAGGGGAGAAACCAGTTGATCCATGCTGTACGGTATTTATAGCGAAGGCTATTTCCGGCAGGTGAGCGTCCCACTCTCGCTGGTTGTTTCGCGTAAATTGTGCGATCATCGTCCCGATCACTTTATTGGTTCTTTCCACCGGGTTGGCATGCGGGGAGTATGGTGGCGTAGAACGATGGTTGATTCCATGTTCCTTTAAGAACGTGCGGAATAGTTTGCTGGTATACTGGGGCCGTTTCGGAGATCTGTCGGGGAGTTCCAAAGCGGTATATTATTTGTTCTTTTAACGCTTGGATAATCGGCGGACTGGTAGCTTACGGAGCGGTTTAAGTTCGACCCACTTAGTTAACCGGTCTTGAAAAACTCAGGAATTTATAGCCTTTCTTGGAACGCGGCAGCGGTCCGATAAGGTCGTTTACGTTGGTCCACGGATGTCCAGGTCGCGAAAAGTACATTTCTCCTTGCGGCTTTTGCGTACTACTTTATAGTCTGGCAACTTATACACGTTTTTACGTATTTTATCACGTCGGATTTTATGGTGGGCCAGTAGTAATTACGGTATATGCGGCATAGTGTTTCGCAATTCCCAGGTGTCCTGCGGTGGGGACATCGTGACATTCTTCCAGGATATCTCGGCGTTTCTCTAGCGGTATACAAATTTCCAACTAGGATGGCTTCCCATCTCTTTTCGGGTGTCGGATCAGGGAATGATTTAAATAGTTGTCCTTCCTCTATTTTATATCGAGGGTGTGATCAGGGTGTTCTCGGACTTGTTGTATTAAGCCTCGATACCATGGACAGGTTATCTCGTGGTTTCCTCCACCTCTAATGGAGATAGGTCGGCTTTACTCTATCGTCCTCGTGTAAGCGAGATAGCGCGTCGGCCACGTTGTTCAGTGCCCTTTCGGTACTCCACCTGGAAGTCAACTGTTGTAGTTCCATTATCCAGCGGGCTAGACGGGATGTCGGTTTCTCTAGCGTGCGAAGCCACTTGAGACTTCTATGATCGGTAAACGTGAATTTATAACCCTCTAGGTAACTTTTAGTTTTGTATGGCCCATACTACGGCCAGGCACTCTTGTTCAATCGTCGAGTAATTCCTTTCCGCTGGGTTCAGTGCCCTGCTGATATATGCTATCACTCGTTCATTCGGTGCTTGTCCTTGTGTTAGCACGGCTCCAATTCCGGTGGTACTTGCGTCGGTTTGATACAAAGGTTGATTAAAATCCGGACAGGCTAATACAGGGGGCGGTTAAAGCTTGTTTAATGGCTTCAAAGGCGTGATTTTGTGTGTCGGTCCACTGATATCTGGTGTTCTTTTCAAGAGTTCGGTAAGCGGTTGACTTAATTTCGCAAAGCCGCTAACATATTTGCGGTACCACGATGCCAGTCCCAAAATTGACGGAGTTGCTTAACGGTACGGGAGCGGTATTTGGATGATTGCGTCGATTTTTCTGGATCAGGTAAAATTCCTTTTGCGGTGACGACGTGTCCCAAATATTTGAGTTGGGTTTGACAGAAGTAGCATTTGTCTGGTTGTAGTTGAAGTCCGTTATCACGTAGTCTCTTGAATACTTCCGTAGGTTATGCAGGTGTTCTTGAAATGTTTTTCCCAGAACTATGATATCATCTAGATATACAAAAGCGCGTCCAATCAGTTCTGGACCAATAATAGAATCTAGAATCTCTGGAATGTAGGGGCGGAATGAAGTCCAAACGGTAGAACTTTGAATTGGTATGTCAGGCCGGTATTGCGGTGATGGATTTACTTCCATCTTCTAGCGGAATTTGCCAGTATCCTTGTTTCAGGTCTAGGTACTGATATAGCTTGCTTCTAGCTGGTCTAAGATGCCTTGATATACGGTAACGGGTATGCATCTTTGATGGTGACCTGGTTAACTTTTCGAAGTCGACGCAGAATCGATATGAACCAGTTGGTTTCTTAACCAACACTCGGAGAACTCCACGGGCTGTGTGACGGTTCTATTATGTCTTCAGCATATTATCAACCTCTTGATTGATAAGTTCTTGCATTGCTGGATTGCGGGATAGTATCGTTGTTTGATCGGTTTAGCATCGGGCATGAGCGTGATCTTATGTATAACATCTTTGGCTTTTCCTGTTACCTTTGTGAATTTCCTCATCTCGGTTTCCAGAATTTATTTAACTCGGGCAGCTGGTCTACGTCTGGTCCATGTATTCCACTCAATCCTCCTTGTACGGAACTTTGCAAGGGATACGTATTCCGGCGATTTCTAGTTGTTTCTGGTGTATGTAGAGTGGCCTGAAGATGTTCCAGCGCGTCTAATCCAATCACAATGTCGGTGGACAGTTGGGGTATGTAATAGCCCGGTAACTGGAGAGTTTTCCTGCCTATCTTGGCGGGGAAAATGTAGCCCGGGTTTCAGTCATGGAACTGTCGGCAAGACGTACATAGCTTTAGCGTGCTCGGATATATACGGTTGTTAATTAGTAAATTCTTTACTTTCTCGCCTATATATGTTCGGGATGCTCCGGTATCAATTAAAGCATTGATGGTTTTGTTAAAGACCATAATCTCTAGGAAGAGTCTATCATCGTAGGAACGATCTAATCTTTTATCGGGTTTCCTTCGTGAAATGCGCTACGGTTTGTAGCCAAGTGGTCCACTCGCTGGCGGTTGTTTTGTTTCCAGGTGTAAAAGCCGGGGGTAAAGTTCCTGGTGTCCCTTTACCGGCGTCTGGAGTTTTCCGACCGCGGACAGGGCAGTCTCGGATAATACACCTTCTTTGCTGCATCTCGAGCAAAAGCTTTAAACGTTCTCTACCTCTCTTTGAAGTGTCCGGTTTTCCACATCTCCAACAGACGGTGGAGCGGTCATAGGGTGGTGATAAGTGTTGGAACGGTTTTAGTGGTGTTGATTTCACGGGGACGGTGGGCTGGTGTCAGAGCTGGTGTTAGACCACTAAAGTGTACCTTCTGGCGGTTTGGACTGGGAGACGCGAGTGTGTCCTTAGGTAGCATTTCGAATTGGGTAGCCAACTCGAAGTTCGGTCAGGTCTTTAAAATCTCTCTGGCGGATGTAATATTTATATTCCACCCTCAGGTTGTCATACATACGGTTGTTCTTCTCTCGACATGTTTCCATGGCGTCGCATTATCAGGACGGCGGTTACGTATTCCGTAGCTTTTCTCGGGGTTTTGCAGTCTATTTCGGATTTCCTCCTCTAGTTGAAATTGATGTCGCGGTGGTAAAATTGTATTTTAAAACTGACCAAGAAATCTTTCCAAGTCGTCCAGGATTGTTGATGGTTTCTGTACCATAACAGGTGCTTTTTAATAATTCCGGAAGGGCGAGTAATAGGTCACGGTCGGTGATGTTGTAGCAGGTTTGTAATTCCTCTACTCTTTCCAGAAGAAATGGGATCGCTGATACCGTCGTATTTCACACCCATTTGCGTATTCTATCGCAAATATCGGCGCGTCTGGTTCCGGTAATGTCTAGGTGTTCCCCAGCTGGTGGTGGTGTATCAGCGGTTAATGTTAGTCTTTCTGGTGTTAGTGTGGTTACTTGTCCTTCTCCGGTGCGTAAGTATTTTATTATCCTGGCACGAAGTGCATCTACATTCCTCCTGTCTCTAGTTTATATTTCCTAGCTTCGGTTGCTAATTCATCCTTCTTGAGATGGTAAATCCATCCCACTCTTGTGTCGGTATCTTCAGAGTCCCTCGGTATACTCATCCTGTAACAGACAGATTAGTGTCTCTGGAAAACAAAATATGTGATTACTGGTACTTCTGCGGTCCTTTTGGAATCTGTAAACGGAAAATTATTTAAGGTGTTCAGTGTTTTTCGAGCCCCACGTTTAGGTGTCAAATGTAATGCTCCTTACTTTTAGGTGCAATTTTATTTATATAAAATATGCGCCCTTCTGGTTTGGTAACCCAGCGCGGTTTTACTTTGCCTCGGCTTTGCTCAATCGGGTTTATTTTATAAACGGGGTGTGGTTCGTAGTGATTATTGGATGGGCTTAACACTGTAACCTTAAATAAAATTCGTAAAGCATTTTAACAGGTATATTAAATAAATATTTACAATAAAGAAAATAAGAACGTATTCAACAAAATATGTACATGCGAACTTCCTTCCAGGTCCTGGGTCACTGGGTGCGTAATCGCTTCTGTGAACAAAATAGTCTTTTAATCTATTCCTTACCTAAAAGATACAATTTAGGTACGGTCCTGTATGTACGGTAGCGCGAGTGGTGGTCGATGCAGTGGTTGCTCGAAGCGCCAGCGCATTGAACCCGATTCGTTTGAGAAAATCGATATCGTGTTTGTATGCCAGTAACTCTGAAGCGCTGAGCAAGGATGTTCTACTCCTGGAAGTAATACGCGAAATGCTCGTATACGACCTCGATGTATTCGGACAATCTTTCTTTAATTATAACCGGTTTAATGTAGGCAATTAGATTATTTATCTAACTAAATGAATTACTCTCTATACTACTCTATACTAAGTTTAATTATTGATAATTAAACTAGGGAACGAAATACTTAATATTATTTAATGGTTTACGTAAAGATCGAATAATCTACGTACTCTTTAATTTATTTACAAACGTTCTGCACCAGGTATTTACGATGGTTATATTTATACACAAATTTATACTACAGGTTATGGAGGTATTCCTCTACTAATCAAAGACACCATCTGTGGTTATTACGTGTTATCTGTATCAGTAAGTGTGTGAGTTTCGAGCGGGTCTTAGTAATTTCCAGAAAACGAAGGCGATGGCCTGTCTTTACTGTATATACTAAGAGAAAGGTCGTAGGTCTTTACAGCCCTGTAACAACCCTTCACCCTCAAGTGGTGACGAGATACGTCGGATCTACCCGCATGCCTCTAGGTGTTTGTGTGCTTTGTAAAACTCCTGGTGCTTAGCCCGGAAGTATTTACGGTCGAGATACGTCGGGATCTACCCTGCGTGCCTCTAGGTGTTTGTGTGCTTTGTAAACTCCTGGTGCTCAGCCCGGAATATTTACGGTCTGCAGTGTTTGAATGTAAATTGTCAGAATGTATAACTTTACACTTACGTGTCTTTCAATCGCGGTATTGAACTTTAGGTTGCCCGATCGCGAAGGACTCTTCGTCGGTGAACAACAGGTCGGTGTTTACTCTAAACAGACGGAACGGCTGCGGCTACTGGTTTCTGGAACGGTCAACGGTGGCGGCTGCTGGATATCGGCTTGACGGGAATCTACTTGATTCATCAGGTTAACAACAGGTCGGTGCGAAGCAAACGGTGCGGCACTGCTGGATATCGGCTTGACGGGAATCTACTGATTCATCCCATTTCATGCGCGTCGCGAGTTTATAAAGGTATCGTGGGCGGCTTCGCGGCTACCGTGCGGGGAATACCGTTACATGATTGGTTAAAATCGTTCTGACGTGCAGAAACTTACGGTTTCTTAGTAATACACGTCAGCAGTGATGAATAAATTATTTGTTGTGCAATATCGCGTAAACTTATGAAATTTTACATACAGGATGGTCCGTGCCTAATTTATTCTAAAACATATAAGTATAAGATGCTGGTTCTTTACAAGACAAGGAAACTTGGCCCGAATCAAAAGCTTAATGTGCTTGTAGTCTTCTTGCATATACCTTGTAAAATTACCAAGACATGTCAAGAAAATCCTTTCACCGTGGGTGAAATTCTACAATCCAGTTACGTTTCGTCACGCTACGAAAAAGACAAAAGCATTTTTAAATTTAGAAAAAAATATGCATTAAAAAAAAGTTGGCTAATATTGTAAAAGTGTAGTAAATAAAACGGAGGTCACATGCACGGTGTGTTGCGTATTATCATAATTTTTAGAACATAGCCTTTAGTATATATATATATATATATATATATATATATATATATATATATATATATTAAGTGTGTTAAATTTAAATGTTGCTTCTATGAAAAAATCAAAATCTAGAACCTAGAAAAAACACGTTCCTAAAGTGGAAAGTGAGTAATTTTATGGTTTTAATATATTGTGTAGCTTGTATTGGGAGTAGCTGGTGCAAAAAAATTTATGCCATTAAGAAATAACAATGTTCAAGACTTGGATTCAATTTTTTTAACTGAAATTAATACCGGAAATATTAATTTTGAGGGCATCAGAGACCAAAAATGTGGCCTTTATAAAATGTCTAAAATGAATATTTCGTGCGTGATGCCTCAAAATGTTGAATAACTTTCTTGCACCATTCATATACGTATTTGTAACCTAAATGTCTAGTCGCCAGTGATTTTTTGTGGGGGTTGGAATGCGAATAAAACGTACGCCAGGTTAAACCACAGCCATTTCTGATAGTGATGGTGAAGGTGGTGCTTCAAGATAAAAATAGATATCAAATAAAGAATTTGGAGGGGGGGGGGTTATTGGTATGTTAAGAAGGTAAGTTGCACCACAGTCTAGCTCAGCAAGGTACAATACTTACGAAACTTACTATAGTTGACAAATCATTTATTTTCAGTAAGTATTTCTCGTAAAGCTTTACGATATTAAATAACTCCTAATTTAACACAAACTACATACGCATATAATATATTTTTACTTAAAATTCAAAATGCAATATGATCAACACTGTATTTAATAATAAAACGTGTACTTAACCTATGTCAATAAATATTACAGTTGCTATAGGTTATAAACTCAAATGTTTTTATCCTAGAAACCAAACTCAGCTACTTCTATTCTATATAACCGTATCAAAACAACACTATACTGATTTGCTATTTCCCTAAACGTTTTAAAAGGACACGTACTTATATGTACTCAAAATAAATATATTAACTTCGTCTTAAAATAAACCACAGTATGAGAATTTCATTTCCTATTCATAAGATAAATATACGGTAAAGGTAATTTCCATTTCTCTTCAAACGTAGACTTCGAACAACGAAAGCTGGCATGACACGACCAAAGCGTGCCCTTGTTCCCTAGTTGTTTGTTCCCTATTGAATATAATATACACAAACATGTAATTAAAAGCCATTGCATACCTTATACAAGGGAACAAAACTTAAAAACATAACCTACTTAACGGTAGAAGAAACGGAAATGAGTTATATGTTATGTTCTTTTCTCATTTGCGCATAGAACAACAAAATGGTGTAGCTAAAATAGCTCTTATAGACCAACGCTATGTACAAGGACGTTCGTAATTATATACACTAAATAGAAAATATCGAAATATAGCAAAATTTAGTTATTGAAAAAAAACGATACCAATGTAATGTAAATATAAATATCAATAATAACACAAATTCAAAACTTAAATTAAGGTAACGATAGACAAGAATTGGCACGTTACAGATAGTGGTTGATTATATAATCTATCGTTCGCAATAGTTCAAAAACTTGAAAATCGATTGCATACTTAAAGTGAAACGTATGAAAACTCAACACCGCAAGATTATTGCTAAAAATGCAGAATATATGTCAAGCTACCATACGTAGACACCAAACATCGACGTCTTTTTCTTATTGGAAAAAATACAAAGAACACTGTTGATGTTACAAGTATAAACACATAGACAAAACAAATTATGCAAAACAGTTCACAAAACAACATTACATTTTTACATTTTTTAATAAAAAAAAAAAATCAGATGTTTTGGAAGCATTTAAAATTTATAAACATAAGCAGAAAGTACATTTAATAAACGAACAGATTGATCCTATAGCCCACTTTTAACAGGTATTTCAAATATAGAATTATAGTTTACCTCATGTTTTCCGTTTTACCATAATGATTTGTTACCATAACTACTTGTTTGATTTTATTTATATATCGTCTCTTGATGTATTAAAACACGTAGAGAAATAAATAATTATATAAAATAATTTGTGGAATAGAGATCTAATTATCACCAGTATTTTTAGTCTCTGAGGAGGAGAAAATGGCACTTCAGTCACTCAAATGGAAGATTAAGAGCCGATTGCACAAAGGTGTGTTATGTTAGCATCATTTTAATCCCGATACTATGAAATTTTAATGTTTTCAAACACGTCATTTTATAAAGGAAAACTGGCCACTAGATTTCTTAATTCATGGATTAAGGTCCCAAGTTCAGTTCACGGAGTGCAAAGTGATTTCATATAAAATTTGTTTTTTAATTAGATAACATTTCATAAACGATGAAACTTTCTACGGATACATGATTTTTCTATTGTATGTACTAGTAAGATATAAAACCCTATTTAATTTTCCTGGGATATTTTGAATAATTTTTTTAACGAATTAAGATTTCCTATCTTTCGTGCAATATACATGTAGTGCGAAAAGTACACTTTTTGTTACACGTTTAGTGCTACAGTCTTTACGGTCGATTGGTGGGTTGGTCAGTCCGTCTGTCCGTCGGTACCACCGACCGACCGTCTGTCCGTCCGTGCGTGACCATAATGTTGCCAAATAATTTTATAGCTAGATTTTAGCTTGAGAATTTTTCCGCTATATTGAAAATTTGAATGTATGTTGAATTGCTTGGTCCCAAAAAAAGATGGGAGTTGTAGCTGTGGTATTGGTGCTGTGTGGACCGTCTGGAATGATGTATGTGGTGCTGCTGCCTCTGATTTCTGAAATAAAAAGATAAACGTATTATTTTAGGCATCATTGTTACTTGCACAACGACAGCGGCGCTAATGTTGTGCAGTAGTAGAATGGAGTTTCTGTATCGTGAGACGGTACAGAACAATTAGGAGGTTAGGTTTAGGACAAGTAATAGTTATGCAAGTCGATATTGATATGCTTACCCGAGGCATCTCTTCACCGTTCCGGGGAGTGTTTACCCACAGGTCCGTCGTAGATTGTGCCTTAGCTAGTGCCACTGTCATCTTTCGGACGATAGATATACCCTTCGCCACATCTAAGCCTCTAAGGAAGCCTACAACAGCGTCGAGCCCAAAAGCGGGTGGAGAGGGAGCTTCTTCGACTGCGCCTCTAACCGCATTTGGTACTTGCGCCTTCTCGCTACCGCTCGCCGTCGCTTTGGCGCCCGTTCGGTGTTGAGAGGATGTCGCTGTCCGTGGCTTCTACTTCCGCTGGGTCTGCAGGAGACGGACATCTTCGGAAGTTGGCCGGGTGATCACCACCGCAGTTTACGCTCTTAGCTCGATCGGTACAGGGTTTAGCGCAGTCGCTGGAGCAGTGATTGCCTGTGCAATTGACACAGCGTGCCGCCGCTCTACAGTGTGTGACGGAATCCCTGGTACCGGTGAAACTGTTCGATGCCGGATTTCCGCCTCAAGCCTTCCTTGGAGACAGGAAGCCGTACCACCTTGGAGACAGGAAGCCGTACCACGTACTCCACCTATCGCATCTTCCTTGCTTCTGCTTCTGTTCGGAGCGTTACTAGCAGAAGCGGGATTGGTTTTCCTTACTTCTTCATCCTGAAACAAGAAATAGGATTAATATCGCGTTCTTTTAGGTCTTTGCAAACGTCGCTCTCGGAGACTTCTACAGGTACTCCGCGTAGAACCACCTTGAACGTACGTTCACAACTTGCCTGATAGGTATGATACGGAATACCAGCCTATCCATATACCGCATTAGCCTGTCACGGTCCCTGGCTATGGCAGGCTGTATCCTGATTCCATCGCTGATTGCCTTCACTCGGGTAAAGACGATCCCTCGTCGGTCCAATTCTCGAGAAAAGATGACCCAGTTCTCTTTCTCGAGAATACTTACCGGCGGCAGCCTTTCCTTCGTAACGGTGGTTTCTATGGCTTCCGGGCGGTCCGTGGTGTCTGCAAGGCCCACGCGTTGGCGGTCAGTGTGGGCGTTGTCGGGCGATCCAACGATGTCTTTTTCTGCATGCGGAATTCTTCGTCGGGCGATGACTCTGCTACGTCATGCATCGGTGACGCGGCTTCTACGGTTACAGTAACCGGAATCTCTCCTGTCTTCGTATCTTCTGTCTTCTTCTTTCTTCGCTTCCTGTTGTTGTCCTGCCTGCAAGGTGCGTTGCTCGGTGTCGGTGTTCCGTCCAACGGTGGGAATTCTATGTTACTCGGCAGCGTGGTAACATAGCCACTCTCGTTCTCGTGTGCTCTACCTGGCATCGTGAAACAGATGCTGGTAGGTGTTGGTCGATTTGTTCTTTTTAAAACGCTTTTTTGTATATTCGCTGTTCCGAACGCAGACTGCGAATGCGTATATAATATAGAAATAGTATTCATAAATAAGTAACACTGTTTTTCAAAGTTCATATGCATTCATAGTTAAATCTGTAATTATGAGCTTATTGTGAACTGATGACCGACATGACTTTCACAATCCATACATATATGGGTACAGATGTGTTATTTATATTTTGTAAAATTTACCTGCGTTAAGTATGCTACTTGTGATCATAATTATGATCGGTTGTATTTGGATTAATCTTATAAGATGGTTTTGTTAAATTAATACGTATCAAAAACGATACAAATAGCGACTAGTCATTTTATTAATTGCAGAAGTTATTTATTAAAGGTATTGTACGTACAAATAAATACAGGCATTCTATATTGAAATTTCGTTGAATATGCACAGAATGAAAACATTTTCCTTTTATTAAAATTTTCAGTTGAGATACCTTATTGTTTTCAACCACAAGTGACAGATTAATATTAGAATTTAAAAGGACGGAAAACAATTTTAAAATTAATATGAAATATTTTTTTTGTGAATGTTACGTGAAATTCAATTACTTTATTTTTGATACGTTACATTGTCCCCACAGAAGGCTTATCAGATAACAAAGAAATGGCGCTGTCATGGTTGTAGATGAAAATTTGTTTTGAACAAAGTCATAAGTTACAATATTCCGGCTTTATTGTAAAAATACGAGCCATCATTCGTGAGCCTACATTCTTTACTGCTCCCAAGCAGATGGGATTCTGCGGAAAATTGTTGGCTGAAAAACATTTATCTAAATTTTTAATATCTTAAGAGTTCACTGATAAAATTAAAACCTTGTCTTTACGCTCTATTGAGACTACAATAAAATTAAAAGGAAATACAATGTGTTAGTAATAACTGCAAGTTATGGTTGAATGCCGTCGACTGAGGCTTTTCTCTTACATATCTTTCGCTTACATGCTTTCATTTTAGGTTTTACTTTATACTAGGAAATCTGTTTTCCAGAAAATTATGGAAACATTTTTGCTATAAACTTAAGTTTACTATCTCAGCATGACAGTTTCCTTTGCAAATTTTAAATGCCAGCGGGATAAAAAGTTATTTTTAAGAGTTTGTTTAATTAATTAAAATGTAACAAAGTGTTGTAGAAAACTCGGTTGCGGGAGAGAGAACAGGAAAACAAATTAAAATTTCAATATAAACGAGCGAGAAAGAGGAAGCAAGGGAAATTACTTAAAAAGAGAATAACGCGGTCTAGAGAGAGATGGTTTCTGAAATGAACGATGCAATAAGAAGTTGGAGAAGTGTTTAAAGAAAACAATTTGGGAAGGAAGTAAAGTAGAGTGAAATTAAAGATACCTCTCCGATTTTTGCATTTCGTTATTTTAAATCCTTGTTTATCCAATTAACATTTCTAGAAAACGCCGTATTTTTTCAAGATGTTGTTTATTTTATATAATCTTCTTCTTACAAATGCTTCGTGTTTAACTACTACAGCAATAACATTTCCAGGAATTACTTTTCAGCTAATGGCTCGATCTGTTTACTTCGATGAATTTTGTGATAAACATGATAATTTACCGAACCGAAATCCAGAAAATTACCACAAAGTTATCTATAACAATTCTGTTTCAGGACTTAAATACATATAAACTAAATCTCATTAATTTTTAAACCGTGTTAATGCATGAAAATCGATTGACGCTTAATTACATTTGCATTTGATTGTTTTATTTCAATTTAAATAATTAATAGGAACGGTAACGATGTAATTATTATTAATTGAATTTTATATCATTGTGCAATAAGAACAAATGTATGGCATATCACGATCGTGTATTCTTAGTCCACTAATTTTATTACTAGTTAGTTAATACTGACAGAATATGAGCATTGCGCAAGTATTGAAAGAAGCACTCACTGTTAAATTGGTAGAATTTATATTGATAGGACAATAGCATAAGATGCGACAACTTCTTCCACATACAAGGTAGCATGAAATTAGTTAATCCGGTATTTGATGTAGGTTAGACATTTGATCAATAGGTGGAAAATTGCAATGACTCCACAATTAGGTACACATTCTATCTACACGTATTATTTTAAGTCAATTTGTCATATGATTCTAAAATTTCAATTATTACGTTACCATAAAGAAAAAGGAGCTAATGAAACAGAAAGTATTAAACAAACAATAGGTTTGACATAACCATTTTCCTGTGTACAATAATAATAATAACAATGTAAAGCGGAAAACCGGAACCTAAATTCAGCAACACCAATAAAATTGACGACATAATTCAAAACGTCACAATACCATTTCCAAGCAGTGTAAATGAGAAATAGGAGTAAAATCCAGGGTGTAGGACTGTTTACATCCTGTTTTCTTGAATTCCAAGTAGTAATTCACGCAGAAGCAAATAAACATTTGGAATACAATAAAGTCGACCTACTTGCTTTTCTCTGGTATTCTACTAATAGCTTAGGAGGGTAAGGCAATCATTTATTGATCCTGGCAGCTTTAATTCCTTAAATAAGCTACAAACGATAATTACAGTCGTATTATTCAGAAAAGATTAAGGTGCAAGCCTTTAAATTATTTAGAAAAGTAACTAATTCAAGAAAATTGAAAAAATAAAGTTAAACACTTTTTTTCATGAAATTCTAATATAAAGTAATTATCAGAAACGCAGTATTTGATTAATTTTTCGATCAGACCATAAATTTTCCTGTCAAAATTTCGATGCAACTGGCACAAAATGGGCGATTAATTATACGTACAGTAAACTGAAGGTATATATAATTAAAACTTGTAATAGAGCAACCCTTACTTCAGCTTGAAACTTTTTAATGCAAAGAAAGTCGGGTATCTTGACTTTAAGTATAGCTTTGAAACCTGAGTGAACAGTTTGCGGTTTTATTTAATAACATTTCAAACACTGTAACAAAAAGACAGAGAAATAAATTAAAAGCTTTGAATTACGGCTAATTAAGCTTAAGAAACATTCACTTTACTAGGGAATATTCTAATTAATTCAATCTCCCCAAAGTTTTAAGTCAATTAGTTTTTTTATTTGTTGTAATGTCGATTGCTATTCTATTTGCAACGTACACTTATTCTTTTCTTGTATTCCTAATAGTAACTTACTATTAAAGACATCGCATTACAATGCCACTGAAAAATAAAAGGAACATTATCCAATTGATAAATTACAAATTCAAGACTGTGTTATGTGACTTGCAAGAGGTGTTTTGCAGAACATACATTGAAATGCTTTATTTGCTTTGCTCCTAAACTATTATTTCTGTGTAAATCATACATCTGCTTCGCATTTTACACATGACACCTTTCTTTCTACGTTATTTGGTGCAAAGTTTCATTGTATGAAAATGGTTTTTATTCAATGACGCAACAATATTCCACTGTTTTACCTTTATCTGAAAAGTTGATCCGTTCTCAATAGCAGTTACACCAGGAACGCTATTCTTGGGAGACGATGACGATCTAGTACACTTAAATTGTGCGGCAATTGTAGAGCAGGCGGCATAAAGAAAAAGAAAAAAGCGACGTGTTTCATTCCCTCCCCAAGACGCAGGGTGGACTGCTTGAGCTTTCCAAGCTCCTTCAGCAAAAGTCATGGATTCTCAACATAGATAGATGGAGTATGTATGCGTGGTGTAACACATACATGAACATAAAAATTTCAATTTAGTATAAGAGATTTATTACTCTGCAGTACTCTGTATAAATATTTTAATGAGAATTACCTTGTATATTGTAGCATTAAGTTAAATGTAGATTAAGTTACGTGTGCGCAGCAAAGGAGACGCTAACAGACGCGGGAAAGTAAGAGACGGTGATTGACAGCAAAAGAGTGAACGCTAGTCGATCTTTAAAGCACAAGCAAGTCCTGCAAGTCATCCGCAAGTAGTTATTAATAACGGCCATTAAAGTGTTACAGCGAACAAAACGCAAGTGCGATATCTATATTAGTTAGTGCGGTTTCTCATGGAGAAGTAAACTTCAATCTACATTTGCTACAAAAAGGTTTTATCGTTAATTCGCCTACCTTTTGTAGTATCAACTGGCTTTTGTTTGTCTGAAGCGAGAATCGCATTCAGGCAACTGCGACGGAATTGATTAAGCGAAGAAAGAAGATCGCGAGCTTAGATAAGTTTTTGAATGTATTTTGTTGAATGCTTAATAATTAAAAAGGTGACAATAATTTAGTAAACGCGTCCCCGCATTACTGAATAGAATTGATATCGGGAGAACTATTACGTCAGCTTTCGATTGCATGTTTAGTAGTAGCTTTAAACCGGCGCACTGTGGGGCAAAATGAAAAAAAAACGGGCCAAAACCTAATCTTTTAACAAACCTCATTAAAATTAGCTAATATTGTTTAAAGATTAAGAAAAAGACTTTTGCATTATTTTTAAATATTTTACAGGGTGTTTCAAACTATCAGGACACAAAAAAGAGACGTATTTTTTTCGGGCGACTAAATTAATGTTGTGTAAATATTAAGAAAACACCTTTTCATGCTTTTTAAAAATTGTACAGGGTGTTCTAAATTAACAGGTCATTGCTAAATGAATAAATTGGAAACAAAATCTTTTTTTTTTTATTGAAATTATAAAACGAAAAAAATTTCATATTTCACATTTAATTATTTTAAGTAATTCCGTACTTTAAAATTCTTATATCAAAGAAAATTTATTTGAATTAAAGACGAATGTTTTTGCACATTAAATATACATTTAATATAAATTACAAAAAAAATTATTCATCCTCAGAATCCTCCAAGGAATTTTCGCTTGAATAGTCATCCACCTAAGGTAACAGCACTTCTGGAAGTATTAGCAAATCTAAAACGTCTTTTTCGAAAGATTTTGATTTTCGTTTTTAGGAAGTTTTCTGATACTTGATATAACGGGATCGGAACATAAAAGACGTCTATTAAAAATGTCTTCCAAAGTCAGCTTTCTGGAGTTTCTACGTGTAAAGCCTTCCTTATATCTTTTTACATCCTTATTTAGTGTGTAACAAACCTTTTTAAGTTGTATTGAAATTTGAAGTAGTTTAGGAAACTTCGTACATTTCTGTGTCATGTGATTTGCATACCTTAGTGGCTGAAAAGTATGCGTTTGGATATTTTGAAATGGGGTAGTGCGCGCATTTTGTTTCGCACATTGAGTTCCTACGCAAACATCTATTTTGAAGTTGTTGTTGTTACGATAATGAAAGCAAAAAGCGTCCATTTTTGCTCTTGAATATTTTTATTAAAGAAGTGTCGTAAATTTTACGGTAAGAGCTAACTAAACCTATTTTTCTTTGTCTATTATATTTATCCTTTTTAGGCACTTTTATTTTACTTTGGTTTTACTTTGATTTTACTTTTGTTACGTTAAATTTTCCTTTTACGTAACTTCATTATACTATTACGTTTCAATTTAACGAGAATGACCCAATAGAAGTTTGTTGCTATGCTAAAAATTATAAACAAATGGTACATTAATCCATTTAAATCAACCAAGTTTGGCCGTGTGTAAAGGAATTTACTTATTTGGGATCAACGAATATCAAAACTCCATTTCAAGATTAATTGTACAACCAAAATTGAAAGCGTGGCTTCTTCAGCATTTTTTATTCGTAACAGTATACCAGTGACAACAGGTATTTCATTTCTAATCATTAGTATAAGGTATTTTTAAGTTACTAACACTAGAATTAAGATTTTCTACTTTATAATTTGATTTAAAAGATTTTATAATAAACCTTGTCATTGTTTTCAATTATACATTTATTACATGAACGGTTTATTGTTTTCCATAAAAATAAGTTGGCGTCCGAGGTATTTTAATATTTATTTTCAGGTTGAAGTTACATATTTTTGTAAAGCAAACATGTCTAACCAAACACATTTTCTAATTACAGCAAAACAAAGTTGAAGAACATGGCCCATTTAATCACTGGCTGAGCTGAAGGCACAAAATATTCTATTTATTGTTAGGAGTATAAGTAATATTAGGGGTAAAATTATTAATAACAACCGCTACACCCGATTATTAATTTTTTTTTACAAGTGCTTCTTGAGCTCTTTCGCTTAGCTGTCCAGTTGGAATTAAAAATGTTATAATATCACTTGAATGAGTTAAAACCTTATGCACTGTAGTCGGCATATTGTACCATGGATATTTTTCAACTAAAAGCTTTGCAGTAGATATTGTATAATTTTTAAAACTTTCTAGATTGGTATGGATTCCACTAGATATGGTTTGCAAAATAACTTTTAACCGTCTAATAATATCTTCATCTATCCCTGTAATTTCTGACGAAAGTGCAACATTAAAAAAAAACAACGAGCAGTATTTCCATCGTTACTACTGCCAAAACCAGGTTTAGGGCGATCCACTATTAAACCCATTTTGGACTTAAAATCCTCTCTGCCACGATCTTTTTATTTTCTTCGCCTCTAGCCTGCCATTGCTTTATAGGCAGTTTATATGCCATGTGTAGCAGGTATTCAAAAATCTTATCCAAGCATGGAGGCTTGATAGTCCAAAAGACAGCGAACTTACATTAATATCTTTCTTGAACACATTATCAATTTTGTTAAAAGTCTCTGCACAAATATAGCATTTCTGAGTACAGATTGTGGAGGTTGCAGCATTGCACACTTTGCATCAATCGTTATAAATAGCAAACTATGGCATATGTAGCCCTCTATAGTACCCAAATTAACTGTTGTAGGAGTTAAATCTTTAATATCATTCTCCATGTAGGTCTTCCCTGTCAGAGTAATTTCGGTGGTCTCATGTATAAACTGTAACCTAACAGGTCCGCAAAATCAGGGTTAACCAGGTGGAGGATTCTACCGAGCTACCGTATTTGAGTTGCTAGTTATAAGTTGAATAGGGACCAGGGATATTAAAAATATAATGGCACCTGAATCATCACCGCTTTCAAATTTTTGTTTGTACTGGGTGAACCCCGAGCTTCCATCACACCCCCATTTACATACCAATGTGAAACACTCAAGTTCATTTTCTGTTAAGGACTGCAAAACATCATTTTGCACTTTAACAATACGCTTCACGGTGTGATCAAGTAATTCTTGCAACTTCACTTCAGCATTCGTCTCTGTAATTGTTACAGCTGCACGGTCTGGGTAACAATGTTTCTTCGCATCCTAAATCTTTTTGTATGATGGAAATCTCCTTTTGTCTTCACTTCTTACTACCTCATATTGATGTCTAGTCAGTTTTTCTTCGACTAGAACCGATAAAGCCCGTTCTCCAGATAACTCCTCTACTTTCTCATTTCTTTCTTTATAGGCTCTCCTATATTTTTTAGCTCTAGTTGGTGTCGAAAAATGAACTTCTTTAACTACTGTGGCTGCATCTATTTGTCCCTCAGATCGTAAATTCATTTGGCCCGCATACACAAATTCACCAGAACTCAGTTAAGCTCAAACTTCTTCGGTCTTTCCTCTTTTTGAGCGTTCACTACTTTTTGATGAATCTACTGAAGGGCGACCTCCCGATACGGTTTTAGTTGGTTTGCAAGTTTACAAGAAACATAACATCAGTGGCTATCCATTTCTTATTTTGTGCCAAAAATCTTTCCTTTTTGTATTGCGCAGATTTAAATTTGACTTTCAAGTCCGAAGTAATACAGTAAAGCTTATGTTTGATGTCATGGAACATTTCTTCGAGGCACTGGGTTAACTCCATTATATGAGTTAAAATATAATGGCATCTATCTTCAAATTTTGTTGAGCTGCTTTCCAAGACCACCTCAGAGAGAGTTCTTCTGTTAAGCATGAGGTTTTCCTTCATATCTTTTGACCCTGCAATAAACAGAAAAATTTTGAAATAACGTCAACAATTCTAAAATGCATTATTTTGAATTAAAAAAGCATGTGCAATACAAAATTAAGTTTATTAATTTATTGCAGTAAAAACATTGGAAAATTGCAAATTAATTAACATTCACTTCAATTAAAAAATCAAAAAGGTCAATTTAACAATAAACAAGAAAGCGGGTCGGTTACAGAGGCGTGACAAACCGATTAAGATTAAGTTGTCGCCATCAACGCGGGGCATGAATTGTGTTTTGAATTTAAATCAATTAATAGATAAATCAGAAACCACGTTTTTGTTTAAGAAGAAAAATTTTTTAATTTTAAGTTAATGAAATATCGTTACCTATTTGCGTAAGATAATAAAATTATAAAGATTTTTTAAAATAAAATACTGTCTTTAAGGAAGTTAATGAATGGGTGTGTGTATTACAATTTGAACCTTATTAATGGGTGTGTGTATTACAATTTGAACCTTATTAATCATACAAGGTATTAAAATATTAATGTGACAGATTTATTTTGGAATTTAACAAAAATGTCAAACTTTGTTATCCTTTTATCAATAGCATGCAATTGCAAAAAAAAATTACAAGAATTGTGTTTACGACCTAACTTGCGAATGCGGTAGAGCTTACATAACAGAGAGCAGTAGACCACTCAAAGTGAGAATTAAGGAACATCCGCAAAGCCGAAACGGAGAGATCAAGTATCGCCGAACATGTCTGGAACGAAGACCACACAATGGTATAACATACAGATAGTGGTAAAGTACGAGAATACAACTTACAGGAAACTCAAAGAAGCCACACATATAGCACTAACAGAAAATCCAATAAGCCAAGCTAGTATAGAAATGAAACCCATCTGGATCCCAATAATGCGCAGTAAGCTTAAACGCAATACACCTGCGCAACAGGTTACGGCGCAACGACGATATATATATATATATATATATATATATATATATATATATATATATATTATATATATATATATATATATATATATATATATATATATATATATATATATATATATGCTCTAAAAAATATATATATTGGATTACTCAGTGGCTCTGCCGTAAAGGTGTCAGACTTACAAGTGAAAAGTGCCAAGCTCGAATCTGAGAGTAGACGAGTGCTTGGGAAAATATAATAATACGTGAATACAACTCAAGTGCGAAAACAGTCCCTCTCAGGACTAAACCTGATGACGGAAGCAGTCTACTTCCGAAACGTGCTATAAAAGCAAAAACTCTGGAAATAGGCCGATCAGCTCAACTCATGTGAAACCACAGTTACAAAACACTTATAATCAATGAAGAGATACCGAAATTACCCATAGTAGGTACATCGATTGAAGGAGTTTACTGGAAGTATTACAATATAAAACGACAGTCCCTTGTAAACAAGCAAATTGGCGGGAGAAACCGACAAACGGTATTTTGGTTACCGGGTGTTTAAATATTTCTTGCATCCTTGGAATGCGCTAAATGATAGAGAAGAACGCTACGATCGACGTTCGGAAAAAGAAGTATAATTTCATGATAACGAACAAGCATTTAGATTGCCTTTTGTTGGTAACAATTTAAAAAGTGCTGAACCAGCTAGCTTGAGAGTAGAGTACGAACAGGTTCAGGAACAACAGGAGATAGCAAATTTTACTAATGGGTCAGAGGAAAGATCAATTGAAGATGGACAACAATACAAAAAGGAAAACTTAGAAACCATACCTGAAGACCATTATTTTTATGAAGTTTTAGAATATTTAAGATAGGCAACTCACGAGGTAGCCTCCAAGGAAGAAGAATTGGAGAGTAGCGTGACCAACTACAGGTGTACGATGTGTCCTGCGGTCCTACCATGTAAAGATGTTTTGATTCAACGCCAGAAGAGACACAACATTCCACCGGTATGTGCAAGCATAAGCTTAGAACGAGAGGAAACCGGTATTGAGAAGTTAAAGAAAAAAATGCGAAGAAGTATTTTTGGACAGATCTGGCCTCTGCAGTTCATTTGAACGGAAGTTAGAGATAAATGATCAAACCAGGTATAAGGCAACTGTCACAAAAAATGGCAATAAAAACAACGCATCTGTCACAAAAATGGAAATGCCACAAAATGAAGCAGGAGAGCAAATAAAAGAAACTAGGTATCAAATAAGAGAAGAATCGAAAAATAATCGAGATGTTTCAATAACAAGCATTGAAGTCGTTAAAAAAAACTGGAGATTAGGAGAAGAAATTAAACGATCAGAAAGAAAAAATAGTACAACAGTTACAAGATGACAAAATAAAGGCAATTGAATCAAAAACCGAAAGATTACGACAACAAACGAGTGAAGTGGTCGAAGAATTAGAAAACCATATGAAAAGGATATATGCAATATTAAAGAAATATTATATAACGGAGTCAAAACTAAGTTCGCGAAGATAGAAAATAAGATAGCAGGAGTAGCCTGTCCATCCAGTTTGAGGGGTTCTATTGTACAAGTAATCGACAAGAAACCAAAATTTGATGGAAGTAGAAAATCTACTTAAAAAATATTCAAGTGGGCGAAGGAGATAAGTACTTACAGCGATAGAATCTCCAGAATGCGATGTTCGGATATAGGCAGAAACGTATGTAGATGAGTGGAGCAATTTTAACGATTTGAAATTTCATTTTGCACAACATTGCTGGTCCCAGGCAATACAGGAAAAAGTACGCGCACCAATGTATGAACCACGAATTTACAACAGAAGGCAAGGAACCTATATCCAGCACGTGTGGCATTGGGTAGACCAAACGCAACATTTAGAACCGACAATACTAAAAGAAACCCAATAAATTCTCTATGCAAACATTTCCCATATGAAATTGAAACCATTCTGATATCAGCATGAACCCATACTATCGGCGATCTATTAAATGTGCTGAAACGACTATAAGTACGCAAGAAAAATAGAGATAGGGAGGGACCAAGAACAGCCAACATGACGGGCCGAGAGGGCAACGGCTCGATCGAGGAAGAGAAGATCTACGCCAAATAAACGGCGTAAACTGGAGGTATCAATACCGGAACTACAGAGGTAACTGAAGGGGACGTGGTAATTATGGGCAACAGAACTAAGAAAGGGTCCAAAATAGCAAATAGCAAGCTTCTGATAATTTAGACTAGAACGTCAGCTGCAGGGCGCTCTCACTGCACGCTACCCAATAGCGGAGGAGCAAACAAACCAAATTAATTATGTATGTCTATTTTTTCAACGACAAACCAACAAATAAACCAAATTGAATAAACATCTTCATCAAGTTCGAACATCGAGACGTAAGAGCAGCTAGTAAACGCTCAAGAATGTAATTTCGTGCCACAAGTATCAATAGAATTAGAAGGAGTGAGCCAAAGAGCACTAGTCGACACAGGTAGCACTGTGAGTATCATTTTGGAGTTACCGTAAGGATTACCAAAATAAAACGGCAAGCCCTTGTAAATATGCAAATTGTCGGAAGAAATCAACAAACAGAATTTTTGATTGCTGGTTGTTTAAATATTTCTTGCATTCTCGGAATGGACGCTACGATCTACGTTCGGATGAAATTTCATGATAACGAACAAGCATTTAGTTTACCTTTTGTTGGTAACAATTTAAAAAGTGCTGAACCAGCTAGCTTGAGAGTAGAGTACGAACAGGTTCAGGAACAACAGGAGATAGCAAATTTTACTAATGGGTCAGAGGAAAGATCAATTGAAGATGGGCAACAATGCAAAAAGGGAACCCTGGAATCCATACCTGAAGACGATCGTTTCTATGAAGTTTTAGAGTATTTAAAACAAACAACTCACGAATGAGCCTCCAAGGGGGAAGGCATGGACAGTAGCGTGACCAACTACAGGTGTACAATGTGTCCTGCGGGCCTACCGTGTGAAGATGTTTTGATTCAACACCAGACGAGACACCAAATTCCACAGGTATGTGCAAACATAAGGTTAGAACAAGATGAAACCGGTATTGAGAAGTTAAAGAAATAACACGAAGGAGTATTTTTGGACAGATCCGGCCTCTGCCATTCATTTGAATGGAAGTTAGAGATAAATGATCCAACCATGCCATACTCAAGAATAACCGCAGTTGTGCAAGAAATCGAACAGATGATGGAGCGGGGGTTATCGAACTTCACCATTCTCCGACCCAATAAGGTTAGAAAGAGAGGAAAAACTTATGAAGGGTTTCAAACAAAAAATAAAATATAACTCAGGTGATCTAGTGCTTGTTAAAACACATCTATCGTCCGCATTATATAAAACTATTAGGAAATTTTTCTTGCTTTATGAAGCACCACATGAAGTCCACAAAGAAATAGGTGCTAATGTTATATATATATATATATATATATATATATATATATATATATATATATATACAGTGCTTTTCACGACGACCGGCTATTAGACGTTTCTCAAAATGTACAAAAGATAGATTTATGAAATTTTGTATGAAGAGGGTTTTCGATATTACAAGTCCATCTAAAATATTATTATTTTGACAGAACTTCCGGTTATACCGGAAGTAGATATCAACTTTGTTATTTTAAATGGAAAGTACTATTTTTCATTTAGTTTTTGGATTCTCCTAAAAATTCTGCATAAAAAAGTAATAACATACTTTGGGTCTAAATTTAACAGTTTTCGAAATATTGACGATTTTTGATTTTTTTTTAAAAACATGCATTTACATTAATAACTGTATTTTGCTTTATTATTAATCTGCATGTTTAAATTTTTGTACATAAATTACAAGAATATTGTTCTTGCATTAGATGCAACGTTAAATCCGATACGTTATACAGGGTGTTAAGAATCAAGCCCCAAATGTTCATATTTTCAATTCTCAAAAAGTCGATAATTTTAAATGAAACACCCTATATTTTATTAACGCATCTGATCGAGCTATTTATTCTCTTTCGATCAGTATTAGCATTCCTTATACCTAAAGTTGCACCTTTCAGAGTTATTTCGAGATTTATTATTAGGTACTTGTAAATGTTTTGTTACATTAATAATAATTAAGCAAGCCATGGAAATTAAAAATGACAGCAGTCACCTGACATACCTAATTAGCGCAATGTTCTAGAGGGCTGTGGAAATTATCGTTTGTCTACTAATAAACGTCAAAATCTGAATGTTCGTATACTGTGTATGTTTGTTAGATTGTTCTGTATTTTTAAATAATAATCATGTCTAGATTAGGTTATAGTAATGAAGACTTTTTAAATTTGTTAATTATTTATGGTGAGTGTAACAAAATAATTAGCCGAACATGTAGATTATTTGCTGAACGGTATCCAAATCTCCCAACACCCAATAAGAACACCATTCACCGTTTACTTGAAAACTGTAGAGCAAACGGAGCATTTCGTCCATTAATTAAACGCATCAAGCCTAAAGTTAATAATGAAGACAACGAAATAACCGTTTTAGGATTTTTCTCTGCTTTTCCAACTGCTTCATCACATGAAGCTAAACGAGAACTGGGCATTTCGTATGTAACAATTTATCGTATCCTTCACAAACATAAATGGCGTCCGTATAAATTTTACTGCGTCCAACATTTGAAAGAAACAGATTTACCTAGAAGGGTTGAGTTTTTGAGTGGCTGCTTATTAAAAGCCTAGAAGATACAAATTTTTTAAGTAATATTATTTGGACAGGCGAGGCAAAATTTACGAGGAATGGAGTCTTCAATAGACATAACAGTAATTATTGGGCTCCAACAAATCCCCACGTAACGCGAGAAAGACATTTTCAAGAGAAATGGCAATTTAATGTATTTTGTGCAATTAGGAATGATTCAATACTTTATCTCGAATTTTATGATGATAATTTGAGAGGAGAAGCATATGTTAATTAGATAAGAAATGGCATGGGACCAATATTACAAAACCACCCACAAAGAGACGATTTTGGTATCAAATGGACGGTGCTCCACGTCATAATTACCATTTGGTTGGTGATTTATTAACTGAATTGTTTGACGATCGATGGATTGCAAATACTGGCCCTTTTCAATGGTCCCCCAGAACCCCAGATGGTAATCCATTAAATTATTTTTTTGGGGCTACTTAAAAAACATAGTTTATTCAGACCCTATCACAACGAAAGACGATATGAAAGATAGAATTAGAGCCGATATAATCCGGTATAATTAGAAGAGCAACACATGATAATATTCTTAAAAGAATAAATGCTTGTCTACAAAGGAATGGCGACATGTGCGAACATTTGTTAAGTAAACATGAATGATTTGCAACGTTTCGTTTGTTAAGTAATCTCTGATTGCTAAAAAGTTAAATATGTACAATAAATTCGGTAGATTATACCTATTTTTTGTGCTTCTGTGAATTTATTGTAAGGATAATTTCTAATACGTAATAAAAATGTTGAACTTGTTTTCTAAATAATAGATTTTAACTAATTTACTTTTCTATCCTTTGCTTGATTTTTTAATTATCATTTTTAATTTCCATGGCTTGCTTAATTATTATTAATGTAACAAAACATTTACAAGTACCTAATAATCAATCTCGAAGTAACTCTGAAAGGTGCAACTTTAGGTATAGAGAATGCTAATACTGATCGAAAGAGAATAAATAGCTCGATCAGATGCGTTAATAAAATACAGGGTGTTTCATTTAAAATTATCGACTTTTTGAGAATTGAAAATATGAACATTTGGGGCTTGATTCTTAACACCCTGTATAAAGTATCGGATTTAACGTTGCATCTAATGCAAGAACAATATTCTTGTAATTCATGTACAAAAATTTAAACATGCAGATTAATAATAAAGCAAAATACAGTTATTAATGTAAATGCATGTTTTTCAAAAAAATCAAAAATCCTCAATATTTCGAAAACTGTTAAATTTAGACCCAAAGTATGTTATTACTTTTTTATGCAGAATTTTTAGGAGAATCCAAAAACTAAATGAAAATAGTACTTTCCATTTAAAATAACAAAGTTGATATCTACTTCCGGTATAACCGGAAGTGCTGTCAAAATCATAATATTTTAGATGGACTCGTAATGTCGAAAACCCCCTTCATGCAAAATTTCATAAATCTATCTTCTGTACATTTTAGAAACGTCTAATAGCCGGTCGTCGTGAAAAGGCCTGTATATGTGTGTGTGTGTGTAATCCAGTAATCCAAATACTGAACGTCATTTCTGAAATGCCTGAAAATTTAGGTCGCAACACTCGTGGATGAGAATAGAAATTATATTTTATTTCTATTTAGTATAAGAGATTTATTACTCTGCAGTACCCTGCATAAATGCTTTTATGAAAATTACCTTGTATATTTTAGTATTAAGTTATATGTAGATTAAGTTACTTGTGCGCAGTAAAAGAGACGCTAACAGAATCGGGAAAGTGAGAGTCGGTGATTGACAGAGAAATAGTGAACGTTGTTCGATTTTTAAAGCACAAGCAAATGCTGCAAGTCATTCGTAAACAATTATTATTAATAATAGCGATTAGTGTTACAGTGAATTAAAACGAAGTAAAATTCGTTATAAAAATTCGTAAGTGCGATATTTATATTAGTGAGTGCTGTTTCTCCTAGAGAAGTAAACTACAATCTACATTTGCTACAAGAATTTAATTAGCTTGACTTTTGTAGTATCAACTGGCTTTTGTTTGTTTGAAGCCGGAATCGCATCCAGGCAACGATATAGGTAGCGGTCGCCATTTATACGACTGATTTGCATAAATGCATAAGCGAAGAAAGAAGATCGCGAGCTTAGGGAGGTTTTTGCATGTATTTTGCTTAATGCTTAATAATTAAAAAGGTGACGTAATAATTTATTAAACGTATCTCCATTGTTGAATTGAATTGATATATAGAGGATTATTAGGTCAGCTTTCGATTGCATGTTTAGTAGCAGCTTTAATCCTGCGTGCTCTTTGTAATGACGATTTAAAATTGTTTTGTCTGGTGTTTTAAATAAATGTACTAAAGTTTTATTGTTATCGTAAGTACATTGAAACACCCCTGAGGTACAGTTTACCCATTGCGGTAAGTTAGTAGCCGAGGAATATAAACAATTAATTAAGAGATCAATTTAACAATACACAAGGAAGCGGGTCGGTTAGAGTAGGCCCGTCGAAACTAATTACGATTACAATGGTGGGATTAAGGATAGGTCAGGATAGGATCGGAAGGGACGCAGTTACTGTTCCGAGGGGGAAGTTACTACCCGCGCATTCGCTTAAATAGCCTCACAGGATATGCGAATACGCAGTGATTATGCTATGTGTGTATCAGGAAAATCCCCTGAAAACGCCTCATACTGGGTAGGCGGTAACAGGAATCGGGCCGATTGCTTACCGGATGTTAAGCAGATCGCGTTTCCACTAACATACTAGCTCGATCACTGTCATTGCATAACAAATTGGCACAAACAATTTTCATCTTTAAACTACATATTGAAATAATTTTTAATTATTAATTTGCAATTGACCATAAAAACATAAAAAGTATTCAACACTTGATTGCAAATTGAAAAACGTACGTTTAAATTTAAATTTCAAGACATTCAGATTACAGTAGATACGTTCTTTGAAATTTCATCTAATTCTCTCTATATTTCTTAAACCGTAAAACAGTACACATTTTTATGCTCAGCCTAGACTCACAAATATAATTTTTATATTCTCTGCATTGAAATTGACGTATCTTGTTTATAGATGGCGAACCGTAATAAACAAAAAAAAAAGATCTAAAGCCGCATAATAAAAGGTCTATATCTGTAGTAAAAAAACCTAATAAATGTATTGGTTATATAGAATTATATGCGGTGTAGCAGTCGCTTACTTATTGTTTGACATAAGACGTGTAACATCAACTCGCTTTTTTGTTTCAATTCCACTTTTATAATATCTTAAGTTTAGACACTTTGTCAACAAATACTAAATAACGCACAAAAAAAATTGTGTTAATTTCGAAGAAAGTCGTATTGCGTAACTTACTCTTGTTATGGTTCTATTGACCATTTGCGCCCACACCATGGACGTCAAATTGTAATGTTACTTCTTCGTAATGGTTCACTGAATGATAAAACTACTTAAGCACCACATTCGGATCTAAATTGTTATGTAATAATTAATGCTGAAGCTACCCGATGAGTGTTAAGCTTGTGATCATTTAGTTGTAACTAACTGTCTTTAATACAAATTATTAAACAGCTGCAAATTGTATCAATACTTCCACATCAAAAAATCGATTTTTTGTAAATCGCTCGAAAACGATTAACTTTACAAAAAAATTACAAGAATGCTGTTCGATCCGAAATTTGGTTTTCTATCAAATAGCAATTTCAAAAAAATCGTGTGGATTGGTTCCAAAATCGAGTTTTTTGGAAATATTTCGAAAATGACAAAATTTTCGAAAAAAACACTCGTGAAAAATTTTATGTCCTATCTAATGGTATTTTCACTTTCTGAATATGTTAAGTGGTTCCGGAGACATTTAGGAAAAACCGGTTTTTTAAAATAACGGTTTGTTGCACAGAAACGTTATAGGGACAAAAAATACTTACAATTATATTACTAATCACATATTAAAAGGAAAAAAATCAAAAAAATTTTCAAAGGGGGTACTTATCCCTAAATTTTACCCTTCCCCATACCCCACTGACCCAAAAAACAATCAGTCGCTTTGTGTGGTTGACGCGCTAAGATATACTTTAATTAAAGCTAAATTAATTAATGGTTTAACACTGATTTCCCAAACTTTTGGTTATTAATTAACGGTTCGATTGATACAACATTCCACTTACTAACACAAAATAATATTTATTAAAAAACGACTTAATTTACTTTTATCTACTCAAAATTTCAAAATTTCAGGAACTAGCTACTTGTTTGGCACATCTGTTATATGGTAATGCAGTATTTAAAATATATAAGAAGCATACGATTGTAACATTATTTTGTTATCGGGGAGGTTATTTGGCCAACATTGTAGAGATGATGGTCACATACTTAACTTTTCCGCTTAAATTTTAATTTCGGAAATAATTTATTAATATGAAATACCTTTTTTTTTTTGAAGATAATTACAAACTTAAATTTATTTCTGTACAGTAGTACGTTAGCGTATTTATATTACCGTTAACTCAATCTTTATTCCTTCAAAACATATTTCTGGGTCAAACTTTTATTATTCATCATTAATAATACTTATCCGGTTTCAAACTCTACTTTTAAATACTGCGTTTTCTTATATCTAAGTAATATAAAATGTTTGAGTGTAATTTTCCATCCAACAGATGTATTCTAATACAAAATAAATTACCATTCGTCTAGCTTTGACTGTTAAATATAAAAAGAAAATTGGCATGCACAGTCAACGGTTTTAACCTCTTAAATCTTTAACTTTTCTTTATCATGACAAACGTATTTTGAATACACAAACGTTTATGCTTTACGGCGTAATTACTTACGCTGCTTAATTAAAATCTGTTATCACTATTTGACAGTGGATTCATTTATTAATCGACGGACTTATTTTCGGTTTTTTTGACGTTTAATGAATTTTTCATACAACGGTATTAATTAATGTCTTTATTAGCGGAGAAAAAGAGAAGAAGCTAATCTTCACAGCATTTATGATATATAGTTGTTATGGAAGTCAGAATAAAGTCACTGAGACTATCTGTTACTTTAAGATGGGTTTTTTACCATTCAAGTTTATTTATAATATAAGGTTATACACATTGGTTTACTCCAATTTATTAATCGGGGCCACTACTTTACTCTGGTGTTCCTTTACTTAGGAACAATAACTAACATATTATCCCTTGATCACTTTAACTCTTTGAGGAGCAAGAAAGGGACCAAAAAAAACCCAAGTGGAACAAGAAAATTTTTATTTAAAAAAGACATTTCTTATAATAATATAATAATTTTTGTAATGTTTCTTTCCAAAAAAGTAGTTTTTGAAATAGATGGTGGTGTGTACAATATATGTACCACCAAACTGTTAACAACTAGATTATACATTATGTTTTATTAATTTTTATGTCGTGTGATAAGCCTGAAAGCATGATCTGTTTTTACCCCAGCCAAGGGGAACTTGGCAAATGACACAAATCCAATCATTTCTAATTTGCATGGCCTTTGTACTGCATAAAGCACATTGCCTTCTCGAACTACGTTCTGGTTAATGTTGGGAAGACTTCTTGCGGCACAAAAGGTTTGAATTTCTTTATTTCCAACCGTGTTGATGAAGAATTACTAATGGGTCGTTTCTTGGAAAAGAAAGTTTCTGCTACGAGCGCTTGGACTGTACTCCGTCGAGACTCTTTGCAGGCATTTTAGGTAAATTTAATATTCTGTAGATACAGTGTGAATCTACAACCGCAGCGTCGAGCAAGTAAACAAAATTCTATGCCACCACTTCTTACTATGTTGATTAAGTTTACAGTTAGACAAAATCTGATCAGATGTATCAACATAATTCATATTTTTGTTATAATCATTGACTGCTTCTGGGCATTGGATTTGTGTCAAATGACCATTTTTTTATTTCCGTTGCACTTCATTAATTTTTTATGGGTCATGATAATTTGAAAGAATAGGCACTGATCGTTTGTCTTTCCACTTTATGGCTGCTAGACCACTATCACTTGTGTACCATTAAAAATCTCCCCTTTTCAGATGTTTGTCCAGTTTGAATATTAGCAAATATCGTCCAGAAATATTGACCGTACCTACAGTATGTATTTCTTTTTGTTACAGTTCTTCTAATAACTCTACATTGGTAAAAAAATGAAAGAAGCCTTAATATCAGTCATTCACAAAAAGGGAAGCTGAGTGGATTGCAACAATTACAGGGGCATCGTGGCCACAAGTCAGCAGAATATAAGGTACCATGCTGAAAAAGCGAATAGAACGAGAATATGCCGATATGGTGGCCCAAGAACAGGCTGGTTTTGAGGATAGGAAGAATGTTAAAGAAGGGCTTCCAAAGCAGATTTTAAAATAGACTCCCCATGTAAGGCGGAAACGGGAATACTATGTCTTAGTTGGAGAGAGGAATCGACTGACAGATAAGAGACAGAAAGAAAACTATGGACGGACCGGGATAAATGGCGGTTGGGTATATTATATATATATATATATATATATATATATATATATATATATATATATATATATATCAGACCGTAATGTCGCAAATCCAGGGATAAACTAGTTTCTGGGTGCCTAATATTTTCATGTCGGTGAGGACGGTATTTGAACATGTTTAACAATTGTTGTGTACGGTGACTTGACCTTTCCGGTGCGTATGTATTTCACTAAACGAGCTCTTAATCGTTCACCAGTTTCATTTATATTTAGGGTTTGTTATTCTTCAGGTGATAGATCCATCCTACCTGTCCGTTTTTTTCTTCGGAAAGTTAATAACGTTAATTGCAATATAATCATGCATCCTCCAGACGTAAATCCAAACTTTAATTAGTAGAATTCCACCAATAGGCTTACGGAATCTGACAAATTTCTACGCATTGTTCATAGTAATTATCTCAGTGTTTGCTTTATGAATATACCAATGATTTAAATCCCCCGTTAAGGATAGCACCTTCTGGGGCAATAGAACATACTTTCAGAAAGAACTAGCCTACGTGTTATAAATAATTTAATAAATACTCTTTCCCTGCTATTCTGTAAACCGGTAAGGGACCCATGTTTATGGGAACTTTATGTTTATTTTGAGTCCCAATGTACCTAAAATATTGACATCTCCTCCTGATATATATATATATATATATATATATATATATGATATAGGTTTAATATGATATATATATATATATATATATATATATATATATGGATATATATATGTATATATATATATATATATCGATGATATCCGGTGTTAAAAAGTAGGCCAATCCGTTAACCACATATTCTTTGGGACAAAATAAGGCGACTTTTCTTATGTCACTTTTCATTTGAACGCTTCGTTTTCGATATACAGGGTGTCTTCACTTTTAAAAGTGTATTTTTTATTATCTCTGGTGTGTTTTAAGATATCGTTTTAAATTTGGTACAAATCTAACTCTTTCTAAGTGAACCTTCTGTATGATTTTAAGTAAAACTAATAGAACTAATAGAAAAATAAGAGGTGTGGTAACCTTTAACCCCATTTTTTCTGACGAACGTCTATGAATGTCGCATCCATTTTTGTAGTAGTTTGATAATTTATCTAACTTTTTGGCTCTTGTAAGCTTTTGATTTGCTGCTTCCTTTATGACATACTTTTAGTTATTCGACTAGGTGTTGCGATTTTTAAAAAATTTTTATTTTATTAATCAGAATAAATTCATAATAATAACTTAAAGCAATCAATTGTGCTAATAATTATAATACGAAGTTGGATGCAAATAATTAAATTAAATGTTCGATGTGTCCACCGCCTTCGCGAATGCACATTCAGGCTCTTTTATAACTGCAAACCGAATATTTTGGAAAATATTCGATTTCAATCTAAATACCTCTGCACCTTCTGCGATGCGATCCTCAATTTATTTTGATTTATTAGGAACCGTATAAACAAAATCTTTCATGAATCCAGTGGATTTAAGTCGAGGAATGAGGTGGCCAATGAATAGGCGCATACTGTCCGCGACCAATCCAGTGATTAGGGAAATATTGGTTCAAGTGGTTCCTAACATTATTGCCATAATGTGGCGGAGCTCCGTCAAGTTGAAACCACATATAGGTCATCAAGTAAATTTGTAAACTCATTTTGTGAAAAAAATATAAAATGTTCGGCATTTAAGTTTGGTGGCAAAATACCGGACCTAAAAGAAAATTGTCTAAAATTCCTGCCCATACATTTACTTTAAAATTTACTTGATGACTGGTCTCTACAAGAGCTCTTGGATTTTCATCTGCCCACATATGAGTGTTGTGGATATTCGTTACACCATTTCGCGTAAAGGTAGCTTCATCGGAAAATAAAATGGATCTAACAAACCGGCGGTTACGGTTATTTTCATTACCGAGCCAGTTGCAAAAGATGTTTCTTGCCTGAAAATCTTGCGGCAATAAGTTCTGTACTTTGCACATGATATGGATGTAATGAGTGACGTTTTAAAATTCTATGCACGTCTGTCGAATTTATATCATTTCCAATCTGTCGAGCTATAATCCTGTACTAGTACCCGGATTTTGTTCAACTATTTGCAAAATTTGTTCCTCTTGATTTAGTGTAATTTTACGTGGCCGTCCACATGTTTCCTATTACTTGTTGTTTGACTTTTCCAGTGTCTCCTAGGCGGTACTAAACTTAAGAAAACTTTCCTTTTAGGTGATACCGATTTGGATACATTTCTGCATAACCCCTTGAAGCTAAACTAGCATTAGAATCACATATTCCTAAAGTGAGAATGATTATTCAAAATGTACAATCTAGAGATTTTATTTGAAATCTTACCCATAATTAAAATCATATCAGTAATTTCAAAAATTCCAAAATATTCTCTCTATTGGCCTTACCTCATTATTCAGTTTAGCGTTTGAACTCAATAGTCGTTCGAAATTTTACAGCGATTAATTTGACAAGACTTATAAAAATATTAGGTTTTCAATTATTTAAAAAATAAAAAGGTGCAATCGCGAAGGCTGTAGACATTAAATTTGTTTTGTATGCGACGTAGTATAGAATTATTAACTCAACTGATTGTTTTAAGCCATTATTATGGATTTATTTTAACTAAGCTTCTATGGGTAACTTTGTTATTATAACAGTTACAGAGTCGGTTAAATTAGCAATATTGGGCAGAATTTCAAGACCAATCAAATGACGTTTTGAGTTTTGATCGGTGTTGCCAACTTTCGTAGTTATTTAGAAAAAACTCAAAATGAGCCGAATTTACAAACTCAAATATCTTTGAAACCGTTGCAAATAAAGCTAAAACACAAGAGCAGTAATTAACAGATATTGTTACGAACTTTAAGATAAGCCTATTTTTAAATTTATTTTGCATAATAAATAGTAATAAATCAAAATCAATTGAGGATCGCATCGCAGAAGGTGCAGATTTATATATTTTCCAAAATATTCGGTTTTCAGTTATAAAAGAGCCAGAAGGTGCATTCGCGAAGGCGGTGGACACATCGAACATTTAATTTAATTATTTGCATCCAACTTTATATTATAATTATTAGCACAATTGATTATTTTAAGTTATTATTATGAATTTATTCTGATTAATAAAATAAAAAATGTTAAAAAATCGCAACACCTAGTCGAATAACTAAAAGTATGTCATAAAGGAAGCATCAAATCAAAAGTCTACAAGAGACAAAAAGTTAGATAAATCATCAAACTACTATAAAAATGGATGCGACGTTCATAGGCGTTCGTCAGAAAAATGTGGGGTTAAAGGTTACCACACCTCTTATTTTTCTATTAGTTCTTTGAATTTTTACTTAAAATCATACAGAAAATGCACTTAGAAAAGAGTAAGATTTGTACCAAATTTGAAAACAATATCTTAAAACACACCAGAGAATAAAAAAATACACTTCTAAAAGAAAGTTTGACACCCTGTATATCGAAAAGGAAGCGTTTAAATGAAAAGTGGTATAAAAAGTCTCCTTATTTTGCCCCAGAAAATATGTGGTTAACGGATTGGCCTACTTTTTGTAAATATATATATATATATATATATATATATGGTAACTAAATTTTTAGGCATTCTAAGTTTCAACAATTGCAAAATGTCATGAAACACTTCTGTATAATGTGTAACAAATAACAAGGTCGATGCTAAACAATAAAGATTGGATTAATGGAAGACGACAACACTCATCCTCTTTAGTGGAATTGTGGAAACGCATGGTCAGTCACAAATAACGGCATTTTGCCTCTTGAAGATTAGTTTGTTTTCTTTGTTTTGAAAGCTTGAGCATTTAAAGGATGGCGATATGTGGAAGCTATTGTAATTTACAATTGTGAAGGAGTTGTAAATTTAGTTAACATTGTTTGTGTTTTATATGAACCTTTTTTGTTTCTTTTCTTTCTTTATTACGGTACATAATTTATGATATATTGTCAACTATCTTTAAGTTACAGAATTTCTCAAATGTAATAAAGCAAAAATTGTCGCATCGGTGAGGTACATTTGTAAAAACACAAATTTTCTAGTATCGGTATCTTTTGACATGCAATAATAGTAAATTAAGGAAAATTTCATAGGTAATAGGTTTTAGTTTCCTTTCATACAACAGCGACCCTTAAAAAGGAGCACACTTGTGAAATTAGACATTCAGTTACCGACCTTTGCTTTGGACAAGATGTACGAAACGTTACATTTTATCATGTATAAATTTGTGTAAAACGAAGATTTTTTATTCAAATACATTTATGTTTAACAGCATTCATTTTCTTATCATGCAATCATTTTTGTTGCATTAGTACCACGAAGTGCATTTTAGTTATTAAAATGATACTAAATAACAGCATTATTTAATTTCATACGACTTACATCAGTGAGTCATCGCACACGAACAACACTGTCGCGAAAATAAATCGAGCAGCACAATTCTGAGAATAAAACAAGCAACACTCGAATTTTGTATAGCAAACATGCACAAAATTTACTTTGAGGTAAGGATATATAAGAATAAGAAGGGATTATTTACCCAAAAGTAAAACAATAATTTTCAGTGAAGTATAAACAGCATCTGAGATCTAAACACGTAACTATTTCATACAATAAGTACAACGCGTGCAACGTGCATGTTAGACGCCCTACAATTATTCTTTACTATCAGACAAGTGCAATGACCGCACCAGAATAAGAAAACGTTTATCAAAAGTATTCGTCAGAACTCAGATTTAGTAACACAAAAACACAGGTGGACACAGTATGTTATAAATCGCACAAAAATTGCAGTGCAAATAAAAAGATTACAAGGACAAAGACACTTTCTACGGAGAAACAGATAAGAAAACTATAAAATACATTTTTTTGGCGTAGTTAAGAAATACAGCATTAAAATGCTTTTTTGGGTTTTTTAATGGTGTATTGTATATTATACTTATAAATACAATCTAAACTTTTCGGTAACACTTACAGTTATCTTCGCCAGTAATATTATCTATTCAAAATTTAAAATTGTTAAAGATGAAATTGTGAAATTTGAAAAATTGAAAACAATTTTAATAGATAATATTACTACTGACGAAGATAACTGTAAGTTTTATCGAAACGTTTAGATTGTATAACTTCAATATACAAATACACATTAAAAAACCCAGAAAGGTAAGTATTTCAATGTGCAATAATGGTGAAAGTTTACATTTTCATACTAGAAATGCAGTTAAAAGGATTTTTCCAACTCGAAAGTCAATCCAAACACAAAAAGTTTATTTTGTATAGAAATTTCTACTGGTTAGAAAATGGAATACGACTAGAAGTATTTAAAAAAATTACTTTCTTAAGATTACTTTTAGGAAAATGTAAGTTGTGGTATCTGAATCAGAAATTAAACACTGCATGATTTTTAAACCCAATTGATTGCAATGGTTATTACTTGATGAAACTCTCTACCACATGAGTAGAAATAACACAAAGTGTTTTTAAAGTTTCACTACTTAAACATCTTTAGCCAACACTATGTTTTCATTAGAATTATTACTCAAACTGAATTTACCTTTTTTTTGTAGTATGCTCATGCTTAGGTTAGTAATAACCTATTTAGAGTTTACAGCCCTGGCAACTTAATTTACCTACAATCCATACGTTTTCATACAATATTAAACGTGTTATTACAGGGAGGGGGGGGGGGGGGGGGAGAACAGTTTATCAATTAAACAGCGGTGAATTGTGTACCATCTACTTGTTCGTTTAATAAATGTCCTGAGTATTTTCTCTTATTAATTTCTAAAGTTTCGAATAAATCTAGTTTTCTACTTTTGTCATGAATGTCAAAGTCATCATTAAAATTATGGTTTTGTGTATTTAAGTGTGAAGCATAGTTTGATTTATTATTATTACATTCAAAAGATCTAACATGTTCAGATATTCTAGTGTTAAAACTTCTTCGTGTTTGGCCTATATAGAATTTACTGCAATCATCAAAATTCAACTTACTAACTCCTGACTTATCTCCCCTACTAGTTTCTGGCCTATTATTGTTTACATATTTTCCTTGTGTTGTGACATTTAAAGACTATATTCAAATCAAGTTTTCATAATTCGTTAGAAATTATTTTTGTAGGTTTTTCCATGCAGGTATGCTAAAAAAACGAAATTCTTTCTTAAAACTGTAAAATTATAATAAACTAAATTTAACGCTGGTTTAGTTGTTTTTATGCAATCTTTTATGTAAAAAAAAAAAAATATATATATATATATATATATATATATATATATATATATTCCTTTCGTGGGGTCCGTTATTTAATGCAATTTGTTTTATTAAATTAAATTCTTTTTGAGATTTGGATTCTGACAAAGGTACATTTAATAATCTGAGTATATAAGAATTTAATCCCGCTATATTATAATTATATATAGATGAGTTACGAACTACTGAGTCTATATGGAAAGGTTTGTAAAAAATAAAAAAATCTAGTCTACTATCTTTTTTAGTGAATATTTAAGAAAGTGTTTAATTATTCTATTCAAACCTGTGAAACATGTAAAAATATCGTCAACATATATTTTTTTCAAAGACTCGTTAAGGATATCATAAAAGACAACAGCCTTTTTACTGAACAAGATAGGCGTTATTTAACAATTATAAATTTACAAGTACCAAATCTTTATTCCTTAATAAAAACTTCATAAGAAGGATTACCCAACTGCTGTTTCATATATAAGAACACTTGCATTAAAAATTATAACAGATTAATAGACATACAACAAGTTGTAAGTTTTCTCCTAAACATAGTATTAAAAATTCATTTCAGTTAATGGAAAATAATTAAAATTTAAATATCCCTAAAAGCCCTAAATTGATCTCATTCGATTTAAAAACTTCTTCCCGTCGATCTCAGGTGTAGAGGTGACACACATTATAGGCAATGTGTAAACAAAGAAAAACGTTAATTCCTCTTTGTCATTGGATGTGTTAAATACGTTAACAGTATGTTTAGATTAAATTTACTTTGAATTTGATAACGATATCTTTATCTCTAAGAAAGGTCTTATAATAGCCCATACATGTACCAATTTTGTACGACCTATGTTCGTACAATTCTGTACAAACATTGTGCGACCTACGTCCAATAGGGTACGAATAATTTACCAGGATAAAAACCAGTGCCTACTTTTTGACGTAAGCACGAGCTTTTAACTTTCTGTATTCTTTTTGAAGGTCGGTGGTTCATAAAACTAGTTTTCGTCTTATGGGTATAACTGTATCAATAAATTTTATGTACAAATATCACTTATTTCAAATACATATAAAGCTAGACTTATTTTTGATTTAAAAGACCAATATTTTTATTAAATTATTAAAACTTCACTTAACCTTCACGCTATTCCCTTGCGGAGTAGGCAAAACAATCCCCAATTATCTATTTTTCATTCACAATCTTTCTCCCTGCTTTCCTATCTCCGCATATCTCCTTAGCTTCCGCAAGGTTCATACATTGTCTCTGACATGCCCTTTTATATTAAAACTTATTTCCTTTCTTCATCATACATTCTACTACATTCAGTCAAGTTTTACGTAGCCTACCAGGCACGGCCTTACCTCTAACCTCACCCACATATATTTGCGTTGTTCATTCTCTCAATGTGACCAAACCAACATAAAGTACTGCTTTTATATCTATTCATCATCGTCTTTTCCTCACCACACTCCGTCAGTATGCACTCATTGTTTATCTTGTCCCTTCTCGTTTTATCACACGCACTTCTCAGGAGTCTCATACCCACGGCATTTATTTTTCTTTCGTGCTTTTTTTGACATACCCATGTCTCACTTCCATATCGTACTGGCGGGATAAACACGCCATTATAAATTGCTCGTTTCGCAGCTGGCTTTGTGCTTTCATTTCTCATTATGTCCACATGTTTCCAATCACTCTCCTTCCAGCATTTACCCTTTGTCCAATCTCACCCTCCATTGTACCATCTGCAATAAACATTCTACCTAGATATACCAGCTTGTCCACTTGCTCCACAATTTCATCTTGCAGAGTAAATACTCTACTATTCTTTCCACCTTTCCGATTGAACACCACAATCTTAGTTTTTTTCACGTTTACCTTTAGGTCAATGCTCGCACAGACGGTATCAAACTTCCTCAGAGCATTTTGTGGCTCATCGGAGTCGTCATTTAATAAGACTGTGTTATCTGCATACACCAGAGGTCGTACATTTACGTCACCAATCATTACACCATTTGTATCGGTACATGCGTGTCTTACACATTTATCCATGTATACATTAAACAACCACGGTGACACCTTACAGCCTTGTCGTACTCCTTGCTCAATATTAAAGTTATCACTCACACCTCCTCTCACCCTAACACATGCCCGGCTATGGTTATATGCTGCCCATATTCCGTTTATTAGACCTTTATTTACGCCATATTCATTTAATGTTTCCCACAGCTTGTCCATATTCACTCTGTCGCATGCTTTCTCCAGATCTACAAACCTACAGTACAGCTTCCTTTTTACACTTAAACACTTTTCGATCACCTACTGGAGAGAAACCATCTAATCGTCACGTCCTCTCGCTGACATGAAGCCGCCCTGCATATCCCAAATCTTAGTTTGTGTAGTTTCTCGTACTCTATCAGTCAGTATTCTTCCAAACACTTTATCAGGCACGCCAAGCAAACTTATTCTTCTGTAGTTCTTGCAATCACTGTTGTTCTTCTTACCTTTATACAGTGGTACAATGATCGCGCTATTCAAATCCCTCGGCACTTTTCCACACATAAGGCATATATTGAATAATTCACACAATCTTCGTATAAGCTTTGCACATCCATACTTGAGCATTTCACCAGTGATTTCACCTACCCCTGCTCCCTTGCCGTTTTTCAACCTTCCTACTGTTTTCTCCACCTCATTTATCCCAATATCTTTCTCAGTTTCAATGACCATTCCTTCTACCTTCTCCTTATTTAACCCTTCAGTCTTACATTCCTCACGGCTTTCCAAAATATTCTTGCCAGCATCATTTCCTCACTTCACAATCGTCCCACACTATTTCGTTGCTCATATTCATCACTCCTGCAGCATTCTATTTTGAGCCACGTTTATTTTTGACTCATTTCCAGAAGAGTTTTTGTTTTCCTCAGAATCATTCTGCATTTTCTCTCCTTCCACAGCCTTCACCGCTTCCTTCGCTTCTTTATTTCTTAATCTGTGCTCCTCATACAATCGGTTTTTCTGTCTCATTTTTGCAGCAATCATTGCTATGCACGCATCTTTTTCTTACCGATTCATTCCACCAAGCACATTTTTCTGTCTACCTACAGTTGCTCTTCCACCTATCTGCACGGCACAATTGACAACAAGCCTATCCATGCACTTTCAACGTCAGTGTCTTCTATTTGTTCATTCCACACTGTTTTATTCACATTAAACTCTTTACTCACAGCATCTGCGTGTTTCATTCTCACACCATTATCCACTAATTTGTCTACCCTGACTCTGGACGTTTGCGCTACGTTTGATTTCCTTTTCTAGACTCACTTTTGCCCTAAACACACTCTCGATACAACCAAAAAGTGGTCTGATCCATACTCCGATCCGCGCATTACTTTGTCTTTCACCAGGTTCCTAAGACGTTCATCACACTTTTAAATTCACATCTTTACCATGTATACATATGCACATATTTATGTTTAAACCACGTATTAGATACAAACAGGTAGTTCAATGCCATTGCATTCCTACATATTATTTCCTCGCCTATTTTATTTTACAAAATTATTAAAAGAATGGTAATTAATAATACTACTACTTGAAAATGATAAAAATCCCTAAGCGTAATTAACGTAAACCTTTCTTTAATGGCATAATATAATAGATAATTATTAATCACATAAGCGACCTTCATGGGAGTGTTTGACGTGTTTGTACTCATACAATTGTTTGTGGGAATGCGGTTTTGTTAACCCTTATTTTATTATCTATTACCTGCAGTTTACTAAAGGTACATCTGGTGTCACATTTCCGTCTTAAAATTTTCAAGAATATTAGGACACGTTTTCTTACTGTTACCTTAACATGTTTTCTGCATTTGTCACGGACGCTACTTAAACGGGGTTATTTGCAGTTCTTTCACGCCAATATCAATGTAAATTTCAACTAGTAGATACATATTAGCATGCTATTAACGTAATATCTGGTACTCTTAGGGTAATACATACCATAGTTTGTTTACTGTGCATGATCAGTTTATCTAACTTTTTAAATAAGTATTATTCCTTAATGTAGTCTATTTATTTCTATTTACTACCACAGTTTTTACAATTACTTTAAGTAGGTCAACCAAGATATAATATATAATAATATGTGTGAGTTCGACAAATTTGTGATCATCAACTGTTTAAGATTATGTGGCAGTCCAATACATCATTTGTACGTACACAGTATGTATGTGCCATATGATAGAAAACCCATTAATTCCTTTGTTAGCAAAAATATTCATAGATAATTTACCAAGAACCAAATACATAACCACCCGCTTAGTAATAATTTTTATTTTGGTACAAATATTTTGATACTTCTGCATGTTCCACAGCTTATAATAGACAACTAAATACTTCCTTAAATTTTTAATTAAATTAGATCTATCGGTAGAATTTACTTTAGAGACAAAATAATCAATTAGCGTTTCAGATTTAACTATCACGAAAATAGGCAATTTTACTATTTTTCACAAGCCTTCCCATACAAACTCAGTAGTTGTTAACTCATCTGCCCATCCATATAATTACCAACAATAAACAAAATAGTAGTAAACAGCGGATACCACGAAAGGGATATAAATACAATAGTAGCCTTTAAATGTAACAACCTCGAGGGGAGATAAGTCAGGAGTTTATAAGTTGAGTTGTGGTGATTGCAATAAATGTTATATCGATCAAACAAAAAGAAGCTTTTAATCTAGAATATCTGAACATTTTAGATCTTTTCAATGTAATAACAATAAATCAAGCTATGCTTCACACATAAATACAGAATACCATAATTTTAACAGTAACTTTGAAATTTTACAATTCAGAACAGAAGTAGAAAACTAGACTTATTAGCAGTTTTAGAAATTAGTAAGAGAAAATACTCAAGTCAATTATTATACGAACGACTAGATGTATAAGATTAACCACTTTTTAATTGGTATTTTCTTGTTAACCCCTCCCCCATAATTTGAATAACACATAGGGCCAAGATGATAAACCCAATTGTTAGATCCTGTAAACGGTTTTTTAAAATGCAAAACCCAAGATCAATATGGTCTACTCTGCCAAAAGGAAATATTAATAAACATATTAAGGAAATTCTGACACTAATTAAGCTCTGAGTAATCTGGGACGAATTCCAAAAATGTGACTAAAAATCAATAACGTAGCTTTAGAAAATGTCATTGAAAAACAATTGAAACTGAAAAAAATTCATGGGGAAAACAAAATCATTAACGAATGTGAAGATAGCAAAAAACTCAAAACAGCAAAAACCCAACACAGTGTCTTACTGGCCCACTTCTAATGATATAAAAGCGCTAAATTACAATATGGAGTCGATTACACATATTTAAACTAATTAAGAGTATTAAAATTCACACAGCAACAGTCTCTACAGAAAATTATAAAGTATGCGAAAGAATCACAAAATTCTTTGAGTAAAACTATGCATAAGTTATAATTAGTGTTACTAAACCATCAACGTAATGTGATAATTAAAATCCAGTTTATTATCGTCTGTAATGATAAAATGTCAATTTTATGCACAGTATTGTCATTTCAAATTGACAGTAGAAAATCTAAATGTGTAATGGATAGCACAATTGATAGGTTAAATGCCACAGCTATGAATAATAAATGGCATTAAAAGGTAATGCTTAAATTGAATTAGTTTGAAATTTTAATCCGTCACAGTTAGCTTTTGCTTACTATAAGCTAGAACAATTATTGATCTTACCACGAACGACCACCACATCCCATACACAATCCTTTAACTTATTGAAATAAAAATTGTATGTCAATTTGCGCTGTACTTAATGTTCGGACGTCCATACATTTTTATATGTATACTATCTATTTCAATTTGCAAGTAAAAATAGCACATCAGGATACTTTTTGCCTCGCTTTAATACGATTAAAAAATTACTTATTTATGTATCAAGATAAGAAATTGCCTGTCTTTGGCACACGACATGGGACATGGAATTAAACAAAAACAGTGTTTTGTTTTTTACAAAGTAAAATTCTCAACGCTATTAGAATTGGATCAATAAAAGTAATAATTACGTGCATGTAAAAAACCATATTTTTGATTGTTAATTTATGTATACATCTTACTAAATAGATAATGTCATGAATGCATAAATGAATTAAAATGTGCAGATTATAATTCATGGCAGTGATACGTTTTCAAAGCTATCTCAATATTCACTTTTTAAGTAAAAGTAAAAAAGCAGAACACAAACGAGATTATTTTATTTCAGCTTATGTATAACAGAAAATTGTACCTGCTTTGTTCTGTCCTTATTAATTAAATTTAATAAATAATTATGTTTAATTAAAAAATAGTTGTATTTTGCAGGAGCACAACTTTTACAAAAATGGTTTCGCTTAATCACGCAAAGTTGATTAAATTTAATAATTTTCAGTTCCATTCCATTAAAAATTGTAATTTGTAACATGGCGTAGAATAAAATTGTAGATGTTGTGCCTTCAGTAGAAATAAAAATGTTTTGGTTAGATACACTAACAACGAAGCTTAAATAACTATTTAAAGTTCAAGCTCTTTTTACCTCCCTTGCTAGAAGTTGAATTGCTTCGGGATGTACTTTTTATATGTTTTGTTAATATTTTTTAAACAGAAATCCGTTGAATAGTAACGTAACAATTCCTGGTATATTGTTTACTTTAATTTGTGAACTCAAATTATATTAATAATACTGTAGCGTTCCCCAGGTACCCTATCTTGAAAAGTGTAATTTGAACTTATTTGCAAGAATGCAAATTCAAGAACCAAACAATCGCTAAGTGATTTATCTTGACTTTACGGACAATAATGTTACTATTACTCAAATTAATTTCTTGCCTTACATGGACTTTCCTGACAATAATTAAAAGATTAGAATTTATTCTGATATTTAATTACTCGCAAACCTGTGTTATTTGAATTAGATAGGCCGGATGAGATAAGTGTGGCATCATGTGGTGCAGGTAAACAATGAAACTACTCATATTAAAATTAACGAGCTTTGCGCAATGGTGGTTCAGCCCGTTAGTATACTATTGTGGGAAAGAACCACCAATAAAACCCACTTTATTCAGAAATAAGTAATCAAATAACAAAAAAACAAACAAAGAAAGTGTTAAATATATAACAAACACCATTAAATCAGATTAAAGTGCGTAGAAAATTATAACATTAAGAGAAAAAAAATAAAAAGCAGTTTAGTTGCACATAAACACAATAAAAAAAAAACATGTAGTCACACCCACAATTCTGTCAATAATCAAAATAAAAATCATAATATCAAACATGTGACCCTTTAAAACCAATCAAGCCGGTCTTTAAGTAAATAATCATAGAAAACGATAAAGTAAATTACGGTACATATGAAATACAACAATAGTAAAATTGCACAGGTGATAAGGTAAAAGCAAGGACAAAAGAAAATACACAATTACAATATATTAATATAAAGAGAAATTAGTTCGCAGTCAAACAATTCTACTTAACAAACTGACACACAAAAAAAAACTCATTTAAACAAAGCCTTACAAGGTTAAGTTATAAATAGATCCTCACATCATGACCGATATATAGGTTTGAGTACGTTAGAAAAATACAGCGCCCTTATCTCAGATTACACATTCATCTATACAACAATAAAAATAAAATTCGAGGTGTTGGTATCTGGTCTCGGGAGTGTGTACCCACTTGGCAATTGCCTTTTAGAATTAATGACCAGCGGTATCATGTACCCGTTCACCAGCCCACCTGTACACAAATATAAATATAAACAACAAACAACAAGGCTAATTCACACAAATACCACAGCCCTACACTGTTTTTGATTTTAGCAGATTTCATCTTAATGAGCCCGCGTGCGAATAAGATATCTTTGCAAGGCAATATTGGATTTTTAATAGGTTATCTAGGCTTGTAAAATGATTTGCTGCGAGCTTTGATTTATATAAAAAATATCTACTTACACTTGAATTTATCACAGACGTAAATCGTTAACCTACACGGTTTCACTTCAAAAAGGGTGACCGTTATTTATAGATTAATATTTGAAAAACACATTACAACTAACACTCGAAAGAAAAGATAAATTAGTGTTGGCTAATTTAAAAGAAAATGTACACACACGATATATTTTAAAGACAAACTGTTTACAACGGGAGTTTCTAATTAAAACAAATCAAAGCGTCCGGCTCAATCAAAATTTCAACAACTGCCTTCCCTTGATTATACTTATGTCTACTCCCGAGAACAACCACCATTTTGAAAAGTATAAAAAAACAAAAACATGATTTACATGGAACTATATAATGACTGAACGAATAGTTCAAGCTAATATGTAATTATTATTTTAATTTACATACTAATGAGTTCCGTGCGAATAACGATATCTTTGCAACGGCCAACTGCGATAATGGTTACAGGCTCGATGTAAATTTTGTCTTTGATTTATTAGAACTACTTAAATTCTAATGGCGCAGTTGTTAGCTCTACAGACGGTACGTTCAAATCCTACTCAAGGTAAACTTTTTATATGTATTTAATAAATTATAATAATTAATTGATATTTACCTTGAACTTATTCGTTCATAAAAAACTATAATAATTTAGTAAGTTGCTTTTGTAAATTAGATATTGCATCACATTCCATTATATATAATTTGATTATAATCTCATTAAATTTAGAATTTACATCAGTTCTACATACATAAAGACAAAATTAATCGATTGGTTAATCTTGATGCGCAGTTGTTTGCGGTTCACTCTACAAGTACAGGTCGTAGGTTTAAACAACTCCGAGGTAAACTTTTAATTTATGTATTTAATAAAATAAAATAATAATTTACATTGGAACAGTTTCATATTAATGACTGCACGACATCTTAATTTTAAAAGTATGCATTCGTCCGTAACAAACCCTACATTTAGGTCTCGAGTTTCCAAGTACCAAACAAAGACGTCTTTGTTTGCAGTGTGTACCGTCCGTAATTAATTACTAACCAGTGACATTTTTACATCAAGAATGTGTGCATAGAATTTCCAATGATTCGTTACACTCCCTCAATAAAGGCAGTTCGAACGAACATTTGTTTCTATCCTAACATGTGTTTTTCTTTCAACCCTTACTCTAATATCAATTACACAGATTCCTACATTTCTTACATAAAAATACATTAAATAAAATATTCCGCAAACATTATCAAATTACGACTATCATCACGATATTAAAAATCCACTAATTATCTTTTCCATCCGGTAAAAGCACTCAAATGTTATTATCCGATTAAATTTTTCAGGTCGCTATTAAATAAACAAAATCTCATACATTAACGTTTTGGTCCTAATAATAAATGTTCAAAAATACCGCCACTTGCCTCTGAACATTTTCTACTTCGTCTACGAAGAGTGCCTATAATTAAAAATGTATATCCAGTTTTCCATGTTCGAGGCTCAAAAACATGTGATAACTTCGTTGTTCTGATAATGCGTTAGTGTATTGTGACAGTGATTTAACGTTTATTTTTGAGTTTATACCATAAAATTTGTAACACCCCCCTTGTTCTCTGGAAATGTATTCTTATTAAAAAAGAAATAATAAAATAAACAAACTTACTTATACTGGATTAAATAAATAAACATGAAACTAAAAATGATTCTGGTATCCCCTGGGTCAAACCATTATGGTTTGTCTTGCCAATTGAGGTAGTCCTGTATGGATATTACTGTAAATACATAATTAAACGGATGTTTTAGTAATACGGAAAATTTTCGTTACTAATAAGGTTAATTATAATGAACAGGTGATATCAGTGTAATTAAATATGTGTAACGCGCTGTCAGGCTTACAAGAGAGTTATTTACAGGCGAGTGTAATAATCAGCTGAACGTTGTTGGTTTCAATTAAATGAATTGAACTCAGGTCAGGAATTATTAATAGGTAATAATTATTAGTAAATTACTTATGAACAAAGTCATAACTGGAAAGTGGTATTTTATATACAGGTCAGGCCTTTATATATACAGGTCTGGTTTGTTTATAATAAAATTCGGTAGTTAGTGAGATTATCTGGAATGCTGGTAATAGGACAAACGCTATTAACTGGGAATTCTTATTAATACTTGGGAACTGTACTATCGTATTCGGAGTCGAAACTGTCGGCAACATTTAAAGGATTAATATCATTAAGGGAGCCTTCTGTTAAGTAGAAGTAGTTAAATATTCAGGACATAACCTCCGTCTCATTAACTACACCTTTGAACGATCATTCAGTCCCGATCTCGGAGCGTTGGCACCACCAAGAGTATTGTATAAATGGACTTGTTTTACTATTTTGTGAAAGGGTCTTATAGTGATAAAGCGATGTTGGCTTAGAAACCTTTAACTTTCTGGGTCGTCACCTACCGCAAAGTAAGGACTTCTTACCCTAGTTATGTTTATTCACTTTTCTCGGGGCTTTTGACCATCAAGAATGTTATACATACAAGTCAATAGGATGGGTAAGTGATAAGGAATACTAGTCAGGCTTACTGGTCTGGTTACTGGTGAGTATAATAACACAGGTGCAGGATAAATTGATACGAGCTGCTAGTCAGGATACTGATCAGACTTATAGTTACTTATCTGGATACTGGTCAATCTATTAGTTGATGGTCCGGATACTGGTCAGGTAGTCTGGCTGCGGGACAGGATAACACTACAGGTACAGGGTAAAGTATATTATAGGAAGTGAGTGCAGGAAGAAGGTTAGGCAAGAAGTGTCGAGCATGAGAGTGAATAAATGAAAGAATGAATCTGAGAAGCTGAGAATCTGCATGCTGGGGGTCTGGTATTTATAGGTTAATTGGATGTAATGGAAAAGAAGTGGACAACTGATAGCATGTATTAACAGTAATAAAACAGTTGTGGAAGGAAATAGTAAATAAGTTTTAATAGGAATTATTTTCTAGCATAGGAAAATTTATAGTAAGGATCATTACAAATTGTTACAAAATTTCACACAGATATGGTGTTTGTTTATGGTCTTTTAATGGGAATGCTAGAGCTGCTGTTGAAGAATACCGTCAATAGTTTCCACGTGAGAGACATCCCAATAACAATGTATTTATCAGAGCTTTCAACCTGAAATCTTCCCAGTGTTACTATACTATCTGAACGAGCTGCTCTACAAGATTTAGAAGACGTAAAAGATATTCTGGATGCAGTAGCGGAAGATGCAACGACCAGCTCACGAAAAATTAGTATTCAATTGGGAATTCGACAAATAAGAGCAATAAACACACTCCACGAGCAAGGCTTTCATCCATACCATGTGCAGAGAGTACAGCCCCTATAACCGGAAGATTATCCTAAACTTATGGAATTTGGCGGTGGATAAATAATAATCCTCATGTTGTATCGGGAATACTTATTACAGATGAAGCAACATCTAACCGTGACGGCATTAATAATACTTACAACTGTCACGTATGAGCAGATCAAAATCCTACACAACAGTCGGAAGTAATTTTCAACGTAAGTTTTCGGTATCGTATGGTCGACGGTTATTTAATTGACTCTTTCATTTTGTAGAATCGCCTCACATGAGATAACTACTTAAATTTTTTACAAAATACATTAGACGGACTACTAAAGGATGTTTTTTTAAACATCAGAATGCAAATTTACTACCAGCACGATGGAGCTCCTGCACATTTAGAAATATTTGGACGAAAGGTTTCTAGGGCGTTGGATTGGTTACAGTGGTCCTATTACTTAGCCTCCAAGAAATCCAGACCTCACAGCACTAGATTATTGTTTATGGGGCTGCTTCATAGATAAAATACACAAAGTGAAAGTGTACACTTGCGATGCACTAATTCAACTTATTATAAATGCTGCTGCCGATCTTAAACAAAGACATGACTCAATCAAGAGAGCAACAGGCTCCCTTCGTATACGAAGCAGGAAATGTTTAGTGGCGAATGGTGGTATTTTTGAACAATTGTTATAAGACGCTATGGTTACCAAAACGTTAATGTTTGAAATTTTGTTTATTTTTAATTCCGCTATAACTTGAAAACAAAAAAATCAGATAACGACGTTGGATTTTACATTATTTTCACGTGTACAATACACTCCTGGAGTTTGATACGTTTCTCCCGACCCACACTGTATATCTGGCTAAATTTTTATTTTGTGGAAAAATGTTTCCAATAGAAGTTATTCAGTATTCAGTTTTCCATCCGATGGCAATACGAAATTACTATGCCTTAAAACAAAAGGGCAGCAGAAATTTTTTGACAAGTTATCCCTGTATCCCACCTATCTGATGGAAATTTTGGTTCCCCTTTGATCGATGCAAAACATGAATACCCCCACATAAGACAAATTTTAAGAACACTGGGAAAAAGTGATTATAAGTGTAATTCAGGAATGCTCATTAATATAGCCACCCATGACGAAATCAGTTATTTAATCCTTTCTATTTTGCACCACGCAAACTTTTGAGGAAAAACAAGCAATTAAGGGCCAGTTAGAACGCCTGAACTGTGGATTAGAACAAGCCGTAATCTTCAGGTGTGGTGTAAGTTCTCGTTAACGGTAGTTTATGTATACGAGACTTTCGGAAAGCAAGCGATATGTCTTCACACATTTGATTAACTTCTAGGTTTAATCGTTTTATAACTTATTATAATAACAGTTATTTGTTTCATTAGAACAAAAAATGTCAATTTTTGGGACGAGGAAGAAAGTTGCTGGACTCTGATTTGCGTCGTCCCGCAACTTTCTTCCTCGTGCCGAAAATGCGATTTTTGTACAAACAAAACAAAAAATGTTTTCTCCAGCCTCTTTTATCTTTATATTCAGTCATTTATTTGCAGTTCACTATGCTTTTGGGAACCTCTTATTTATTTCGCTATCAGTATCAGACATTAATGATACCCAATGATACCACAAAATGAGTATTATTCTAGGTTTTAGTGAAAAAAATTTACCGTGATTTGAAAATCAACTTATGATTTCTATTACTTTAATAAACGACTTCACTTAATAATTTTGAAATATTGTTTCATTAATTAGAATATTATATCATCTCGACTCGGTTTTGGGGGCTGTCTTTCCTATTTTAAATCTCCTGCTTGTGTAAGCGCCTCGGATCGTATAGAAAGAATCATCTGAAATTTAATACCACGTACAAAGAAATCATTACTGATGCCGGATTTTATAATAATAAGGTTAATTACGTCCGACGGGGGTGATTTAAATCAATGTAGATGTGAATTGTGTAGTTACTTGTATGTTGGATTTACTAAACTGATTTTGTTTTCAAGTAAGTTGTCGTTTACATTTCTTTATGCATAATCATCAGGGTCAATTGGATTGTAATCGAGCTATTTGGTACCTATTAAATTGAATGAATGTGTGTTTCGAAATTACAGAGATTGAAGTTATATTAACAATTATCAAACGTGTTTTAAAATGTTAATAATTAAGATGTGTCTGGTATAATCGAAATGTGGATGACTGTGGTTGATAAAAAATTATACAGTGATTCTCCGTAAGGGACGGTGTGAAGTATGGTGGTTTTAGGCACTTGGGGTGCACAACGTGAAAATGAATTTCAATGATCCAAGAAAAAGTATGATTGACATACACAGGTGGAAAGTAACGGTATGAGGAATGAAATATAATAAAAATAACGGTAATGGAAGTGTCTCGTGGATTTCATTACCTTAGTGGCCGAGTAGCACCGGTATGGAGTGTACACGGGAAGAAGTAAATTGTAGATGAGGGTGTGTAGGACTAATAAGTTTTCTGGTGATGGTAATGGCGGGAAGATTTTATGATTATTTTTTTGTACTACCTTCTAACCTACATATACATATATAGGTATAGAAGGTTATGATCGATTTTTTTTCACTATCGCTAAATCGAATTATTAACTCATTTTACAACTATGTATGTCTGTGTGTGTCTATGTGTATGGATGTATGTTAGTATCCACGATAACTCCAGAACGTACTTAAAATTTTGTATTCAAGCTTGTTTTCATTTCGCTTGGAGCTGATTAGATTTTGGGAGAAATCCAGCTTGGGAGAGGAGGGTTTATCAGGGGAGTTTTTGGTTTTTATCAAATATGTCTAAAAGTGCTGCATATTGCAAAGATATAAAAATACCTAGATATAGACCTTAAACAAACCGATTAATTATGTTCTATGCAATGTTTTGTTACGACGCGTAATTTAGCGGACAAAATTCTTTAGGTTGAATTGGGTTTTTGAAAAATAATTTTTTTTGTAATAAATAGAAAGATCATATATACGTTTTATAACAAAACTATTTTTAGTTTTTTTTTGTCGCTCTAATTCAAAAGTTATATTACATTAAAAATACATTTTCGAACCCAGTACCGGAAACACGCCGAATGTTCCCGAACAAACCAGAGCGCGTGTGACGTCACAATGTTTATTTTTACTTATCGTAGCATATAGCAGATACAGTGTTTTGACTTTTAATTGATTAAATCTTGTTATTATCGTCAATATATTGATAAATATATCAAAAATGTCAAACCTTAAAGGTTATCATGCTTTTATAATAATATAGTAATTAATAATTATTTATGTAAACGTATAAATTGAATAAATAGAATTCGTTAATAACATTTTTTAACTAAACTCCAGAATCATAACTAAATAAATTTGTACACGGTTATTGAATGATTTCGGTTTAATTTAGTATTTTATATTTTAATTACTCGCTAGGTTATGTACTATACGAAATTGAAATTTTAAAAGCGTATATAATTGTGGTTCTTCCGTTGTTATAATGTCATTTAAATAATCCTCATAATTTGATGTTTTTTTTTAGCTGAAAGAAGACATGGAGAATTATATTTACTATACTACAATGGGAAGTAGAGAAAAAATTAAAGTTGTTGTAGTACCGCACAAGTTTAGTTGTCAACCTAACCGTAAACTTTATCACACATGACTGAACAAGCTATTATAAATAATTTTTTTGCTCTAAATTTCGGATATTTTTAGTCAATTTACATGTAGAAGCCGTTAACACTGTACTATTGAGAATTAATTTAACATTATAGCGTCACAAACATGCCGCCCAAACGTGGCGCGTTTGTAGCCGCGTGATTTTTTTTTAAATTTTATCAATTTTAGATTGCTTATAAGTCAAAAAAAAATTTTTAAGGGTTTTTTGTATCGACTATTAATATAATTTCTGGTAAATTTTTAAAATGGATACATTTTTTTTCAATAACCCAATTTAAGTGTTCAGGTTTTATTAATACCTGAATAAAGATTACTTTTATAAGAAAAACTGTAGACATATTTTTTAAAGAAAATTTGATTTTGCATAACTTTTCTTCATAAAGTTTCTTAGTATAACGCAAGGTAAGTCTTAAAGTTAATTAAATATGAACTAAAATGGTTAAACCGTATTATTTATGTCTTATAGAAGCGTGCGGCTTTGGAATTTTTTTGTTAATTGTCCATTAAACTATCAGACATGAAGCTTTATACGTCATTATCACATAAGTATTGTTACCTTTGTTTTTACAATGTTGTCTGTTTTCGTTATGAACGTATAAAAAACAAGTTGCATAGTTATCCTAAAAAGAATATAATCAAAATTATTTCATTTCTTTTAATTTTTTAAGTTAGCCTCTAGATGTCTATTAACCTCTGTCTGTCATGAAGTTTTAAACGTCTGTTTGGCATAGATTATTGTTGGTGCGTTTACAATCTTCCCTATTTTCGTAATGAACTTCTTATAAAAGAGGTTGCATAATTATCCTAAAAAAAATGTGATTTAAATTATTTCATTCCTTTTAATTTCCATTTTGTAGGTTTGAAAGTCGTGTGGTGTTCCACACCAGATATTTTTATGTATAGCTTTTATAAGGAAGTGTTAAAGGGGCGTGTTGAGTAGGACACTCCTTTATAGTTCACGAAATTACTAATCCGGGGTATAAAGTAAGCTGGCGTTGGAAAGGAATAAGGAAGGAAGTCGCCCTTCACGAGAGAACGCTCTTTGATATAGATCAACTATTACTCTCTTTTCGGGGTCGAAATCTGCGTTGGCAAAAAAACGTTACTAAATATTTCTTGCAAACTCCTTGGGTACGTACACCGGGAAGTATATTAAGAATTATTTTTTGGTTCACTATTTTGAAGGGCATAAGCAGTTATGTGGCAAGGACTTGACACTCGGCAGGAAACCTGCGGGAATAAGTAATATCGGGTACGTGTATCGGAATAATAAAACAAAATCAGGCTGACAGATTCAATAATCGAAAAAGTACAGACAACGGAAGGGCAGGAGAGAATACTCGTAAAAATAAGGACAACAATAAGTATTTTTGAAAGCGGTTGGTCGAATATTTATAGGGTAACTGGACGGGAGTGGGAAAAGCGTGCTCAGCTGGTAGGATTTATAAACAATACCGGGATCCAGTTGCGGAAATAACTGGGAAATAAGTTTTAATAGCAAATTAGTTTCTAGGATAAGAAAATTAATTAGTAAGGAGTTTAGAATCGTTAAAGTATGGATTGAAAATGTTTATTTGCTTTACATTATAATAGTTCTGTTAACATTAAGCAATTATCAATTAACTATACGTCAACATACGTTATTTGCTTATCTTGGGCGATGTATAATGTCCCTATGTTATTTTGTACTAAATTTTCCTTTAATTGTAAGTTTTGGTTTATTTGCAATTTATATCAGAGGATAATGAATTATTTTGTCGGTATATATTATATTTTAGCACCACACATTGTTACATATTTATACTGCATTGCTACATATGTTAACAACTGACAACTAATTAACAACTAACTTATTGCTAGTCCATTTAAATTATCGTTCATGAGATAGCATCTGAAACTTACAGAGGAGTTTGTTAATAGAAATAAACCTGACATTGTCATAACGAGATATTTTTGATTCTCAGGCAGGTATTACCGGCTAAAGAGTTCTGAGAAAAGATCACCTAGACCATGCTGGTACGTCAAATCTCACTTAAAATTAACCCTTCTGGAGAGGTATAATGTCGTAGAATGATGGTGGATAAGGGTTAATGTAAAAAATAATGTATTAGTAGGTAGAATGATTTATAATGCTCCTCGCAGGTTTTATCTTGGCTCTTTATAATTTCCTACTGAAAAATTCGGTTTTGACACAAAATTTATTGATATTGGGTAACTTTAATATTAATAATGGCAATGTTAATGAAAATCTCACATCTGATTTGATACATCTGTGTGAAACATTTGATTTAAAGCAATTAATCAGATTACCTACTCATGGAGACATAATAATTGACGTTGCGCTTTGTAGTAGCGCCATCGGTTTGCTAGATTCAGGTATTACAATTTGAATGCAACTTAAGAGCTAATTCCGGGACAAATATATACTGTTTTGAAAATATAACTGAGTATACTAAGTTATTAATACTTGTTGAAAGGATTTATTTAATGCTCATGCTCCCATTCAGACAGGTCGATTTACCAAACCTGTATGCCCAGGGCTAAATGATGACATTAAATTCTTAATGCGACAGAAAAAATCTTGCTTCAACGTCGGAAACAGAACGCTGATTCATATAACCACTTGGTCCAAAAAAGTTAAAGTCGGAAAATTTAGAAGGAACTGAAAAAACAGTTTAGTTGTATAGGTCAAGCAAATTTACCTAGCCATTTGGAAGATGCTGAAAACATTAATCAATTTTTTATAAACTTTATACCAAAATTCAATTTCAAATAAAATAACATTATCGATTACTATCAAAGAGCCCTGTTTGTCTTTATTTGTGTTTCTGAAAAGAAGCTTTCGAATCGATCGCATTAAGATCCATGCAGTTGGTCATGATGGTTTCGATATTGACATGATCACGCTTTGTATACCCTTTCTGCTTCGCTACCTGTATTGTCCAACGTTTTGGAGCCCGTTGTGCACATCCAACTTCCAATACAATCCTTTAGGATCCTACCTGATTATCAATCAGGCTTTCGAACAGGTTACATTTGCACCATTGCACATACATAGTTACAGATAATATTTTCTCTACAATTAATAACAAGAAAGTCTCCACATTAGCTTAATTTTTCCAAGGCTTTGGACAGCATAGATCACAACATTGTTACAGTTTGTAGAAATAATACTACAAAATTAAGATATGTTTAGCTCTCGCTGTAAGTTTCATTGGAAATTTAGCTTGGGCAGCACTGATTTCGTCGCGAATTTATAGTGCAATTGACAATGTTTAGATTTATTCTAGCTGATATACATTATTCGAAATCAAATTAATGATTATTGCGTTTTTTTTTTTGTAAATAAGTTGAATTATAAAAGTTGCGAATACATATGCCGCATAGTGTTGGAATAGTTGTTTACGCTTATTAGTGGGTTCATGTAAAAGGAATTAAAGATAGTATTTTTTATTTTAGTAGATATTGGATAATCCTATTATTAAGAAATTGTTGATTTTTCAGTTTTTAAGTGGAAATTGCGTCGATATGAGTTGTAGTTAAGGTTACTTTATGAAATAGAGTCAGGGTGATGTAGCAACGCGATGCGTAGAATTTAATTTAGATACAGAATACGAGTGAGGAGATTATAGCTTTCATAGCGTCTTAAGCTAGAGTTGATTTTTCATGGTAGAGAGACGACGAAGGCAGTCTGGGTTTTAGATATGTGCGTTGTAGCCTGATAGAACAAGTTCGTGCTTATAACGTATTTTTCTACTTTGTGTTTACGGAAATTTTCTCGTTTTTATCGCGCGAACGGTTTTAATGAAAATTTAGCAAATGGATAGCTTAAGCTTCGAAGGGGATTCGGTTGTGAGTGATGAGTTAAATAAGTTGTATGGACGGAAAGGTTGGTTAGAGCGGGGGATGGCAAGTTAAACCTCCCTTAACTTGTATGTGCATCTGACTAACGTGTTGGGTAACGAAGCTTTGAGGGGTTGTTATCCAGTTAGGCGTTGGTGTGTTTTCTTTGGAGAGTTCACAGAGTTTTTGTGCAGTTTTGTTTATTCGATACACTAGTATCACTCAAGACGAAGATGATTACTAAGAAGGTTGATTTAATGAACTTATAATTGTTGAGCAATACGTTGTTGTAGTGATTATTGGAGGTAGCTTTATTCCCTCAAGAAATTACGTAGAGCTCTAATGAGGGCAATGGTATCCAGCCATCAGTATTTGCAGTAGAATTTTGAATATCGTAACGAGTACAGAGCGGCCAGCTACCGTGACGACAGGGGGATCAAATTCTAAGGCCTTGATCATTTCGTTATTAAATTCATTCTTGAATATGAATAACATTATGTATGAACTTAACTTCTCAATGTATTAATTACTCAATCAGAGGTTAAGTACAAGAGCAACACTTCGCCTCGACATATGTAAATCTTGATATACTGCACTAGATTTTCTTTCTCTGCCAATAAAGCCACCATTATTATTATCAAAATCAAATTGAGCACGACGTTAAACCACATCAACTACGTTTACAGATTGGAATATTGTTACACGATCAAACAGACGTAGTGAAGGCTTACCAAGGTAAGCGTGTGGCCAAAATAACTGAAGCGGCAATGGGTGGGTGCGATATAAGACGTAAAATGGTTGAGATTTAGATTCAAACACCTTTCACTGACATAAAATAACATATAATGTTCATTCGGGAGAAATAGTCTCTAGGCGCCACCATAATCTGGAATTTCTCTGAAATGAATAGTCCTAGGCGAGTCGTTAAGCTAAATATACCTAATTATGGAAGATAGAATTATAGCCTACTCGGTAAAATCATATACAGTCATGTTCAAACATTCAATTTGTGCAACAACCTTTCGCTTTAAATTTCGTCTTAGTAATCTTAATCCCAAAGCATCAAACACATACACGTCAATTCAATTTTGAAAATCTTCAAGTTCAATTAACATTAAAAATAAATCTGTCTAAAGCTTAAGAAATTTTTGAAATATATACAAGGGTCACTACTTATATTTTGAGCCTAACAATGAAAAAACAGTAATTTGTCATTGAAAATTCTATTATTGTTTTTCGAAATATTCTCCTTTATGATAAATACACTTTTGCATTCGTTCGAATCATTTATCGTAGCATTTTTTCCAATCTTCTCGAGACACTTCCATAACATGGTTTTTGAACGCATCAATGGCTTCTTCCGACAACGAAAATCGTTGTCCACAGAATTTATTCTTGACATTCGGGAACAAGTCGTTGTGTGCCAAATCAGAACTGTACGGCGGACGACCTATCAATTCAATTTTTTGAGTGCTGAAATAATCGGTTGTTACACTAGATGTGTGAGAGCTGGCATTGTGATGAAGAGCGATCCAATGGCGCTTGTTTGTTTTCCGCATTTTACCGAAGACTTCCTGGAAACAAATGGCTGTGTACCGTTTAGAATTGACAGCTCTACGTTCCTCTAAAGGCATAGTTCCCACATGACCAGTTTTTACGAAAAAATGCGAGCATTTGTTTCGATGTGATTCGAGCGCGAACAACTTTTGTTGGGTTTGGTTCATCTTGAAACACCCACACAGACGACTGCTGTTTACGTTCCGGCTCGTATGCATATATCCATCATTCGTCACCGGTTACAATCTCATATACGTCTTTTGAAGCACCGCCATTTTATTTATTGAGCATTTGTGTGCACCAATCGACGCATTCAATGCCAAATGTGGAAATAAGTTTGATCGATGGTCTTGTCTTGATATTCCACGTCGAAAGTCGTAATAAATCATCGCACAAAAATTTTTACAACTTAATTCCATTTCTTTGCTGACACGCAATCTTCAAGTAACCGTAAACAACACAAATAACGCTATTGACAAAATACCCTCGTACGTTATAGTAAACTTAGCTATCTGTCATAAAAATTCTGAATTAAGTAAATATCACCAAATTTGGAGAAAATTACTCAGTCTAGTAAGTTTTAATCACAAAAGCATTAATTAATTCGTATCTTAAAAATGTAAAAACGTAATGCGTCTTGTATGATTCATATATCTTCTCTAATACTATTTGAATTTTTATCATTAAAATGTATTTAAACGTTCACAAGTGTGAAGTAATCGCTGTGATTTAAATCTGAAACTTCTACTTGACAAATAAATCGTTATCAGTATTGTATACTCAATGACTCTTAATGAATGCAAAGTAATTAAATTCTGTAATAGATCTGACTGAAAATAAACAACTTTCAGGTCAGTTGTCTACCCAAAATGTCAGAAGCTTGATTATTTTTAAACGGCGTAATCCTTTATGTCACTGCCCACATTAAAGAAAACAATGAAACCGTAGAATATAATATCGGTTCTCTTTAACACTTTAAACTGCAAGGAAGGTCCATCACAATTTAAACAAAAGAATAAGCTAACTAATCGAACCATATTAATCAAATTTTGCAATAGTATTTACATATTGGCTGCTTTCGTAAAGAAATACATACAAAAAACAATTCTTCTAAATTAAAGTCTACTTATGTTCTAGCCTATAATAACAGGTAATGCCTGACATGTATGTACACTCGTCACTAATAATTGGCCTTTACCGGGATTATCACTGGCAGTTGCAAAATACATTAACTTAAATTTTCGTGTTCAATCACCCCTTTAAATGCGTGTAAAAATTGGGCAATTTAATTTCCTGAATACCCTTCTAATAAATGTTTATGTTTATCAGATAATGTTTTAATTCCACTAAATTCTTAATTGTTTATAAACGGTCGACTAAGTGCTGTTAATAAACGCACATATATTTAACCCAATATTATTAATGTGCAATACTGTCGCTTCAATTTACAAAACTTAACACACCTTTATTTACTTACATAACGGATCACCAAGCCCCTCTTTCGATCGTCCGGGTTTAAAACACAATATTATCTTTTAGTACCATAATTGGTGTCTATTAAAAATCTGTTTAAACATTTCTTAAATTTTCGAAAGCTTAATTACGATTTCTAATCCACATTAACTCCTTTTACTCGTAAACCTTTAAATACTTCATCCCCCAAGTGGGTTTTTGCAATGTAACTAATACATATATACTGCGCCACTGATTATTAACGAAATAAAAATTAGCATAGGTCGTCACAAAATAATCGCACCAAAACTCACGTGCAACGTTCAAACTCACATTCATGTATTGATACTATTGAAATCACCGTTTCAAACGCAATAAGCGCGTTGAACCACATTTCTAGTTCTAATTTAGGATTAGTTATGTAACTGTACTTTTGCTGTGGTTTAACAAGGGAGTTATCAGATAGCTTTCTGCAGGGTACTCTGAATCAGCTACTAAAAAGCAATCCTAATATCTGGTTTCCATAAGTGCTTTCGGTCTACTATTTCAAAGTATTGTTAAACCTTGAACTGATCCAGCCCAGCTACACTACATTTTATTCTAAGCTCGACATCTGATGTTGTTTGGACAGTTATAGAAAGGTAACCTTTACGATTTTTGTAACGTTCAGCATCTTCACCACCTCCAAATGAACCATTAATAAGCTTTAAATTTCGAAAACGTTACTAGCACCTCTCGCTGGACAGGTGCTAATATGAGTGCAATCTAAAGCTTCAACCACGTTCGGACGTCTGGTAAAGTGATTTGTTGTTTGCTTAAACTACTTTTGTTGATAAGGCTTTTCAACCAAGTCTATTATTTTATGATCGTCGAATATTAATCGTTAAAGATATCAAATCAAATCCATATGCACTAAAGTAAAATTCACACATAAACCACAAGAAAACATGGGAATTAATAATGGAGATTCTAAAACTACAGTGAACTAAATTTTTTAATTTAATCGACAAACTTAAGTTTATCGCATATTGTACAACTGGCCTTGTGTGTAACAGTTTGCTTTAATTATTAGTAATTTTGACATTTACGTATGAGAACTTATTGCAACATTTTACGGAAAACAACATAAAACAGAAAAACAACCATACAAATTAAGTTTGTCTACTATTTAAATTAAAACTAGTAAATGAAACAATAATACGCTTAAATGTTATGGGAAAATTACGGATATTGAAAGTTTGCGCCATTTATAGCCTAATGCACATCACTGCAGACTCTTATTTCTGTTGGAATAGGATATTTTGATCGTTCAATACCTTCCAATCTGTCTCCGTAAACCTTATTTTTGTCATGACCCCAAAGAAAAATAATCCTATGCTGTTATATATGGCGAACAAGGTATCCATTCATGGCATCTCTTCATCCTACCTACCGATTGGGGAATGTGCCAAAGTCCAAAGTGAGGAGGGGCTCCATTTTGCTGTAGCCATATGTTGTATGTATATGTATGTATATCTAGATCATGTTCATTTGAAAACAAAACTGCTAATACAGTAACGAACTCAACCCTTAAGAAGTCCAGATAAGCCTCGACCGTTAAATTACCTTTAAGAAATACGTTCTTGATATTTGAGTTCCAGTTCCAACTCAAACATTAACTTTCTGTGGGTATTGAGTAAGTGATACCAATAACGATTTACTGGAACCCAGAATTTTTTTGTAAATTATTCAATTTGAGCAAAGTGTTGTCTCGTTACTAAAGCAAATATTCTTATAGAAATTCACATTGTCCTGGTTATTTCTTCGTAAAATTCCCTCCGATCTGAATCACCTGCCAATAATTTTTTAACTGCATCAGGTTATGCAAATACACTTTTCCTTTTCTAAATTCGGTGTGCAGTACATTTACCTACATCATGGTTTCGACCCAGTTGGGAAACAGAAACGTGTGGATTTTCTACCCAACATCAAAGGTAGAGCCTCTTTGGTATTTGCCACCCTGGTTCTACTCGTCCTTTATACTTTGTTTCTTCAAATTTTTGTTAAATCTAGCTTACTGTGGAATGTTGTATTCGTGATACAAGTTGGTGAAAAATTCCCAAAGTTCTCGTTGCGTTCTCATTGTTTCTCCATATCTCAGGATATGGATAATTCAGCTATTTGAAACATTTTTGTTTTCTAATACACTGATTTTGCTGACATGACTTAAACTAAGTAACATTAACAGTTTTCTAAGGTAGTTTCTACTGTTTCAACAGCAGGAGGCACAAAAATCGGTCATTGGTGTGCAGATTAATCAGCATTAATGAAATACCCCTATAAGCGGTTTTCTCACAATTTTTATTATATTAGAGTATTATTTTACATTTAGCAAAAAGAGAACAAATGCCTCTATTAGAAAAATGCGTATAAGTAATAACTTGCTAGTTAACGAAATGTTTTTTGCTCCTATTTGGTTATAAGACAAAATAATAATTGTTCCTTGCTAAAATATGGCAAATCAAACACCAAACAACTTTTAATGAAAACACTTTACCGTAAACATTTGGATTGTCGTAAACACTCAATGTTCGAAACAAGCTTCAAAAGGAGGATCATTGAGGGGTGATTAGTCATTCTTCCATAATCGTCAACCACATTCCGTTACCGAAAAGGATACTCCCAAGCCATTTCTAGACTTGAATAAATGTGCAATTATGGCCGTTTAATTTTTTAATTAATACATTAGTAAATAGTGAAGGCTTTTACCTGTCAATAAAGTGTCAGAGAATGGAAATAGGATGCATCGAATATAGATGGTAACATGGCCAGATCAAGATCGAATTAATCATTAACACACCTACTAGATGAGCTGGGTTGTTACAGTTGCTAAGAAATCCTTCTTGAGAAGTAGTATCTACAGTATTTGTGTCAAAGGCAATGTGAACAGAAGATATTCTTCCAGCTCGACGTGCGAGTTCGTGGTGTTTTGGATGGATCAAAGACAACAATCGGATGAGATGGGTAATGTACCCATATGACGGACTATATGATATGTCCCTAATTTGTTGGGTCGCCGTGTCTTACCAGAGCCCAGTCCAAAACAGGACAGCACGGAAAATGGTCAACTATCCATCCTTTCCACATACTTCTTGTTCTCGTCCAGTGGCAATTTACCTTGCAGCGAGAGTATTTGTAGAAGGTGCATCTTGCGCTGAATTTGAACAGTTATAATAGCTAGATGCATAAAACTTTAACACAAAACAAGTGTAACTTCCAGTCAGTTGTGCATTCTGAACGTATCAAGTGACGCAGCAACTTTAGTTGAAGCTATAGCATAACGTTTTCGTTAAATGTAACTAATCATCCCCACTATTCCCACTTAACCACGCACCTGCAAAAATAGAAACTGTTAACTATATAGCATTAGAAATGAAACAATAGACGGGTTTCTAGATAAGTACAATTGAAATTTTGCCAACGAGCCACCGTTCCACCTCTAGGTATCTCACGAGCCATACTCCAAATGAATAAACCATATATCAGTAACACTGAAGCAGGAACGTTGGGACCTGCAAGCGGAAATTATGGCTTTTCCCACACCACCGATCTATTGCTTGACCCCATCACCTTCATAATCTTTTAAACCATCATATTTTCAACCAAGGTATAAAGAAAGACCGGAGTACTGTTAGATAGTTTGTTTCCGTGTGATAATTGCTTTTAAATGCCCAATAATCTACAATACTATTGACATGGGGCTTAACCACATTTCCCTATGTGTCATTTTAGCTCCAAGGAGTATATAAATACAAGAAAACGAACTTGACGCATGGGAAAATTAGATTATTAGAATTCCGGACATCAAATTGTAACCAAGCTACGTTGCTGCCCTTTTAAGCTTAAACACACTAATCGCAATCAGATCCTGCTCGCATAACTACTCCTCAAGATAATCCAAGGGCTCAGTGCCGCACGCAGCATCCTTCAAATTATTTCAGTGCTCAGGCCAGTTTTTGAATTAATTGAAAAATTGATTCCAATTCCGTAGAGCTTGTCTATAAAAATTAGTAAAACATTTAGAGAACACAACTTGACTAGCAAATACATAGTACTAAAGTTATTTTTAGACACATCTATATACATTTCTTGAATGTACCGTGTAAATTTTTGTGATGAACTCTAAATGGTTTTTTTATATTTTCAGTCAGTGTAATACATGACTGTACCTGTTTTTCATGCTGGGTTGATGATGCTCCTTATATTGGTTACTTTTATGAAATGAAACTACAGTGAAAAGTGTGTTTAGGAAAACAGAGTTAATGGAACTCATACCAAAACAAATACGTAAGAACAATTTGTTAAGTTCACTTAATTGAAGCTCATATGATATCCCACAGCAAGTCCTCTTTTGTTCAATAGCTTGAGAGGATTTATTCTTCTCGCGACGTCATTCCATTAGTACACCTACAGATCTTTCTTTCTAGGTCACGTCATAACTTTTCACCATTGGTAATTGTAGTATATTTTAATGTATTCTTCAAGTGTCACGTAAATATGTTTTCCTTTTTGTTTTTTTATGTTTTCAACTAATTGTTTTTTTCTACGTTCTCTTTTGTCATGTGATTTCGCCTTTCCTAAAGCTTCAAGAATTTATCGCTATTATTAGTTTTTGGGGACATATCACTTCTTTAGTACTTTAATCTGATTCAGAGAAAATAGGTGAAATATATTGAAATCAGGAAGGAAGCTTATCCTTAAGCAAGTTTGTTACTGCTTTGCTTTTTGCCTTCCATCCAGTTTGAATTATCCTCCATCCTCCATTGGCCCCTATAAAGGCCTTGGCTCCATCTTCTTTCTTTAGTATTGGAAAGAGAAATATAGAGAACAAATCGTCAAGGCATAGCATATCGAACCAATAGCCTTCGTTCTAGAGACATCCCTAATATGTTCCTCTCGTCCCTGTGGATCACTAGTGGGTGGTAGAATATTTCTTTCCATTGATGCTAAAGATAACTATGGCGCATGCTTATGAAGACTCCATAATCTTCTCCATATACTTTTCTACTTTCGATGATACCTCCGACTGTACCGTATCCTGACGGTGACGTTTTTGGTAATAAGCAATCCAATCGGACCTTTTCATGCGATTTGCGAACATTTGTACTTTGAAAGCTTGCTTATTGAGATAGTCCGGTGCATATCAGAACAAGGTCAGTTAAAGTAAATCTAGACACAGATAACCTATTTATGCAGGTTTCAAATGAGGTAAGATGAAGTAAGGTTGCAACATATGTTTGTAAAATTCCCCATCAACTAACTTTTTTCGTACTTGGTGGTATCCCATTGAGTTCAGAAGGCTTTCAGTTTCTCTTTAGAATAACCTTTTCCGCGTCTCTTTCCCAGCTTTCTGCTATAATTCCGAGGCATGGAACCTTAGAACTTGCTCAAAACGAACTTGAGTCAAAGTAAAAAAAATTATTCTATTTATGAGATTATGCTTATAATTAAATTTATACTCCTAAGACTAGCAAAATGTCTATTGTTGTACATTTTTTTCTGATAGTATTTTGCATTTCCACTGGGATGCTGCAATTACAGGATAATTAGTAATTCTTGAAAATCTACATTTTACATCAATATCTCTATAGTTTGATTCAAATAAGGTTGGGTATGACTCATTCTTAAAATTACACGAACTAAGATTTAGGCGAAGTAAGTGATTAAATCAGCAAAGTATCTTTTAGTTAACATTTTTATCGCCAGATGTCTCTACATAAATTTCCATAAAATGCCAAAGAGAGAAAATTATTGAATGTTTTTTATGTTTTAAACTAGAAAAATTATCCATTACATCTACTTATTTTATTGTTAGAGTCAAAAATATTTTGCTGCGATAGTGAATTTTAGGGCACGGTTTGATTATAATTACATACCATCATAATAAATAACCTATATATTTGTAAGTAAACAAATACTTTTTTCTTCAGACGTCAATAAAAGATGACATTTTAAACTTCACCTGACTACGTTAAAGTTTAACATTTTCAACGGAGGCTGCAAAAGTCTTTTGCATCCCCTCGCAGCTGATGCAAAGGTAATGTAAGTTAATAACCCAAACACCCAATTTGGAAAACAACGAAAACAAATTTATTGTTTAGAGTTGTAAAGATTAAAAGTACAATGATTAAAACCAACATTTTCTCCAAAATAAAATCCGCCAGAGGTAATAGTGGAGGTCTGGCTGCGTTCTAAGGAAATGGTCTTTAATTCTTCCTCTTCTACATGAACTTCTCTACTCGTAGCGTTTGCACCAGGTGCAAAAATTTTCAAGGCTGCCTCTTTTTTTTTTGTTGGTAGAGAATCTTCAATATAACGCTCAGCTACAGTACTGGATTTCCAGCCACCATGACGCTTCAAGCACATTAAATCTGCGCCGCCGTCCACCGACAGTGTAGCTGAGGTTCTTCTTAGACAATGCGCTGTGTATTCTGTATAGTTCGCTAATTTTAAGAAAAAAGCTACCTCCCTAGGAACACTACTTATTTTATGGATTCCCACCACCGCTCTTGAGCATTTTCCTTTTCCATATTTCAAAAAAAATCGGCAATCATTCATATCTCGTGGGCGCAAAGCAACATATTTGTTATATAAATTTGGAAAAGATTCCCCTACAACTGTAAATGGTTTAATTTTTTTTTGTTTTTCTATGTGGAATTTTAATATGTAGCAGAGTTTTCAGATTCTCAATGTCGTCCACCTTCATCTTCACCAATTCATCGCAATGACATGCTCCTGAGATACCAAAAACTATCTAAAAAAAATACAAAATATAAAGACTTGTTTTCATTCTATTTCTAAAACTTACCTTCATTGCCAAGTATTTTTCGTCCGACGTGTCCGATAAAAATTTGTTAAATTGGTTTTTTGTAAATACTTTGGGGTGTATCCTTCATTCTGTTTCTTTAGATATGCACGAAGTTTCGAGTATTTGCTTATATCTACGCCATGTCGAATGTTCAATAATGAATAATGGAACCACATTGTAGTTCTTCAAATTCATCATACTCCTAACTATGTAATATTTTAATTTACACAAATAGGAACAAAAAGTTTAATAAAATAGTTACAATAACACGGAGAATGTTCACAATTTTCAACTTGTTTAATGCGTTGTTTTCAACGAAACCTAGCAACGTCTACTGATGCTTGCCAGACCACGCTAAGTAAATCTAACTATTCCTCATTTTCACAACCTAATTATTTTTCCTTATTTCACATTTAAGTGTAAAAAACGTCTTAAGAAAAAAGGTATATTTTATGCGGAGCAAAGTGACTTTAGCTCCTTATAAAATAATATACTATTTTTTTCAAACGTCCAATAATTCGGTCAGAATTTGACTGAGCTGACTGCGGAAAAATGCTACTTCTCCGCCGGCTGCAGTTTTACGTTTCCTTTTCCCTCCATGCAGGGAAAGGTGTTGCCATGGAAACATTAAAATTATAACACACAACAATAAGCATTTTTATTTGTCAAACTACTATTAAACGTGCAATTTGTCAATGTTGCATTTTGAAAATTAAAACCATGCAGTACTGTAGAAGTCTGTGCAGTCGAAGTAAAATTTTCTGTAATTAAATGAGATGCTCATGGTTCCATAACATTTGCCTTGCTGACTACATTCAATATTTTACTTGCATTCTCATTGTTATTTCGCAGTGACTCCTCTATATATCCTTCCGCTACACTACTTGACTTCCAACCCCCGTACTGCCTTAGCGATTCAATATTACCTCCTCCATCAATTAATAGTGTAGCAGAAGTATGTCTTAAACTATGGCCTGTGTATTCCATTGAATTATTTAATTTTAAGAAGGTTGCAACCTTTCTAGGAACACTGCTAATACTATATGTTCCCATTACACTTCTGTAGCATTTTCTATTTTGATATTTTAAAAATAATCTAATTTCTAGCATGTCTTTTAGCCTTAACGTGCGTATTTTCGATAAATTTCGAGGTAATTTTCTCCAATTATTGTCAACGATCGAGCTTTTGTAGCTTACTGTCCGGAATTTTAATCAAAATAACATTCCCCATGTCCTCTGTCTCTGTAGTTTTCATTTTTACCATTTCATCACATCTTCAGGCTCCAGTTACTCCAACTAATAAAACAATCTAAGGCAATTACATATTTAAATCACAAAAATAAAATGACCTAAAATGTAAGTGTTAACTTGAATCCCTTGGAGCAATCTCCAAGTTAAATGAAAAGCAATTTACATAAATCAGTACATGTATTCAGTCCACCTACTGCAGGGTTATCAACATGTTATGTAAAAATTAGAATATTGATATTACATTGGAATTAAAACGTTTAAATTAAAAAAAAAGTTATTCACATCAGTGTCACTCTCAGAAATGGAATCGTCAACGGATATAACTAATGGTTGCACAACCTCAAAATGTTTTTGACATCAATTGTTGCGAGGATTTCATCCATATTTCTTGTACATGGTCACCGTTAAATTTGGAATTATGTCTTTCTATATTTTTGTTGTATTGTTCTTTGCAGTTTGTCCACACCAGTTCAATTCGATTAAATTGACATAATCTCGTGCTAACCGTAATACTCTGTGTCCACACTTGTGTGCTACTTCTCCTATTTCGTACACCTTTGGTATCGCATTATCGGCAACTAATTGCAGTAATTCGTTTTTAAACATGCTAGGTTCATGTTATGTTGTGCTTTAATAGAAAGTTACATTTCTTCCTTCTTAGATTAATTATTTGGAATTTTTTCTAGAAGTTTGGAATGATAACTAGCACTGTCCATTACAATTAAAGATGGTTCTTTTAAGTTTGCAATTAAATTATTTTCAAACCATTTTGTAAACAACTCCGCACACATATCTCCATGATAGTCTGCACTTTGTAATTTGCAGAAAACAAAGTGAAGTATCGGAAATAAATCCATCTTCATAACCTGCATGAACTATAAATCTAAAAATACATTTCTTTTATTTGGAATCATAATGTAATAACTAAATTACAACAAATCTTTTTCCTTCACTCAACAGCTTCTTCTTTCCGTTTTCCTTAGATTTATCATGCCAGCTTCTTTGATACAATCCTCGATTGAAAATACAGGTTTCATCTAATAATGCAAGATTGTATAATTTTTCTTCTTTATTTTTGTAATATTCTCTTAAGAATCGTCCCGGATTGGCAGCAATATGTGATTGTTTCAGTAAACCTCTCCTACCATCATCTACTTTAGATGGAAAGCCAATTGAACGTAAGAAACGTCTTAAGCTTGATCTACACGGAATCGAAAAATTGACTATTGCTTAATTCTTTGTATAACGATGCCACCGTAACTTGTATACTTACAGAAACATATATAGTACTAGACATGTCTTGCATGTTTGTATTTACATTTTGAATTCATTTCATAATTTTTTCTCTTTACAGCATCCTTCACATAGTCATCAACTTCGGTGGACTTAGATTTCCTGCATTTTCTCTGCTTAGCTGGTGACTGTGGAGGTTTATTTACTTTTTGGGCTTCTATAACCATTTTTTTATAGCACTAACTGTATTTATACTAACTGGCATTAGACGTACGCTAACAGTAGTCCTTCCAAGTATCATATTTTACACTAATTTACTACATACCTGCATAACAGACGCAAGTGTAGCGAGTGTCCCTTGATTGTCCGTTCCCGTTCAAAATAATTAAACACGTTCATAACTATGATCTGCGCTTGAGATGTAAGGTGCTTATTACGTAGTATATCTAAAATTTTGTAAATTTTATAAAGATTATGTAAAAATGTTACCAAAATACCGATAATTAACTGTACAAGTAGTAGATAGTTTTGAAAAAAAAACTGCTTTTTATAAAAAGTAAAGCAAAAACGCATAAACAATAATTTTAAAAAATGACAGGAGTGACAGACGCTGCTTCTTAATCATGGCACATGTTTTAGTGCACTAATATGAATTGTACAGCAGATTTATGTTTTTACCGCCAATCCTTCTCTAATACATATAGTTGGGAGAGAGAGAGAGAGAGATAAAGGTATGTAATTTTATTATAGAGTCTTACATTGATGAGTCATGCCTAACTTTATTTGAATCAAACTTTATATGGTAGATGTGTGTATGTTTTAAATTCTCATAAACTACATATCAATTTTCCAATATCCTATAAACCAACACTAATTATAAGATACGCATACGTTAACATTATAGTAATAAATGGTTTCATATTTCTGCTATTGCTATGATTTATTACTGTGCATATACGTAAGTAAATTTAAACTTTAAATTCCGGTTATCGCGTGTGTAAAATTTAAACTGTATTGCGCCACCACAGGACAATTTTCTATTTATTGCAGGTAATTGTTGGTTATATTTAAAGTTTATTATGTTAAGGTATGTTTTACCAAACAAAAATTCAATTTATAAGTATATTACATGCATGTAGGCGTGGATAAATTTAGTTGCACGAATTGTGAAAGATTATTTTGAATTATTGACAAGGTCTGAAAGAAAATCATTAGCTTAATTTTGTAAATTTATATATTTTACGTCATTGTTATTGTTTGCTTGTTATTTTACAATTTTATTTTCTTTTATTATTATTTCTGTGACTAAACAAATGGGTGCACATCTAAGAAAGTAAAAAGTTGGTGCTTCCGGTAAAATAATAGTATTTACAAATGTAACCAAGAAAAAATTTGATAATCATTTTTAGTTCATACGAAAACAGCGATTGGGCGAAACATGAACACCAAAATAGAAAATTGTAATTTTCTCTATCGTTTTAAATAGAACGTATGGTGTATGTAAAATCAAACTTTAAAAGATTAGATTGTTTTCCAGTGCTCTTTTTTCTATTCTGTAATATTAAGGGTAGTAAGGAAATTAACTGTGTCGAGATGCTGTGTTTTATAAGACCTATATTTGCTTTCAAACCTACTTTTCCAAATTCAATGGAGCTAAAAGAAAACCGCAATTTTATATAACCATTACTACTGGCATGGGCACAGACCAATCTTGGTTTTAACATTCATATAACAGTGCACCACAAAATGATTGTATATACAATCGGGATTGTTCTGTTTTTATTCTTGGGAGATGGCAACCCACCAATTCCTTTATTTCATTGTCTATCAGAACAAGGGTTGTTATGTTGAAAGAAACGCCTTTTAACAAATGATTCCGCCATTAACTGCTCAAATACTAATCATTTTTTTTGAGACTGACTTGTATCATTTTGCACACAAAAGCACTTATATTACAAAATATGAAACTACAATTCAGATAACACATTTATGCCGAAAAAACGTTTATTCCAAAGCGAACAACTGCTTTTAGAAGATCCGAAATACTGCGGTTCATAGTGCTGGTAAACAACGGATAAATGTGGAATCAGTTTTGTCAATCGGACAAACGCTTACCGTGATGGCAACAGTTGTTCGATATTCCTAGTATTATAACCATTTTGTAAGTTCCGGGTTGTGTACGGACGGAACTGTACATGTGCAGGCAGTATTCAAACGGTTGGTGAATCCTCGCTTCAAAACAGCTTCATGTTGTTCCTTTGGCGATGAAATGTTTATCTTATGCAAAACACTACTGTATATAACCTATATTTATTTTGCCACCATAATGTTCTTTATATGCCCCCAAATGCGGGCGTAATGTGGTCTTTATAGCACGGAAATGTCATTGTTGCTAAGCCGCATGATTGACAGCAAACACATGACATGATATGTCACGTAAATTGAAAGAATGATTGAAACAACAACCTTACTATACAACCTTTATTAATAAAAATAATAGTAATGAAACTTATTCTTTTCGTACTCTTTTATGTATAAATATTTCGATTTACTTGGAATTCTTTTTTCCTGGGCGGCCTCAAATTCACCTAAAATTTCTTGTGAATAAGTTTTTGCGTTTTCACCTTCCGTTTTAGAATGCAAATTATTTACAAACAAACAGTACCTTAGCAACAATTTAGCAATATCACCATATCTTAGTAACAACAAATTAGCCTACTGTCGACTTTATTTCACTGCATTTGCATTTAAAAACTTGCCGAAAATACTGAATCTTTTTAAAATTTTGTTCGTTTCATGGTGCAAAATAAAATAAAACATTGTATGTACCACGGGCATAATTGTAGATTATGGCGCTCGGGAATATAAAAGCCCTCCGCTCCGCGTCGGGCTTTTAACATTCCCTCGAGCCATAATCTTCTGATTATGCCCTTAATACATAAATATCTATTATACAGCTCTAATCCGCCCTTTATCGTGAATGAGTTCTTTATCATGAAAAATAAAGGCGTTGCCATATGGTAACTCCAGCAGTTACGTGGGTATATTAAACCGTTGACTGAAAATGATCAATAGCCTTATTCAAGCACATCCTACATCTGCACAACACATTTTTCCTCTTTAAAGATCAATACCAATGTATGGTTAAATCCATCATACTCAGTGTTATCAGACACTCGCTATAGTGTAACACTTGAACCTAGATACCATGTGCGCGTGAGTTAGAGACAGTCGTAATTTAGTTAAACTAAATCGTGACTACCAAAAGTTTCTTATTAATATCGAATGGTAGGAAACAATTTTATTCGTTAATTCGGGCATGAAATTGTTTAACGTTTCGCATAAATCGTGGTTTGTCGAAACCACTATCGGAAGAAGTTCATGGAAATTGCCACCAGATATAGAATATTATGCATTCGACTTTTTTTCACTATCGGTAAATCGACATTTTACAACGGTTAACAAAGTTATGACAGTGCGTGTGTATGCATGTGTATGCATGCGCTTGTGCGTGTACAAGTCCGTGTCCGTGAGCGTATGCGTGTTCCTGTGCGTGTGTCTGTGCGTGTACGCGTGCGGGTTCGTGTGCGTGTGCGTGTGATCGTGCGTGTGCGTGTACGTGTGCGTGTGCGTGTGCGTGTGCGTGTGCGTGTGCGTGCGTGTGCGTGTGCGTGTGCGTGTGCGTGTGCGTGTGCGTGTGCGTGTGCGTGTGCGTGTGCGTGTGCGTGTGCGTGTGCGTGTGCGTGTGCGTGTGCGTGTGCGTGTGCGTGTGCGTGTGCGTGTGCGTGTGCGTGCGTGTGCGTGTGCGTGTGCGTGTGCGTGTGCGTGTGCGTGTGCGTGTGCGTGTGCGTGTGCGTGTGCGTGTGCGTGTGCGTGTCGTGCGCGTGCGCGTGCGCGTGCGCTTACCGTAGACTGAGTGGGTTTCGAAAAAATGCTTATTTCTTCAGAAAGAGCTACACCATCACTGTCTTTTACCGTATAAACGTATGCGTTTAAAAAATAGCGAGTCAGCTAAACATTAAGTTATAGTTCTAGCCGACGGTTTATCCATAACCAAGTCTTCTATATCAAATAGCCATATATGAGCCATTGTAATATTATGTAGTTATTTAACACATTCACTACCCACAACACGCCTGGCGCGCTGACCTCGTAGTTGGAGTAGTGCCACAACGCACTAGGCGCGTTCCCGTTATTGTCAAGTTCAACGGTGTGTTGTGAAGGGGGGTACAGTTGGATTAGTTTGAAAATTGAGTGGACACTCGATAATAGTGCGGGCTATCATAGGGTTTCGGACCACAGCTGGACTTTTTTGTATTTTGGAATTTTTATTAAGAAGTGTATTTACAAGGTATTGAAAGGTAAACATTATAAAATAATACCTTTAATATTTTTATAATGAAGATAAATCACATAGTACGTCCGCGAAATTTTAAAAACGCACTAGTCGCGTTGATCGGCACCCACAACTCGCTCAAAAAATTAACACCCGCAATGTTTTACTTTTATGGCAGCGACTATCAAAAGACATCGAGCCTTCAAGGAAAATGCGTAAATACGAATCCTCAAGGCATAAACCGTTATCAGATGATAAACTTCGTATGATATTGCAGTAATCTGATTCAGAAAGTGACCCTTTTTAAAATTACAGTGAGGACGACCCCGAATGCAGAGTTAGGAGTGATAGTAATTCAGAAGAGGAAGAGGGAACACTTTTCACCACCGATTATATCACATACTACCACCCCGCCTGTTAGTTCGCAGAGGTTTAGCAATCAAGTCCACAAAATCCAAACTAAACTATTTACGGGAGTGGAAAGACACCAGCCCTGAAGAAGTAAAGATTTTTATGGGACTGCTTTATCAAGTGGAAACAATTCGAATCCATAAGATAAACGATTATTGGAAGATACACTATTTGTGTGGTTTGCCATGCTTTACACATTTGAAGAGCCGAAATTGTTTTCTTCTTTTATTGAGAGCATTACATTTTGAAGAGAGGGATGGCAATCCTCCCAGTTAGATCGGTAAAATACAACCACTGATAAGCTTTCTTATCAGCAGAATAAAAACTATTTATCATCCCAATAAGGAGCTCAGCGTAGACGAATCTATGGTTTTGTGGCGTGGGAGATTGAAATTTCATCAATATATTAAAGAAAAGGTATTAACCTGTATGTTCTGCGTGAACCTGGTAGATTCACGATACATTTTTATATACAGGACTCGAATTTGTCGGGCACAAATTATAAGGAGAAGGTGGTGCTGGCTCTTCTAGGGGAAAGATTGGGTGTTGGACATTCCGTCTATATGGATAATTATTGTAACAGTATAAAATTAAACAATGATCCGCTGGATAAGAAAACATGTTACGGGTACCCTGAGGGTAAATAGAAAAGAAAACACTACTGAAGTTATGTCCAAGAAGTGAAAAAAGGTAGAATCATTATGCAGTTCAGCGCCGAGGAAATATGTGTAATGAAATGGGAAAACAGCAGAGAAATCTTAACAATTTCTAGAGTAATTTGAAAATGGAAAAGCGAAAAAGCGAAGATGTCAAGTTTGCTAGACTAATCACCAAAAGGGAAAAGATTCTGTTTATTATTGTCCACAATGTCTTGGCGGTCCAGGACTTTGACTTACTCCCTGGTTTTTTCGCGCAAATAAGTAGTGATACTCTTCAGTTTTTATGTGATTTACGAGTTCTAATATTTCTTTTTAGTTTGAATTTTGTTTTATTTAGAGTTTTTTTTTTATAACTGTTTATTTTTATAGGATTACGTGTTCTAGGGTTTAAGATTTTTGATTTGATGCAAACTATGTAAGTTTTAATTCAACTGTGACGATAAATATACTTCAAGCACTTGATCTACAGTGTTGATCAGAACGCGCCAGGCGCGGTTATGGGCATCGAACATGGGTTAAAAATTTCTGGATGTCCGCAACGCGCTTGACGCGTGATTCTTTTTTCATTTGATAAAATTTAACAAAAAACCTTTTTGGACACCCTTCGACCTGAATCTGAATAAAGTTAAACCTTATTCGACGGGAACCTGTATGGGCCACTAGACTATAAGTCGTTAGCGGCGGGGAGCTAGGGAATTCCTATGTAACCTATGGTCAGGCGGACGCGTCGAGAGTTACTTTAATTAAAATTAAATAAATTACTAATTCAATTCTTATTTCAATATTCACAAATTAGTGGTTATTAAATAACGGTGCGATTGATATAAAATGTTTCCACTTTTACCTAAAAAAATACACGTCCTATGTAATGGGTTAGTTACTAATTAGTCACACTTCTATCATCCTATAGTCACAGAAGTCAGTTACTGGCTGGCACATGTGTTGGAGTTTGCATTATTTAAAATATAAGAAAATTTTCACAATGCAGATAGTTTACATTCCATTGCTATCTTAACGTTATTTGGTCAACATTATAGACATTATTTCATACTTAACTTCAAAAGTGAGTTAAAGAACTTATTCTGACTATAATTACAGAAACAAATTTATTACCAAACGGTAGCTACAGATTGCAAAAATATATTGGTATATTTGTATTTCTTTTAAACATAATGTTTCACGGTCAAGTACTTATCATTGAACAATGCAATTTTAAGAAATAAATCAATTAATTTACAAGAATGGTGTTAGTTTTCAATTGTTTTATTAATTTAGTATCCATTAATTACAATTATCGGTTTTGAAATTCTACTTTTGAATTCAGCGGTGTACTTATCTCCAACTGATACCAATATAAAAGGTTCTAATTTTTCATTAAAAAGATGTATTCTAATAGAAAATAAATCATTATTCGTCAAGCTTTAATTGTGAAATATAAAAAGAAAATTTGTATTTACAGTTAACGGTGCAAGCTTTTAACTCTTTAAGTTTGCATATCATGAGAAATTTTATCCTGAATACACAAGCTATAACATTGTTTTTCTTTTTCATGCATTACACTTTACGGTATAATTATTTATAATACTTAATTCAATTATCAACTAATGTTACAGATAGGATAAAAGTGTACAAGTTATCTGGTTCATGTGGAAAAGTGCATTGGAACCACAAAATGTAGCTTTGATACAAGACGTAAAGAACAGATGAGATTTTGTAGATTAGGTCAACCAGAGACATCTGCGGTAGCTGAGCATGCTTTAAATAATTAAAATTATGGCATTCAATTTGATAATATGGAAATATAGTCAAGACAAACTCATTAGTATGTTCGTTTACAACGTGATGCTATTGAGATATGTAAATATCCTAATAACTTGAATAGACGAGAATAAATTCTCTGTTTGAATTGATTTTGGCATGTTATAATTAAAAAAAGACACAATGGTAATATTAATTTTAGCTTTTAGTATGTCTGGGTTTTTTTCTGTTTTTTTCCTAGACCATGAAGTAAACGCTTTGCCAAATATATATTAAATTACCACAGCATACAATTTCACATATATAGTTGAAATTAAAATTCAAAATTATATTAAACGTACCTCATTGTATTTTCACTGTAAAATAACACAATTATTAACAAAGCTATTTCTTTGTTAGATATTAATGGATCTTTAATTGTTCTCAAGTTTCTATTTGTGAATGCTTTTATCAATTTCAAATTAAAGTTTTTCAAAACTTTACACTTACATCATAAGTTTATTAAATTTTGTTAAATTTGCTCTGCGATTATGACATTTTTCATTGTTGGCCTTCTAGCGTTAGAGGGTGATTTGTCATATTCCAGACAACTTAATAATCTTTGATTCATTAAGGATCTAGTCATGTTTTACTAAAAATAAAGTAAAACAGAATTAGATTCAATAGTTAGGTTTATACGTCTATCAAACTGTTATATTAATAGCAGGCTTATGTTTGCGTTTTCAATTTTCAATTTTCAAATTATTAAGTTAGTTAGATAAAAACCAATACTGTACCACGTGTAGGTCTTTATTTTGCTTAATTAAAATCCAATATCTTGAACCCAGTGTTTACTGTTAACCTAAATAGTCAAACACAACAATTCGCGACGTATATGGGATTATTATTGTTTTTTTTGCGTGGTGCAGTTTATAACCTTGTTAACAATTGCATGCCACTGTTCCTTGTCCTTTTAGACAAAAAGTGTTAAAAAAGTTGTCGGTTAAAGTAAAGAAGGAAAAAGGTATGGTGTTAATTGGAAGTATAGAAAAGTTTGATGAAAATATAACCGAATTTGAGACTTATCTCGAAAGAATAGGGTATTTACTCACGATTAATTTGGTGGAACCGGACAAGAAGGTGTCCATGTTTGTAACATTGGCGGGACCTCAGGTTTACAACACATTAGAGAATTTGGTAGCACCGAAGAAGCCGAGTGATTGTTCATTTGAATAGGCCACCAAATTATTGAGTAAGCATTACTCACATACAGTGTGCAAGATTCATGAACGGCTTGTTTTCAACAAATGTAATCAAAAACCGGACCTGTGGATTGCGAGTACATCGTCGCAATAAGAAAGTTAGCAAGTACGTGTAATTTTAATACATTTCTGGATGAAGCATTAAGAGATAGGTTTGTGTGTAGAATTCGTTCTGAAGGTATTCAGAAGACATTTTCCAAGGCATGCCAGGAAGCTCAATCAGAAGAATTGGTAGAGAAGCAGGTTAAGGCTTTATCTGAAGGTAATGGTGTGTCACTGAATTACATCAAGAAGCCAATTTACAACAGTAGAGCTGGTAGTCATAAAGCAAATGTGAAACAAAGCATGCAGTGATCCAAGTACGAGCGAGGTCATGTTGCAGGAGAGTGCCCAATTATTAAATGGAAGCGTTTTATGTGTAGACTGGTCACGCAAAGAAGAAGTTTTGCTCATTAAACAGAACAGGTCAAGGAACTTCGGCTGTGGGTATGATAGAGGAACAAACCAAAAGTATGTGCATGAGGGGGTTGATAATGATTTGTTCAGTTTGGACAATGTACAAGTTGTTGCCAGTCATCCTCATACAATTAACTTATTAGTAAATGGGGTAAATGAGATAAATTTTGAAGTTGATACAGGAGTTTGTAAATAAATTGTGTCAGAGGTATATTTCAAGCAGTATTTGAATATTCCATTACAGTCAACATGCTTCAAACTAAATGTTGGGTCAGATCAACAAGTGAAGGCTTTAGGTACTTGCAATGTTGATGTTAATTTTAGTAATAAGTTGTGTAATTTAAGTTTAACAGTAATAGAATCTGCAAAAGCATTTACACCTCTTTTGGGTAGGAACTGGTTAGATGTTTGTTCCCAAACTGGAAAAGTATTTTTGTGCAAATCAGATTAACGACACAAGTAATTTTTTAAGTATGTTGAAAAAAGTTTCGTAGTGTTTTTGATTCAAATCTGTGTGACTCAATTAAACATTTTGAAGTAAAATTCAATGTGAAACAAAATGTAACACCAGTTGTAAAGAAACCATATTCAGTTCCTTACTCTTTAAAACCGGTGGTTGAAAATAAATTAAAGCAATTCAAAGAAATGGGTATTGAACCAGTAAAACATAGCGAATGGGCTTCACCCATTGTTGTAGTGGCCAAGAAAAAAGGGGGAATGTACGTATTTGTACGGATTTCCGGTTAACTGTAAACAAAGCCTTGAATGTGGACTAGTATCCCTTGCCAACGCCAGAGGATATTTTCGCGACTTTGTCGGGGGTGGGAAGTATTTTACAGTGCTTGATCTATCAGGAACGTGTCAACAACTGAAGGTGCATCCTGACTTTCAGAAATACTTGCCAATTAAAACGCATATTAGCATGTTCCAATCCACAAGGCTGACATACGGAACAACATCAGCACCTGCTATATTCCAAAACATAATGGATCAGATTTTGGGGGGACTCTCAAATGCAAATTGTTATCTGGATGACATATTAATTTCCAGTAAAACAATGGGTGAAACGGAACAGTCTGTCGAAACCGTATTAACAAGGCTGGAGGAATTTAATGTTAAGTTTAACTTGCAAAAATGTCAGTGTTTAGAACGCAAGTTGAATATTTGCGCCACAACATAGATTGTGAGGGGATTCATCCGACGGATGAGTAGTTAAAGGCAATAAGTAAAGCTTCTAAGCCGCATAATTTAACGCAATTGAAGGCGTAGCTGGGTTTAATTAACTATTACAGTCGGTTTTTACCAATGTTAATGACGGAATCGAAACCTTTATACCGGTTATTGGAAAAATACGTTATATTCGAGTTTCATGAGGATTGCTTAAAGTTTTTTCTGAAAAGTAAGGAAATGTTGACTAAAAATCAAATATTAGTACATTATGATCAACAGAAGCCAATCATAATTTCTTGTGACGCGAGTTCATATGGGGTAGGTCACAAGGTTGGCGGGGAAACCTATTAGTTTGCTTCTGGTACATTATCTAAGGCTGAGCAAAATTAGCAAGTATATTCTCGGTGAAGAAATTTCATAAATATATTTATGGACGGTCATTCAAGACAACGAGATAAAAATGTAGACAAAAGAAAACCCACTAACAATAGACAATGGTGCCTCCGAAGTAATTGAAACAAATACAGATGCTAGTGTAAGGCCCTATCGGGTCGTTGGCAAATTAAAATTCCACTATGTGCATTTAGTTAATATACCTTGACTAGCTAGAGTGCGGTGTGGGAATGGGTTCTGTTTAAAAACTTTTAACTTTTAAATAATCAAGTACGAGCAAATTTTATACATATATTTAAACAAAATAATATTCTGGTTAACAACAAAAAAAATTCAATTCTGGAAAGAAAAAGGAAATTAAACTAATATTATACAAATGAAACTAAAATGAATAATGTCCTGGCGTGAAAATAAATTAAGATTTTATCCTGGGTGGTTATTTTGGTCTTAGTCCCTGGTGGGTAGATGACCAACCTGATCGCCGGGTGTAGATGTGACGGCCTTGAGAACACACGTTGCTGCTAGGGAATTTGGCCTCATTTCGGTGTGTTTCTGTAACTCGACGTCAGTTATACATTTTGAAAGTATAAACAAAATGATATGTAGGCTTTGAAGTGAAAAATAACGTTATAAATGTGGTTAGTTTTACTACCGAAGAATATGTGTATATTCACCAGATCAATTGGATAATTAATATCAACAGGTAAGTTTATTTTACTTAACAAATTATATTTGAAAATGGAGGTTTTTATAATTCAATCTGAAGAGAAAGTTTAAATTCCGACAATTGAAATTTAATGTCACGCTGAATCAGGGCCTTGAACTACTTAGAATGCTGGTTGTGTATACACATGGAAAGGGTCAAATAACTATAACTATTCTTATATTCTAATTAAACTAAATATATATATATATATATATATATATATATATATATATATATATATATATATACATAAGGCTGAAAATAATTAATTGGAGACGAAATCATGCATTCGTTTACGTCCATTTAGTGGAGTTTACGCTTATATGCAATCTCTTGCCAGATGTGATGGTTGTAGGACTAAGGTCAATGAAACATTTGTTGTTTGTATAAACAGGAATGTTATTTTAATCTGTGTGAATTGTTCACTATTTATCTGACGGCTTTACATGGTTTATTGGAATTGGGATATTTTAAATAAATTAAAACTAGGAAATAACCTTGTACAATTAATGCCCTCTTGTATTCGGATTAAGCATTACGAAACGACCTGATTTATTTATTTATTTTCCTAAAAGGAAATTGAACGCTTCCGTTATGTCTGAATTGGTTTATTTTCGGTAGTATTTACACAAGGAGATTCTGGGGATATTTACATATGCAGGGGGTTTGATTGTGAGTTCGCTCGCGGCCAAAGTAATCTCGAGCCGAACTTAGAAAACTCTTAGGGATCCTAATTATTCAACTCTAAATAAGTAGAACTTGGTAGGTAATAAAGCGGGTTTAGGTGTGGAATCTGCTAATGGCCAGGTTAGGTAACCTCAACTAAACCAGCGAATTCTTAGCGGACCTATTTATTTCAAGTTAATTCGGACACTTTAAATAAGCAGAATTGTTAAGGTTGTAATAATAATAAGACGCTCCAAAGGTGCTAGCATTAGTTTTGATCCTCCAGACGAGCTTCAAACATCGTTGCATGAAAAGAGATCGATACTAAGCCAATCTTCTGCCGAAAGATCAGCTGATATAGCAACTTGGTATAGGAGCTAGTCCCTCTTTAGCGTCAAATTAGTTATTTAGGGATTGTTTATGTCACAGGAATTTTTATAATACAGGTCAGATTTTGAAATGGTGAAATACGTTATAACAATAAGGTAAATTGCACGAAATCGCTTTAAGAGCTGGCCAGGTTTGACATTCTCGAACAGGGAAATTTTCCAAGTATAGGAATAGTAACACATTACTATTAAAAGCGAGTTGCAGAGAAATTCTGCTGTATATTCCACAAAGATGTGTTTTTTAGAACAGAGTGTCGAATTATATTAAAAATTTGGCTTTTATACTTCGCGATGAAGTGGGGTTTTCAAATTTCATGTGCGATGGATTTGCGCATATTAAAAAGGGGAACTGGTGCGCACACAGAGGTGCTGTTTGATATGATATTGGAACTGAAATAAATTGAATAAATTATTATTTACGGCGTTACCTCAGTAATATTTAAAATAATAATAATTTATTTCTTACTTCTTTTTCTGGATCATTACACTAGAAACAAACATAATGAAATCATTGTCGTCCCGGCAAGTGAAACAGTACACCGGATGTACCTACGTTGGGTCTAGTACAGCTGATGATGCACAGGGCTTCCTGAGCCGAAGTACTTGTGTCAGGAAAGCACCTAACAAATTAGATTTGTAAGCATTTATAATATTAAGAGAGGAGAAGATGTAATGTACACGCCACTGGTGGGAAGCAGTGCGTGACCTTGTAAAATGTACGAAAAATTATTAAGTTAGTTAGATAAGAAACCAATACTGTACCACGTGTATCTCTTTATTTTGCTGAATTAATATCCAATCTTGAACCCAGTGTTTACTATTAACCTAAGTAGGCAAACACAACAATTTAGGCAAACATAACAGTAAACATAAATATAAAAATACACCATCAAAAACCCATTTTTTTATATTTTTCATCTTGTAATTATAACATATATCTTATTTAGTTTGAAAAGGAAGCTATTGTAATCTGTTAAAGTTTAAATTAAAATACTTGGGTTATAATATTCAGCATTTATATGTATTTCGTATTCTCAGTAATTGTAGTAAACTACATATATATCAAACACTTTACTAACACTTTACTAATTCTACATGTAATTAAATTGTAAACATTAATTAATTTAATTCCTATTTGTTTCAGGTACATCTTTATTCCAAAATATCTAAGGTAAGGCAAATAAGCATTATGTTGGTGTATAAATGTAATGAAATTCTAAAATTGGAATAGGATAATGCGTAAGCAAATATAGAAGTAAAACCTAATTTTAGGCCAACCAAGGTGTAATGCCTTCCTACGTGAAAACCTACGTAACAAATCTTATTAAGGGAAAAGGCCAACAGTTTATTTCACATATCTGTTTTCTTTTACCAATGTGTGTGTAAAAATTTTATTAGTAAATCGGATATATATGAGTTACGTGTATATAAGATAGTGCCACTCTCATTCGTTTTGTTTGTGACAAAATCGCAAAGTTGTTAATTACAACTCTACAGAAATACGCCAGCGACAAGTGTTAGCATTAGTGTCAGGTTGAACATAAGCCTCGACCTGCGTTAAGGATTACAGAAGGGTGTGTTGCTGAGATTAATCTCGGCTTCATTTTTTACTTTCTCATTTTTTGTATCTAACTTTTAAAGTAAATAAACTACTTTTTTTCCTAAATTCACATTATAAATAGAGCGGAAATATTAAAAAAGTTAAGGTATAACACTTTCGTTTCAGTCTTTATAAGAATAGATAACTTTAGTCACGCTAACATCGACAGCAACTTGAGTGGAATGTTCTATTATTAAAATTTTCGTTGACTTCCTCACGTTTACGACTTGTAACAAAAACTGAGCGATACATTATGCATAGCTCATCCGTGAACTAGTTACGGGTCCGTCGTAGAACTGGAAACACCAGCGATATTAGGTTGGAACAGAGACTTACTTTCAAAGGGTGACTTTTCAAGTGCGAAGCTTTTAAAGGTGAAGATAGCTACTACAGAAACAAAGGATACTGACATAAATGTGGAAAGCTCGTATACTATCGATAGAAAGAGTACTTTATGTGTATGAAGAGTTTAGTAAACCTATTTTTTAATCGTAAAAATCAGTTGGTTTGACATGAAACGATTTATATTAAATTTGAAATCAACCAAACAAACTTGGTTTAGGTCTCAATAGTATTTCCCAATACACTCTGATTACTAAGGATTGCGATTGATAGATTTCGATTATCCTACCCTCTACAGAAACACGCACGTCTTCGTCCCAATAGGCATCTTCTCGTATTTGATAAAACAACAGCTACCGATTAGCAAAGGTGATTGCACAGATTAGACAAAGCGTCGTGAAGGTATTTCAAGAATTTCTCGGAATGTATTATATTCAGATTTAGCTTAGAACGAGGATAATCAATAAAACTGTGATCGTAGCAAGGCATTAGTAGACTTATTTATATGCATATAAATTGTATATATCGTAGGCGTTTTCTGGTGATTTATTGGTCTTTTATAGAACATATATTTTCAGATCGATTAGTTCGCTGACGATGCACCTGTGTTCGACTTCGTAATTTTTATATAATAGTAGATGGAGGGCGAGAACGCGTGCACATCCTTCATCAGGAGAGTAGATCCGGTTCCGGGCTCTTTGTTTCAAAGCTCATCTCCACTTTGCACGTGATCAAAGACATTATTCTAACGTCAAGTACACGTGATGCTGACAGATACTGTGATTGGTATATCTAAATTCAACAGCCATAGCCTTCTAGTTCTTTAACTTTTACTTAATTTAATTATATTTTTAGTTTTATCTCTTTGTGTGTGTTTCATGTACTAAAAGTACTGATTTTGTAACAATAGCTTTCTTTTGTATGGATGTAGAGATGTATAAACGTAATTTAATAATTTCGTTTATATGTTAATAATTTTTTTTTCATTTGCGTACCTTTTATCTTTATTAAAACTGCTTTACGTTTGTGTGTCCCCTTGTTTTTTGATTTATTAATGTTTATTCCTTTTCGTAACACTTAACGATCCTTCGCTTGCGATATTTATCTACAAAGGATATACAGTATTTGTTGTCTCCAGCATAGATGACATTGAAATATGTTGCCCCTAGTAACCGCACCTGTTTTGTTGTTTATTGACAAACAAACTGCCAAATTTGGTTAGTCGAGCTATAATAATGTCAAAGTTGTACAAGTTGCAAGTAATGGTTGCACGAAGATTTTGAGAAATGGAAAAAAGTGAGCTTCACGCTGTCATCAAGTACCTACAAAAGAAAGGTTTAACACCTAAAAAAATTCATACAGGTATGGTTGGCGTGCTTGGAAATACTGCTCCTTCCAATTAAACAGTAAAAAATTGGTCTCGAGCGTTCAAATGTGGCAGAACAACCTGCAAACATGCATTCTGCATGTACGCAAGAATATATTGATCTTGTGAATGACATGATCATAGAAGATCGTCGATTGACAACAAGACGTGTAGCGGAGATAACATTCCTTTCAAATGCTACGATTGGAACCATAATAAATGACTATTTAGGTCTTCATAAGGTGTCAGCAAGATGGGTACCCCGAATGTTGATGCCCGAACAAAAGCGTTTTAGAATCACTTCTTCAATAGCCAATTTAGCCTTGTTTAACGATAATCCTAAACGTTTCCTCGATCGCTATTTTATGGTTGATGAAACTTGGGTTCATCACTTCGATCCCGAGTGCAAACAACAAAGTATGGAGTGGCGTCATCCAGGACCTTCCCTTCCACCCACATGTCGTGTACAGACCTCACCGGGCAAAATAATGGCCACAGTTTTTTGGGATCCCGAAGGAATTTTACTGGTAGACTTTTTGGAACGTGGTACACAATCAAAGTTCGTTATTGCATTAAACAAAAAGAAGCGGAAAACTGTCACGCGGAATTCTCTTTCATCAAGACAACGTCCCAGTTCATAAGAGCCTTATTTCTATGGATGCAGTTCATGATGCTGGGTTTGAAGTTATGGAGCATCCACCATACTCCTCTGACATGGCTCCCATTGATTTTTATTTATTTCCAAAGCTAAAAGAGAGTCTTTGGGGAACAAAATTTGAGACCTATGACGCAGTTATGGCAGAAGTGTAGGACTTCCTCTGTGATCAAGACTCCGACTTTTTCAAGAAAGGTGTTGCTATGCTTGAACATAGGTGGAATACGTGTCTTCACGTTCAAGCGATTATGTTGAAAGATAATGTTGTATTCTATGCTAGGGAGATTAAATACTGTACATCCCTCGTGTATTGCGTATATATCCTATATTATGCTTTTTTGATGCTACCACAAAAACAAATTCACCAAATCAGTTCAGTGCCTACGCTTATTCGTTGCATTATTTCTTGCTAGAACACGTAAAAAGTACATTCAAACATATATAATTTAAACTTAGCTGGCCAACAGGATCATAGTGTGGCAGATTTAATATTGATTAATTAATATTTGAATTTAATTCCACATTAAATTTTATTTTATATAATTATTTTCGTCATAAGTTCAAATTTAACGTCGAGTGAAATGAACGCTTTTTCCCCGAGTTGCATACACCATTATTTCGACGTTTCGACGAAGAAAAAACCTAAACAGTTATACTACGTGGCCATAATTGCCGTTAAATAGAAAATATGTTTCAATAATGTAATATTTAACGTTTAACTATGATTCATTATCATTGGTAGCTGGTTTGGCTAATTTAAATCTTCATCATAACTGTCATGGGTGTTTTCAATAATATTTTTAATTTTAAGCTATGCAGGTATTTTTACACGCCAACTTATTTTTATTTATTTAAACTCATAAAACAGAATACCTTTTAAGGAAAATCTAAAAACCCGTTAGTTATCTGTAGTAGTAATACTACCCCACTTCTGATCCACTTTTGTCACTAGATTTGTCACCAGATCTAGAAAAAGTCACCAGAAAAGTCACTAGATTTCTAGGTTGGTAACATTGCCCTAAGATATACTACCGCACTTCTGATCCACTTTTGTCACTAGATTTGTCACCAGATCTAGAAAAAGTCACCAGAAAAGTTACTAGATTTCTAGGTTGGTAGAGCAACCCTGCTAAGTCAAGGCCACGTGTTAGGCCTGCTAAGTCAAGGTCACTCCTGTTGGTGAAATCGGAAGGGGGATTTAAAATTTTGGTCAAGCTAAAAATAGAAGTTGCAAGGTAATCATAAATGTAAAAATAGTGTCCAAAGGTCAAAGGTTATTGACCTACGCTGGTGTCATATTACATTTCTTAGAAATATAAAAAGGTCAAGATGAAAAGCTAAAAATAGAAGTTGCAAGGTAATCTTAAATGTAAGAATATAATTTTCAAGGTTAAACTTTTTAGCGGGAAATATAAATTTTTGGAGCTGATCATCATATATATATATATATATATATATATATATATATATATATATATATATATATATAGACGAATATTTCTTATATAAATTGCAGCGAGCTGTATGTTGAGATCAGTCTGCAACTCGTAATTGTTAAATATGGAATTAACAGGGTTAAACCAAAGCACCTATTGCAAACCCTTTAAAAATGCGTGCGAGCTCGATATATCGAGAAAGTATAAAGTAACGAATATGGATATAATGAATACTAAGTACGGTGAACGTATAGTGATAGAAACGGGTGATTTTAAATGTGTATTGCCGGAACGCTTTTATGTGTATTTCAAAAAAGAAGAAACACGAATTGAAGAATTTAAAACACTCCTAAACACGAAGGATGTGTTTATAAGTAGTTTGGGTGCAGTTGGCAAAACAACAAACATAACATTTTCTTTTTAATAGTAGCACCCCCACCATATGTAAAATGAGGGAGAATTCAGTGGTGGTGATGATGACATTTATAAAGATATTGATGATGTTATAAATGCTAAGTATAATATTAATTCACATAACACTGTATGTTTAATGGAAATTTTGTATTATCGTCCTGCTTATCTAATGTATAGCATTTACTGAATAAAGAAATAACTATGATTTGTTTTTCTCAATTTAGGTATAAATACCCCCTTCTATCCATCCATGTAAACAATGCTAGTTAAGAAGCGAAAATCATATCAGTTTAGTCCTTTACCCAAAAATTCTGAATTTTCGTATATAAACTCAATAAGTAAGAGAGCAAAAGATAACATTTTCCAAAATTTCTCAAAAGTAAAAAAAAAAATATCACATCAATGAAAAAAATTTGTTAAGTATACGGTGTTAATTGCTTAATAAATCACAACTCGATAATCCTTTACCCAAAAATTCTGAATTTTCGTATATATATATATCCAAAAATAAGAGCGCCAATGATAGCAGTTTCAAAATTTACCAAAAAAAAAAAAAAATTTGATAAAAAAAATTTGTTTTACGAATTAGAGTAATACGAAATTGAACGTTGTTAATTGCTTAATAAATCACAACTCGATAATCCTTTACCCAAAAATTCTGAATTTTCGTATATATATCCAAAAAATAAGAGCGCCAATGATAGCAGTTCCAAAAATTTCCCAAAACAAAAAAAAATGTGATAAAAAAAATTTGTTTTACCAATTAAAGTAAAACGAAACCGAACGTTGTTAATTTCTTAATAAATCACAACTCGATAATCCTTTACCCAAAAATTCTGAAATTTCGTATACAGATCCAATAAATTAGAGCGCCAATGATAGAACTAAAAAAATTTGGAAAAAACTTGAAGGCCCTCTTTTACTATTGGAATATTAAACATACATTTTTTCCCAAATAAATTGAGCACCAATATGAAATATGATATAATAAAAGAATAGTGTAACTAATTTGTAAACTATTTGTAATACGGTTTTTTTCTAAAATAGATTGTAACGATTTTTCATGAAATAAAGTAATAATAACGCTCACAATGAATCTTTAGATATCTTACATATATATACACAATTGCAATTCAAGTTAAATGGATTGTACTCGTAATGAGTAAAAAGCATGCAATTGCAAAAATGCATCCATATAGTATTATCAGTATGATTTGTAATATTATATTCAAGTACTGTACTAGAATGGAATGCATAATTGCAATTATTGTTGTGTAAACGATAGACGTGTGCTTGAACTATGAAAGTGATGTATGTTTGAAAGTGTGCGATGTAAGAAAAGATGTATGTACATATGTATGGAAAGAGATAGAAAACGAGTCGACGAGGACGTGTTCCGGTGCAGGGGTTCAGGCTGGGTTTGGGGGGAGGGAGAAAGTAAAGTCCTAGAAAAATGCGCTCTTAAAAATTTAAATTTTTCGTCTAATTCTGAGCAAAAAAAATTTTTTTTTCAGCGCAGTTGTGTTTTAGAAGTGGTAATCTATCATTTCACGTATAATTTTTTTCAAAATATGAAAAAATTACACTTAAATTAGCCAATTCCATTTTGAAACAACAAAAAGCACTTAAAACACACCTTTTTGTACTTACGTAAGCTCAGAAGAAACATATGCATGCAATTTATCCATTTAATGTATCTAAATGCTCTTTAAATTGCCCAATTCAATTTTAAAACAACACTTAAAACATGACTTGTAATTTTCGGTGCAGCGTTAATAGTAATAATTGTAGGATAATGAACGCAGTTATTTTGCTGTGAAAGCATTTAGCAAATATTCTATTTTTATATGTCATCAGTTTACATTACAACTTTGAAACGGGATTTGAAAATGTATCAATGCAATTGAGTCATTTGTGTTGCATAAATACATGCTGTAAAGTTTTCAGATTTACATGCATTTGAGAACTGTTTTGACTTTTATTTAACGCAAGCTTTCCTTTCTCTTTTAACTGTATTATATTTTCACACTTTCTTTATATGCATGATATTTTGCAATAACCTTCTTAGTGTATTTTTAAGTTGTCATTTCCTATAATTACAAAATTAATTGAAAGTAACATTTTGTATTTAATACTTACTTAAGAATTCAATTATTTCCTTAACTTATTATAAGTTAAAAATTTGTAACGCAGCATGCAATTAAAATTTGCAAAAAGGACTGCTTTACTTTGATGTAGAAATTTATGCATGAGTAAGTCAGACTTCCAAAAATGTTTAATTTTTTCCTTAACGTAGATCATTTCACTTTTCTAGCGCAACTTGTACTATCACTCACATTTTTTAGCTGTAGTAAAATTATTTTGGATATTGAGAATAATTCACGAAAAATAATAATAAAAATATAAAAACAATTTACATTTATTTTGTACAATGAAAAGATACAATAAATTCCACAAAAAAACATCACACATCCATCCCTTCCAGCTTAAGCAATATATTTTCAGTCTTTAATTTAACTATAAATAAAAGAAATGTAGAATGATATGCAAAAGTGCAAGTTGTGTTGCATAAGTAATTGGCGTGCATCATTTATTAAAAAAATTTGAATGTCCGCACTATTTACACAAAAAATTCGAGATATATAAAATCATATGTATATTTCCAATGATATACTGCAATTGAATATCTTATTTTTTATGCATTAAATTTATATTTTTAGAGGTTATGTTTCAAATGAAAATTTTAACACTTCATCTTCTGTTCACTTATAACATCGGCTTAACTTTCTTTATATATGTGTTAATGAAAAATAATAAAGTATAAAAAAATTTTTATTGAAAAAAAAATCACAACACTACTTAGTACCTAATTATAAACTAACTTAAATGTCTAAACTATCCAATATTCTTAACGCATTTTGTGTATTTTTAATGTTCTGTCGTGCAACTTGTAAGTTGTTGTTCGCTGCAGCCAACTCATTATTTAATCGCTCCACTTTTGACACTTCCGATTTTTCAGAATTAATGTATGTTGATAAAATGTTCTGCAACCACCTAACACTTTTTATTTTAAATTGCTGCAAGTCTGTAGGATCCTGAGATATTGCTTGTGATGGTGGTGGTGAACACACTGGTCGTATTAATTCTAAATTTTTTCCTCCGTATTGGAGGAGTGTAGTTGGCTGCGGTGGTGGTGGTAGTGAAGCTTCAATTCCTCCATATTGGAGGAGTGTAGGTGGCTGCAGTGGTGGTGGTGAAGCTACAACTGTGGTTGCGGGCGTGATGCTAGAAAATAATTGGTTTGGTTAATAATATATTTATTAAGGAAATCACCACACAAAAACAATACATTAAGCAAGGAATACTTACTTTTCAAAAAACCGTGCAAAATCGTCGTCCTCTACATCACTGTCGCGTATAGAGATGATTGGTATCTCATTTTCACTTACAAGTGTCTCAACAACTTGTTTTGACCCCCACACTAATACATCTTGCAGTATGTTGGCTTTCTTCTTCTTTTGTAGTGACAGTTTTGAGCGTTTGCTGTTTGAAGCCATTTTGTCTGTATAGTATGTATGTAACTACTGAATATTGAAATAAAATTATTATGATTATATACATGTAAATTTGTTACGTGTACAAAAAAAGTGGAAGTGGTTACTATTGAGCTGTGCAAGCAAAGGTGATGAATGCATCATAATCTAGACATGAAAAGGTATTTCATGCCATGTCAGCAATGTTAGGTTATTAGATATTACCAGTAAACGTCCACTAAAGATAATACTAAAGAAAGTGCAATATCTGCATCTTTCTGAACTGAAGCTCTTGGGAATACGCAATCTAAAGGCAATGAACTAAAGAGTGTGAAAGTATCAAATTTCATTTTCTTATAAGTCGAGTTTTTGTATGCTGCATAAGGTCAAATACAAGTTATAACAAGTTTGTGATATTTAACCTTGAATTGGGGGAATTGGGGGAAGCGTTTTTTAGTCATCTTAATAATGACGGAATCAATGATGTTAGTTTTGCACATGCGGTTAATGTTTGGAACACATTTCATATTAGATCGTTAGGGGAGTACTCAGATTTGTATTTAAAAACGAACGTTCTACTTTTAGCTGATATTTTCGAAAATTTTCGGCAAACTTGTTTAAGTACTTACAAATTTGATCCTCTGCACTATTGTACAGCCCCCAGTTTAGCATTCGATGCTATGCTTAAAATTACACAAGTAAAGTTAGAACTATTTACTGATATTGATATGCTAATGTTTATTGAAAGAGGAATTAGGGGTGGTGTGGCTCAATGTTCTAATCGGTATGCTAAAGCTAACAATAAGTACATGGGAGGAAAAATTTGATCCCACTTCCGAAAGTGTGTATTTAATGTACTACGGCGTAAATAATTTATACTGAGCCACCATGTCAGAATTTCTACCATTTGGTGATTTTTCTTTTGTTGATAATTTTGAAACTTTAGATTTAATAAACCATCCCGATGATTCGGAAATTGGCTATATACTCGAGTGTGATTTAGACTATCCCATAGAATTACATGAGAGTCACAGTGATCTACCATTGGCACCCGAACATATGGTTCCACCGTACCTGATTCAAATTCTAAAATAAAAAATATTACTTACATTGTATCCAAAACGTAATTACGTAATTCATTACAGAAATTTGAAAGTATATTTAAAATATGGATTAAAGTTGGTAAAAGTGCATCGTATATTACGTTTTCAGCAATCACCATAGTTAAAAAAATATATCGATTTAAATACAACCATGCGTCAGCAATCTCAAAATGAATTTGACAAAAATTTTTATAAGTTAATGATTAATAGTGTTTTTGGGGAGCTGATGGAAAATGTATGTAAATATAAGGATATACGTTTAATAACAAAATGGGATGGTCACTATGGTATTCATGCTTACATATCAAAACCAAATTTTCATAGTTGTACAATATTTACCATTGATATGCTCATCATTCTAATGAACAAGCTGGAAATATATCTAAATAAACCCATATATGCAGGCTTCAGTGTTTTAGACGTTTCAAACACTTTTTTATACAATTTTCATTATGGTTACATCCTACCTAAGTTTCCAAATAATTCCAAGCTCTTGTACACAGATACAGATAGCCTTATATACACATTTTCGGTTCCTGATATCTATGAGTACATTAAAGAAGACATTGATAAATTCGATACATCTGACTATAGTCCTGAAAATATCTTCGGAATTTGTAGGACTTCGTGCAAAAATGTATGCTTACACTGTTGATAAAAAAGTTGTAAAAAAATCAAAGGGTTCTACCCATGCAAGCATCAAACAGATCACGATAAATGATTATAAACATATTTTGTTTGATGGTAACGTAATAAGGCGATATCAATATTTGATAAGGTCAAAGAGACATAATGTGTTTACAATAAAACAGAATAAAGTAATACTTAGTCCTTGCGATGATAAACTATTGGTAAATTTCAATTTCACAGATACTAAACCTTGGGGATTTAACTTTACTTTAACTTCTGTTTCAGAAAAACAATAATTATGAGCAGTCTCGAAAATAAACTGCATGATGAACTATGGTACAGTAGTGATCAAATCTACAGAAAGTACCTGAAGCGTTCTTTGATGGGGGAGTGTTCCTCTGAAAGCTTTGTATTGCATATACTACAACATATTATTATTCCTGATGAGTGTTTTAACTGGTGTGCTATAAATTCAAAGTGTGCAAATGAAGTTATTATCAAGACATTATTTGATAAAAAAAATTAAATTGGATAATAGCATTAAAAGTTTTACAAAATTGTGCATTAATAAAGGTTACAATTCATTAACTTTTAATGAAGTTGATAAAATCTTAGATGATATGAATTTACTTGGTAACGTACCGCTTAAAATGTATGTATACAATTTATTATGGGGTGGTGATGATGATTCAACAAATGTTAAATCTAGCTTAGAGAATATTAATTCTGCTTATAAAGATACATTATTTATTATAACTGAATGTATTGAGAAAGCAGCATATTATGCTAATTACAAATGTCTCGATATTTTGATTGAAATATTATTAGAACAAAACATTAACTATAAGTTTCAACCATGGGAAAACGAGGAACATCACAAAATTTATTACTGGATACTAGACAACATCAATAAAGGTGAAACAAATTCAAATTCCTGCTTGGGATGGAGGTGTGGGCCAGATTCGGGTATATGGCCATCCAGTAATTTAAGTGATTATATAAGTACTTTAGGTTCACTTTATAAGATAATGAAATTTTAAAAATAAATGTAATATTTAAAAAATAAAATACTATTATTTTTGTGTGTGTGTGTGTTTATTTCATCTAAGAGCTACATCCTTTTCTACAAACTATATATATAACTAATATAAGTAATTTGTTTCACAAAGTACAGGTTAAATGTTATAAAACAATATCATCCTTATTGATCCATGATCTTTCATCCAATCCCCACCATTTTACGAATAACTTATTATTCTTGGAGCGAAGCACTTTTTCTACTAGATATACCTCGGGATACTTTGTTTTTTGTAATTCATGTTCATAAAACCCTCCCAGTACAGGATTTCCCTTCATGTCTTCCAGCATGTACGTAGTGGGGTTAGTAATGCGAACTTTCACAATCTTAAATAGTTCACTAGACCAATCGGGTGTGTATCCTTTGGCGAAAATATTTTTAAATTTACTAATTCGTACTATGTCACCGACAGAATATCGATTCCTATCGAACATTTTTATGTTAGTGTAAGCCTCTAGCTTTGTATGATTACCAACATCTTTGGGCTTCATTCTAATAGTTCTATGCTTACGATTGTTATAATCCATAGTTATGGTATCAATTGTATCAATCCATTTGTATTTACCTTGCAGGCTGAATGACTTATATAGAGCACCTTTAATGGTTCTGATAACACGTTCAGCAATTGCAGCCTTCTTTGTGCTATAGGTAGAGTAATGATTGACTCCATAACGATGCATTAGTTTAGTAAAATGCTCATTGTAGAATTCTTTTCCTGCATCTGTCTGCAAATTGGTAGGTTTCCGACCTTTTTCGAAGATTGTTTGCATGGCCTTGGTAACTTCTTGACCTGTTTTCGTTTTTAATCCTTTAGTCCATAAGTATTTCGAAAAACAGTCGATGACCACTAATATATACTTATAACCCTTATTTTGTTTGGCATATGTGTTAAATTCAGCTAAATCTGCTTGCCAAAGATCATCAAAACCTCTAATTATTGTTCGCCTTCGTTTAAAATTTTTTCGTGCAGGTTTGTGCAATTCGTTGACGAGTTTTAATTTGGACATGGTGCTAATTTATCCACAATTTCTTTAAGTTGATGTAGTTTTTCCTCCAGCGCTAGATAAGCGTTGGCGTCTCCTTTGAAAGTGTTCCGAACTGCTTGTAAACAGAAATCAAGGTATCCTTTATTTATAGCATCACCATCTTCTTCAGGGTCAGCCAACTGTGTCAAACGATTTCCATCCAAATCGAACCTTGTTGATACATAATATTGCCTAGTGATGACATCTTGAGGATCTATGGGATTGGCCACATTGCTGAGTCTCTTATTCTCAATATCAAATTGATTAGCATCAATCTGTTTAAACTGAGGGCTAGTTTCTTTAATTGATACTGGACATATGAACGTCCAAATTTGTCAAGGGGATTTTAGTTGTGACATGTCGACATCAATGCATTCTCATTTATATTGTTTAAAAAGCGGTTGTTCGGTTTTTCAATGTATCCATCTTCATATAGTTCTTCTACGATTGATATTATGTCATTTACAACACCTGTGTTTCCGCTAATTTTTCTGCCCACAATACTTCCAGATCACGAATTAGTTCATGTATATCATTCCAATATTTATATTCAATGGGTCTGTTTGTTAATTCCTTAAAACATAGCTCCACCTCCTCCCTTGGTTGTGGTGGGTGATGATGACAGCAAGGGTTTGATTATTTGTGTATACTTTTGCTGCGGCTTCCTCGAATCTGTGCACTTACGTCATAATCTCGCCTTACTACATTCGTAGCCTCTAAAATAGTTCTATATTTTTTCTATCTGTTGACTTTACTAGACTTAAGTCAGGTTCATTCATAATAAGCAGATCATATAATCCTGGAGTCCCTTTATACGTGACACCTTTAATAATTATATCGTCTCCTTTAATTGTGATGGGTGTATTACCAATTGTCCATTTATCAGTTTTGGTATCATAGTGGACTCCATACGTATGATCAATATCACCTTCAGCATTCTTTAAAATACGTTCAACATATATACGCGGCAATTCATTGTACTGCTCGAGAAATTCTTCTGAGATGGGTTCATTATGGGGATCATCTGCGATACTAGACAGTTCTTCTTCTTCCTCCCCAGTATTAATCTTTCTAAGAAAGATGGAAGACTTGGGGAAGGATTTCTTTGAAAAAACGGAAGCTGAGCTAGTGGACTAGTAGCACCCTTACTTGAATCACCTAATGGAGTGAGACCTGGGGTCCGTTGAACTTGAGCTAGCGGGCTAGTGGGGATAGTAGCATGCTTCCTTGGAAATATGAATACGGGTAGTTTTTTAGGTTTAACATCAATGACCTCCTCCTTTTTAGGTGTTTTTTTATCGATTTTATTTACTATTTCAGTTAGAGGTTCTATTAAAGGCTTTCGAATGTTCTTTCATTATCAATGCGAGCAGTCTTAATACTGTTATACTTCTGCCGTATTATTTTACGAGCCTGAATAATTTTTTTTTTAATATCCTCTCCTTGTTGTCCATTGCGACAAACAGGTACCGGTTCACCATGAACAGGTAGCTGTTTACACTAAACAGATAGCTGTTAATACCTAAACAGATCAGTTACTACTACTAAACTGCTGAATGCGGTTTAAGGTATTATATATATATATATATATATATATATATATATATATATATATATATCTATATACCAAAACGGATTTAATGAACAGGTACCGTTTACCATGAACAGGTAGCTGTTGCGACAAACAGGTACCGGTTCACCTTGAACAGGTAGCTGGTTACAACTGCTGAATGCGGTTTAAGGTATTATATATATATATATATATATATATATATATATATATATATATATATATATATATATATATATATATATATATATATTCGCCTTATATACCAAAACGGATTTAATGAACAGGTACCCGTTTACCATGAACAGGTAGCTGTTGCGACAAACAGGTACCGGTTCACCTTGAACAGGTAGCTGGTTACAACTGCTGAATGCGGTTTAAGGTATTATTATATATATATATATATATATATATATATATATATATTCGCCTTATATACCAAAACGCATTTAATGAACAGGTACCGTTTACCATGAACAGGTAGCTGTTGCGACAAACAGGTACTGGTTCACCTTGAACAGGTAGCTGTTTACAACTGCTGAATGCGGTTTAGGTATTATATATATATATATATATATATATATATATATATATATATATATATATATATATATATATATATATATATATATATATATATTCGCTTATATACCAAAACGGATTTAATGAACAGGTAGCTGTTGCGACAAACAGGTACCGGTTCACCTTGAACAGGTAGCTGTTTACACTAAACAGATAGCTGTGAATACCTAAACAGATCAGTTACTACTAAACTGCTGATTGCGGTTTAAGGTATTATATATATATATATATATATATATATATATATATATATATATATATATATATATTCGCCTTATATACCAAAACGGATTTAATGAACAGGTACCCGTTTACCATGAACAGGTAGCTGTTGCGACAAACAGGTACCGGTTCACCTTGAACAGGTAGCTGTTTACACTAAACAGATAGCTGTTAATACCTAAACAGATCAGTTACTACTGAAACCAGTTTAAGGTATTATATATTCATCAAATCCTTTCCTATAGCGACCATTATTAACTTCAGCATCCTTGTTTATGACCATGAAACCAAATGGATCTACCCAACACTTTGAACACATGTCCCGAAACAATTTCATGCTTATGGTGGGACTTATATGATCCTCATACGCATGTTTTAAGTTTAATTCATCTTGCTCAAATAATATAATTAGATTCGCATTATCACGAATTAATTGCTTTGGAATTTTACTGTAAGTTTGAGCCAAATAGAAACAGTCAATATCGTTATGCCTACCCATTGAAAAATATGCTCTTATATTATTTTGCTTTTCACAAGCGATATCATCGAAGATAAAAATAGAGTTTGATTTTGCACAATTAGGCTCAATCACATCTTGATTGTCGCTGAAAGTAAAGTAACCTATGTCCTTCATTGGAAGTAAGATTTCCTGTAAAAGTTTGTACTTGTTTTGATTCAGAGACTTAGAGTATACGTATACATGTTTAAATTTCAAACCATTTTTTCAGTAAGCAGACCGATCATTGCGTTTGTTTTACCACAATTGGAGGGACCACATATAATACCACGTATACTATTAGGAAGTAAATCACCATGTTTTGAAGTAATAGACTTTTCATCAAAGTCATGATTTTGAATTGAGAGTTTTTGTTTCTGAGCAACTACTTTCATCTTTGATGGATGAAATAAAACTAAACGAATAATTACAAAATCTTTATTTATATATTAGACTATATTACAATAATAATTATAATTTCTTCACTTCTCCGGTGAGTGGACTGTACTGTACAATAGCATCATGGAGAATAAGACCATATACAACGATTCCATTATCGAAAGGTGTTAGAGATTCCATTTCAATTTGATGTCCACTGTTGAGTTTTTAAGGATTCATTTTGTTTAGAGCAGTCCATTACAAATACTGGACATGATTTGAATTCGGAATAGTTGAATAATGCATCTTTATCATCTTCACCATAGTAATCACATCGAAATTTCAAAAAATTGCGATAGGCAGGTATATATTGGTTAGCACTGAAGTTCAAATGCATTGATTCATATGGATAATACTCAGAATTCAGATGTACTTTAAGATTTCTGATGTTAATGTGATCAAAATTTCCGGCCCTTGCTGACCTTGTATACCTTTTACCTTGTTGGAATGCAACAATTATCCAACGTGGTTTTTCCAGTTGCGTTGATGTTTTTATTGGCCATATGTCTGAGGTTGCTTGTTTTAAAGCAGGCAATTCATACAACTCCCATTGTCGAAATGGAACAGTAATAATAGAATTTTTATTGATTCCTTGAAACAAGTTAAGTTTCGCCCCGAAAGTAGTTAATCACTTCGTTTGGTGGTCGAATATTACCGAAACTATCGTAATACCATACCTTTTTACCACGCTTTTTGTAGCAAACCCAATGGGTACCTGGTCCTCTTTGGCTATCTAAGTTAATAATTCCAGATTCATTTTTCCATGGCAATTTAGGCATGCTATCTCTCATAAAAATATCCCTAAAGTACGGTACGTTTTTGGTGTATTTTTTTAAATCAGTATCCGTTAACGGTCTTTCGGGTAATCTATTCAGTTTTTTGGAAACGGTTTTAAGTATAATGCACCACCACCAGATTTGTTTGGTTTTAGATATAGTGCACCACCTTTCTTATTCATGGAGCCTATAGCGACCGATTCCATCATGCGATTATGGCGCGATGTCTCTTCCTGCAATTTTTAGCATTTTAGCATCATTGACTGCTTTAGCAATTCCTGATGCACCGCCAGCTAAAGCACCGATTGCTGGTAATCCTGCGAATAACGGAATAAGAAATGGTAAAAACCCTCCTTGTTTAGGTAGAATTACTCTAGGAACTTTAATGTTTCTCTTTCCTCCTAAATTTTTACCACACGTTTTGCCGTTGAAAGCGCTGACTTTATTGTGTCTGTGAAATTTCCGTTAGGTTTAATTTTTTAGCTATTGTCTTTCGTAAATGCAATAAATTTCCACCATTGCATTTCTTCTTCTTCATATTAGATCGACGTTTACACCCCATTCCCAATTTTCTCTTTGCTTTCATGATGGTACTGACTGCTAAAGCTGCAGTTCGTTCACCTAGCGTTGCGTCTAATGATTTAAAGCGCTCCCAAGCTTTTTTGCAAAATTTTATCTGCTTTATGTCTACTTTCTAAATCTCGGTAATCTCTGTAACTGATATCATGAAGTTTGCACTGAGCATCTAATTGATTAATACCGAGGTCACCGCGTACGAGTCGTTTTCTAACTTTGTACCAGGACCGCAATACTGGTAACCAGGTAAATGCAATTCAAACGGAAGTTTATTGATTAGACCATTCACCAAACCACCACCACCTACACTCTTTCGCTTCTTAACTAGCATTGTTTACATGGATGGATAGAAGGGGGTATTTATACCTAAATTGAGAAAAACAAATCATAGTTATTTCTTTATTCAGTAAATGCTATACATTAGATAAGCAGGACGATAATACAAAATTTCCATTAAACATACAGTGTTATGTGAATTAATATTATACTTAGCATTTATAACATCATCAATATCTTTATAAATGTCATCATCACCACCACTGAATTCTCTCTCATTTTACATATAGTGGGGGTGCTACTATTAAAAAGAAAATGTTATGTTTGTTGTTTTGCCAACTGCACCCAAACTACTTATAAACACATCCTTCGTGTTTAGGAGTGTTTTAAATTCTTCAATTCGTGTTTCTTCTTTTTTGAAATACACATAAAAGCGTTCCGGCAATACACATTTAAAATCACCCGTTTCTATCACTATACGTTCACCGTACTTAGTATTCATTATATCCATATTCGTTACTTTATACTTTCTCGATATATCGAGCTCGCACGCATTGTTAAAGGGTTTGCAATAGGTGCTTTGGTTTAACCCTGTTAATTCCATATTTAACAATTACGAGTTGCAGACTGATCTCAACATACAGCTCGCTGCAATTTATATAAGAAATATGCGTCATATATATATATATATATATATATATATATATATATATATTGATGATCAGCTCCAAAAATTTATATTTCCCGCTAAAAAGTTTGACCTTGAAAATTATATTCTTACATTTATGATTACCTTGCAACTTCTATTTTTAGCTTTTTATATTTCTAAGAAATGTAATATGACACCACCGTAGGTCAATAACCTTTGACCTTGAAAACTATTTTTAGATTTATGATTACCTTACAACTTCTATTTTTAGCTTTTCATCTTGACCTTTTTATATTTCTAAGAAATGTAATATGACACCAGCGTAGGTCAATAACCTTTGACCTTTGAACACTATTTTTAGATTTATGATTACCTTGCAACTTCTATTTTTAGCTTGACAAAATTTTAAATCCCCCTTCCGATTTCACCAACAGGAGTGACCTTGACTTAGCAGGCCTAACACGTGGCCTTGACTTAGCAGGGTTGCTTTACCAACCTAGAAATCTAGTAACTTTTCTGGTGACTTTTTCTAGATCTGGTGACAAATCTAGTGACAAAAGTGGATCAGAAGTGCGGTAGTATATCTTAGGGCAATGTTACCAACCTAGAAATCTAGTGACTTTTCTGGTGACTTTTTCTAGATCTGGTGACAAATCTAGTGACAAAAGTGGATCAGAAGTGCGGTAGTATATCTTAGGGCAATGTTACCAACCTAGAAATCTAGTGACTTTTCTGGTGACTTTTTCTAGATCTGGTGACAAATCTAGTGACAAAAGTGGGGTAGTATTACTACTATCTGTATTAGGTTTTCCGTAAAAAATGAATACTATAATAAGCCGATGAAGCGCGCATGAAACAACGTTCGTACATTTGATTGTATGGGCAGCTTGAAACAACCTTCGTACAGTGCTTATAACAAGAGGTAATTTTTTTTTTAATTTTAAGTGAAAAATTTTAATGCTTTACCAATACACGTTTTATATAATTAAACAATATCATTTAAAAAAATGAAACCAAAAGCACAATAACCTAAAATCATCCGTTTGGTTCTGTTGTCAAAAAGTGTTCTTTGTTGAATGAACGTAGAAAAACTTATGTATCAAATTCTTTTTAGATAAAATTTTTTATATTCCTGATCATATTAATGCATAACTTAATGCATAACTATGTTGCAAACAAACGATTTCCTTCAGTTTACATTTTTTATTAATCTTAAATAATTTAACAGTACGTGAAAGCTTTTGTTGAGCACATTTTTATAGAACGACAAATATACACATATATATATATATATATATATATATATATATATATATATATATATATATATATATATATATATAGAGGTGAAAATGGGTGCTAACATTAGTGCGAAAAAAATTGTTTTTTAATTACGGTGGCGGCGCTTTGTTTAAAAGAAGTCAAATAACATCTTCGAAATGGATCTCCTGGGGAATGATAAAGTTTGAATGGGGAAACCTCAAGCTGTTTGAAATTTGGCAGATAGGTTCCTACAAGGTCTACTAAAGGGGTAAAATTAGAAACAAAAGATACAAATATTTAAATCGCGAGATCTGCGCACACAGAGTCGCTGGTTGTCTTTTTTAACGTTTATTGAAATTTGGACACATAACAAAGTATGCTGTTCAGGAATCCCCTTTTTTCCTTCAGTTGATGTATGGTGTGGTTGGTGCTATACCTATTGACATCGTGTTGGCATGGTGTTAGTGCGTCTAGAAAGAAGTCCTAGTTTGGATGCTGTTGCAGGCTCGATATAACCTGTGGTTGCTCAGCTGACGTAGTAGTTGCTTGCGTGCCCTCCGGCAAACACATTCTGACCGTAGCTTAGCATCACTTCTCAGAAGGTCTCCTTCACCGATTTTGGTGTTTCAGCCCTCTAACTAGTAGTCACCGTCGCTGTGGCGTAACTTACGCTGATTCGGTTATAAGAAGGTACCGCTTGCTGTAGTTTACTTTTCAATCGTTGCGGTCATCCGCTTCGCTGATGGAGACGCGAGAAGCCCGGATATCTCATGAATCCCCAGTTTACACACCTATCCCAGTGAGTACGGGGTTTAGTGCATTCGATGGAGTGGTAATATCTCGCGCGCTTGACACGTGTTGATACACTGCAGCAGCACCGTACACGTTGAAATACCTGACACCGGTAACACCGCCCGACCTCCTATTTCCACTTCAACTCTTCAACGTCGATACAAATGCAAACCACGCACTCCTTGTCAGACCTTCCACAGATCGTCTTCTGTTGGTAGTTGGACCAGCAGAAATGGGAACGAACGTTCTTGTTTTTTTATTCGAAACAAAAAATAGGATTAATATCGCTCTCATGTAACTTGAAGAAAATGTCCCTATCGGAGGCACTCTCCGCAGAACCACGTAAAACGCGTGTTCAATCGTTACTTGATAGGTATGGTATGTAGTCTCGACATACCACATCAACCTGCCTCGCTTGTTAGTTGAGATAGGCTGTCTCGTCGTAACAAACGATTCCCTACGACACCATCTTCCTCTCACATAGCTCTCATGTATCAGGCAGGGGATTAAAAGCTTTGACAGTACGCATGGGTGTGGTGGGCGGTTCATTTATGTCTGTTTGCGTTTCTTTCTCTTTTCTATCCCCGTGCCCTTATCCTTCTTCAACAGTGACGGAATTACGTAGGGCATTGATTCGTTGATGGTTCGAAATGGCGGCGGTGGTGTCTCCAGCTGCGTAAATTCCAGGTCACACAGGAGTGATCCAACAATTGGTGTGCAACCCCTGTCTATTTAGCATAGTGAGAACGATGGTGGTAGTAAAATGTTAACTTTGAGTTCAGTTCTAGTCCACTTGTAATCATTTCATCGAGTGAGTGTGTTCGTAGCAGCTAATAATAGCTAGTTTAGACTTACAAACATCCAAGTCTGGCTGTTGAGCATCCTCCTGGTAAAATCAAGCTCGGAACCTTTTTAGTATTACTACTAAATCTTAGCTTTTTGTTCTACGGTTGTCTAAAATATCATTTGCTATGGTTTCCTTACACATCACAGTTCTAACTGTCTAGCAATTCGCTTTTATAAAAATAGAGTAACGATAGTTGCCTGTTCTGCATTTATGTGCACACACTTTGGTTTTTCATTGTATAACCAATTACAGTAAAATTGCATGATTAAGAGCACAAATAAGTAGATCCATAAGTTCCCTCATTTTGTAATCGTCAGTATTGTCATCTTGCCCATTTCACTCCCCATTTAAGACACTACTGCGATAACTGCAGTAACTGTATGAAGGATTAAAATGTTTAAAAAAAAATTGCGTACAGAATGTTTCAAGAAGTTATTAAAAAACTTTGCAACAAAAGTAGTAAGCATAATTTTACACTTTACTATAGTGACAGATATTTTTTATATTTCCATGGTAACTATATATATTCTTAATCAGGGTACTATATATAAAAGGTCAAAATCTACCACTTGTCACTTTGATGCTCATGTCCGAATTTCGAACACCTTTTTCAACTACATATCGTCTGTGATCTCACAATTATTTGATTTGGGTTTGTATGTACTACCAATGACATTTTTTTTACATTTTCTTATTTATTTTTTATTTAATCTCACATTTTATTAATTTTTTATTAAGTTTATTCAATTAGGAAGTTATTGTTTATACAGCATCGCAAAATAATTTTATACACTCTGTTTTATACTTATTTTTCTATATTTTTGTGTGGGAGGTTGTCTTAAAAAAAGAGGACAGCCTTTATGTAGAACACTCTTCGACTGCTGTAAATGATTCCATACTTTTTTGTCTTATAAGTAGCGGTTGTGAAATGTCATCAAAAGAGATCGTGTATTCGATATCACCTAATGTTGGATCATATTCTAAAGTCCTAAGATCGGTCCCTGTTGGGCATTGTGGTTTTCTACTTGGACTGATGCTGGTATACTAAAGGCTCTCCAATCGGGTGCAGTTTTTAAAAAAACTAAAATTACATGATGAGCAAAGCATTGTAAAGAACTTTTCTGTAAATAATTTGACATACAAGAGATGAATGTAGATGCACATAAACTACTTTCTGTTTCTGTAAACCAGTAGAAAGACGGATGCTGCGTACCAACATCAAAGCTTGTGTAGTTTGGACAGCACAGCTTGATTTTAAGATATAATCCCCCAGCATTTAAAAAAGGAGGAACTTTTATCGCTTGCAAGTCAACAGTTAATGAGATGATTTGACCATTTTTAGCTTTTTCGATATTAGCTTCCTTTTCAAGCCTAGCTCTATCTTTGTTCAAAATGTGTTATTTGTATCTTTCCTCTTCTACGTTATTGATTTTGTATTCACAGCAAAAGTCACATAAATCCTTCTTTGGTTTAAACAAACTTAAAATACTTTTTTAAACACTTTTCTTCCTAAGACCATCTCATTAGACTCTTGACAGTGCTTTCTATAAATATTATATAATTGTGCAAGAGATTTAACATTCGCCTCCAAATAAAGCTTTGTGTTGTCTCCTCTGATATAGTGAGAAGGCAACTTGGCAAGGCTATCAAAAAACAGTTTCAAGCCTCCTTGAGCTTTGATTGACTTTTGTACCATAAAGTTGATCGTTCTTCTAGATTGATAACTGTTTTACTCTCGATGCGCATTCCAAATGAGGACTAAATTGTCCACTGCTGCACCACAAAAGGCCTCAAAGCCAGCGTGCTCAAAAACGTACTTGAAGGATATTTCTAATCCCTGAAGGAGGCATATAAACACTGTCACCAACATTTGGCCATTTTGTTATTTTCGAAAATGTTGCACCTAGAAGCTATGAAGACAAGTCTGGAACGAATTTGAATTGCTCCTATCTGCATCACTGAGTTATTCACCAATACTTCCTATATGCAAGATAAAATAAAAATTATTTACTAAATAATACCTTACTAACAAAACTTAACACTTGTTACACAACATATACCATAAATATGTAAACTCACCTTATATCCACAATTATGTTGAGATATTGCAATAATAACAATATTCAATGCTTTTAATATAATTAATAATAATATATCGTATATTCATTATGTAAGGTTTTAACAATTACATATATATATATATATATATATATATATATATATATATATATATATATATATATTATATATATTTATATGTAGCCATGGGTGATGAATGTTGTGGGTAGATGTTGGTTGTGTGGATGGATGAATTGATGGATGTGTCCTGTGGTCGGGTGTCGCGTGATGTGGTTTCGGAACTTCCGTTTTCTCAAGTACCTGCCGTGGCTCGGGCGTAGCTGACGCCGGTCCGTATTGAAGAAAGCGCCGCTGTCGGCGGTGTCCTCTTCCGACTCTGTGGTCCTTCCTTCTTTTTCCCTTGTGGTAGCCGAGGGAACTTCGGGCATCCCTTGTAGCTAGTGTGGTGGTTCCCATAATAGTTAACACACTTTGCCCGGTCTGTGCGGAGTTTATTGCATTAACTGGAATAGTGATCTCCGGCGAAATTTACACAGCGTGCCGCCGCCCTGCAGCAACGCTGTGCATAATGGAAACCTTGGCACCGGTGACACTGCCCGATGCCGGATTCCGCCACAGGTCCTCTAGGGTGACACTGAGGCGCACGACGTGCTCCACCTCTCGGACCTCTTCGGTTGGTAGGTGTACCGACACTAGGGGATCGCTCGAACTCGCTGCTTCATCCTAACACAAAACATCGCATTAATACCGTGTAGTGTAATCTCCGAGCTAACGGGTCTCGGGTAGCTCTACGGGTAGGCCTCGTATTACTGCCTTGGCTAGACGCACGCTCTTTGCCTGATAGGTGTGGTACGGAGTACCTTACCTATGTATATACCTCATCAGCATGCCTCGGCCCTGGAGTGAGGCAGGTTGGATCCGGATTCCATCGTTGGTAATCTTGGCTCTCGTGAAGGCGATCCGTTCTCTATCCAGTTTGCGGGAGAAAGCGACCCAGTTGTCCCTCTCAAGGATTACAGGGGGTACTTTCTCCCTAGTGTCTTCTGCGGTCTGCGTCTGGTCCATCGCAGCAGGGCTGTTGGTAAACTCCTCCAGTGTCTGGTACGTGTTCTCCGTCGGGGACGGCGTTGGCTGGCGTACGGTCGGGGTTCCTTCGGCCTCTTCTTCTGGGTCACGGAGTGGTCGTGGCTGGCGGATTTGCGGGGAGGGGGCATCTTATTTTCTTCTTACTTCTGCGTTATCGGTGGAGTCTACGGCGGCAGTGTGCGTCGACGGGGCTGCTGTTAGTGCCTCGGTAGGTAGGGCGTCGTCTTCCTGGTGGTGGTGTCTTCTTCGGCCGTCGCCTCTTCTATACGCCGACGGCCTGTGGTGCGTCGCTGCTCCGTGGTCGGTACGGCAGGGCTGAGCAGCGGCGTGATCTGCTGGCTGACTTGCAGAATCCCCCACGGATGGAAGGTGCAATCCTCGGAGTAGAAAGCCGTGTCGACGATCAAGGGCTCTCTCCCAAAACGGCGCGGCATCGTGATAACGATATCGGAAGTTATCGTTGCCTTTTTTGAAATTTTGGTTAAAGTCTGTAACTCTGTAGAGTACCTCTGTGTTCGAGATGCTAACCTCGATTGTCAATGCTTTTCGAGCAGCTTCACTTTTAACGTCACTCTGCAATGGCGCGTCAATGCAATACTACAGGTAGACTTTGTAGTCAGATCGAAAATCTGTTTTACACACATTTATAGTTCCATAATCACTTCGGTGTTATTTCCATTCAATCCCCAATAAAATTTTAGGTTGACTTTACTATTTACCTGATGTTCGGCCAAATATGCAGATAGGTGATATTGACAGATCACCGACGATATTATATTACGATATTATATTATGTTCCGTAATTTAAATGAATACATACTTTTTGAATAATTATCACATATTTCTATATGAAATTTTTTGGTATAAGGATTTACAACATATACGTTTCCTTTCACGTCTCCGCTTAAAATTTGAAAGTATTGAAAATTTGAGTATTGTCATGTGATAATAAAATTTTTCTTTTCCTGGTTGCCCCAAAGTAAATTTAAGTTGATGAAAGTTTTTGTAATTAATAATTTCTATAGCAGAAGTTAAATATGTTCCACGTGCCTTTCTACATAATAGATAAACTTTTAATTGGCAGTGGTTTAAATTTTGATATCTTAATATATCTTTTTCACCTTGTTAAAAGTTATTTTTTCTTTTGATGTTTTCCTTGTACATAACAATTATAAGTTTTAATGATATTTTGGATATATGTAAAAAATTTTGCTTAATTTGAAGTGACATTTAAGTACGAGACTTTAAAGTGACCTAGAAAGATATTTATCTACTTTGTATTTTTGTAACTTGTAAGGATTTTTTTTCTTCGATAAATGTGACTTGTGCTTAAAGCGCACCCTAGAGCTGATTGACAGTCGTCGGATATACTGCCGTGTTACACCGACAGAGCGGAAACAGTCTTAATGCATTCCAACCTGAGGAAGTTTCATTTCTCGTTAATAACATTGGGCCGGGATTTGTTTGTGCTGTGCCGTCATTACCGGTTTAAATGTAGGGCGCACAATTGATACTTAATTTAACAGGCAACGGAGTGAGCTTAATGCCACATAAGAATTTTAAGAATTTCTTCGCAATCGAGCGGTATTCGTAAGCAAGGTACTTAGAATTTTAAATTCCTTTTTAAGGAGATTCCAAGCTCGCGTTTCTCTTACGCACGCGGAGGCAATAAAACACACCTCACTTTGTCTAACGTAGATATTGCTGACGGCGAATCGGGCGACGTTTGAAATTCAAATCCGAAAGATTTAGCATGTTAGGCAGATCCCACGCCCTTGTGCGATAAGTATAAGAAGCAATCATGTATATTACATTTTAAAATGCAGCTTTTATCATAAAACTCGTTTCCCGTTTTCCTTATAACCTATCCACTCGTTAAATGAACCTCTCACTTTTCTCTTGATCTCACAATGACAATAATTAAACACGTTACCCAATTTAATATTTTCCAAATTTAAAATCATAATTAATACAAAGGCAGATTTAGAACTTCTGGATTCAATTCAGCTCATATATGGATTATTTCTTGCATTGCATGAATATTAATCAAACTTTTACTTTGAAGTGGAAATATAATTAGGATTCTGTCAAGAGACAGTAAACAGTTTAGTCAATTAATGCTTTTACTAATCGACGCATTTATATAAAATAATTTTCGTTACTACGGAATGAACTGATCGAGAAATTAATTAAAACATATTCATGTGCACTGTTAATTATTATATAACGTTTTAATTGAGTTATTGCTGTATTTTATAGTTTACACTGTTATTAAAATCTAACGATAATAAGACCAATCATAAATAGCATACAGCGAATATAGTGATTACCGTTAAAAGTCTAAATATATTTAAAATACATTTGTTCTTATTTTAGTTGCTGGGAGAGTGATTCATATCAGAAACAACATTTTTCATAAATATTGTAGACATTGAGAAGTACAGTAGTGTGTATGGAATCGATACACAGCACCACCGATATTTTAAATTGCTGTATTGATAGGAAATAATTTTATGTAAAATACACTTTAAATTGATTCTTTTTATCAAGGCCCGGAAATAGGAATGACCAGGTTTCAATGCTTAATTGCAGGCTTGGTAGCTAATATAGGTATAGATTGCAAAATAAATTAAATTGAAATGGTTAATTAATGTTTAAAAACTACAGCAACATTTCGTTCTATGCAGTCTCTGTTCTGGCAACGCAATTAACAATGCCCTATCGTAATTCAGGTGCAATCGCCCCAATATCTGCACTTAATGTATGTATCGCACCACTCGAATGTTAAGGTCTTGTTTAATAACTCTCGATTTCAAATTATAAAAAAAAATCGGCTGTAACTGTAAATTTGTATAAAATATTATAGCTTACTAGTCGGGGACATAAATTATAATGTTTACTGTAAACTGTAAATCGAGACGTCTTTTCTTTGATTAACAGATCGTAAGAAATTTCAGAGAAAAATTCACAGCTATAAACTAGATTGCTTTTTTAAAATATAAAAAATAAAACAAAAAAGACCCCAGATTTGTAAAAAAAAATTTCAACCATATTTGGCCAAATTTGGCCGCAAAAATCAAAGCAAAACACATATTCGCGTATTGTCATCAAGAATACGCATGTATGCCAAATTTCAGCTCAATCGGAGATCAGGAAGTTGTTGTGTGTCTCGATTTCGATGGTTTTGCGGGGTTTCTCAAGAAAGGGCTTGAGATAGGAAGTTGCGGTTTTCGTGTTCCTGTATCACTTCTTTACGAAACGAAAGATGGACTAAAAAAAATTTACATGGCACGTTTCGTTTCTGATATACAGTGCGATATTGAAGTGAGAACTGTTACTGATAGATATTTTTACGTAGAATCAAGTCGTACGTAATTTTTCTATAATTCTTTCCGTTTTTTTCAAATAGCCCAAACTTACCTTTTTTTAAATGGAATACCTTGTATATTTTTTCATAATTTGGTTACATTTATCCTTAGCTTTCCAAAAATATAAACCCTTTGGTTCTTTTCAACATCAAGCTCAAAATTTACGCTATTACAAATTTCATTTTTTTAATGGTTTGCCGAGGCGGAAATAATTTTATATGATAACGTAGCAATAAAGCATTATAGGACTAGCTTACAAAAAAGTTCACATTGATCACATTTGTGCCTTAAATAAGCTTCACACATTGTTCTCTCCCGCCTTGTTGCATTTAAAATAATAACAGGTCTCAAATGTAGTTCTATAAAAGCTCTGTCAACGGCGTAGATCCGCCAGAGTTTGAATTTTATTCTTAAGATATCCCCACAGAAATAAATCTAGATAGGACAAATTCGGTGATCTGCGTGGCTATCTTCCAGGTTCATTCATGCCTATCCAGAGGCCTAGAAAGTTGTTATCTAGATAGTTTCTAACATTGTCTTATTGTAAATATAATAGATTTAAATGTGCTAATGACACATCACCTGTTACAGACGAAAATGGCAGTAGAACAGAAAGAACAGATAAATATGGGGGTGCTGGTAGCTTGTGGTTCTAAAGGGGGTGGGTGTATTAACAATTTTTACTTTTAAGGTAACAATATACGTGAGACACAATGGGGGTTGTCACAAATCTATTGGGCGCCAGGCTGTTTGTAAATATGTCAATCGGAGATTAAATACCTAATTACGAAAGTTCACAGCTAGTCTACAAAACCAAAAACTCGCTTACCTTTATCATAAACACAGGTAAATCGGTGAACAGTAATTGGTCGCTAATTCCTGAAAAGTACGTGCTATCAAAGAAAATGCCGTGCTACAAGGAGTACACCTGATCGGATAACGATCGTCTCTACTTTAATTTATGTTATAATTCAAAGTGCGTCACTAAATGAAAGTTATGTCAACCAAATAAAACATCTAATAGCTTAAATTGGCCTCTTTCTCAAATTATTAAGCTAAGGTTTGCAATATTGAAAAATGATCACGCGCAAACAAAATATTTAATCTCTGAATTTCAATCATACGTAAATATTACTAATGCAGCAATGAAGGGGTCGAAGTCACAAAAGAATTACACATTGAAGCGTAAATAATACTATTCAGATTAAAAAACCCATTCATATATTATTATAAAATTACACATGAATGTTATACACATGTCGAAATAACAGTTACAAAAAAAATAATGAATCACTTTCAAATAAATACACAATGATCGGGTTCGTCGCTTGCAAGTTCAGATTCCCAAAATAAGTTATTGTGTCTTAATTTTTACCTATTACCATAGTAACTCTTCCCTAAATATTACTAACGTTGAACATTTAGAATTAAACAGCTTTTGTCATACGTAATTTGGTAAATCAAAACCAGAACATAATATAGATAAACATATTAGGAAGTATACATCGATATGCGGGTGAATACACTTATAAACAAAGAAGATTTAATTTAAAATTTCTTACAAAGGAGCATATTTATCCGCTCGATAAAGAAAATAAAAAAAACGAAACACTTTATTCCAGTTTTCAACGAAACTAAATGTGTGTAGGTAATTTACCTGGCTCTGCACAATCTCAATTGATTACCTGGATTCTCTCCGTACCTTAATACTGCCGTCTAATGTTGCTTAACGGTAGTTGCCCTCCAGCAGACGGTTTGGTATAAACTCGCCTGCAAAAGGTCTCCAGTCTTGCAAACAACGGACGTCTGCTTTTCAATTGTAAAGTTACTCCATTGACCTTGAGAAGTCGTTTAAACAAAACGCGACAATTGATTACTGCCTTATTTGGTTTCATATGAATGTATATAAATTTTATGTTCACACCGTTCCTTAATCTTTAACTATTTATCTATAACTTATTAAACAAAAGTTATATTTACACAAAACTTATTTCAGCGGTCTATTTACAGCAATATTTTGTTTATTGAGCGAGCCGTGAACCTGCAAGTGCTAACGTTAGTGAATTAGTTTTTTTGACCCGCACTTCGGCGATTTTAATCTAGGACAAGGGTAGCACTGTGCTTTAACACTAACCCCTCTTCTAAGGATGCTTAACGATGTCACAACGGACTGACGATACTTTATGATAATATATTACATAGGTGATCGAATCTACTTCAATATCCCCTTGAGATGTTACGGGCCAAACACTCACTATAGCATCACCCGTAAAGATAATGTGCAGGAATCGGACATAACTCAGTGGTATGGGCGGAGTTCTTACTCATCACTCCAAAAGAGCACTCGTCACAACATAACGTCAAAATCTGGAGAAAAACGGTTACAGGGGAGCCACCTGTTAGGTACATTTATATCGGGAAACCGTCCTGATCTAGGTTTTAATAATGAACTAACAAGATACCAAAATGTTCAATCAATATAAACCTCACCTCTACCTAAAATTCTCTTCCAAAAATTCTACGCCAAGCTCACCTAAATTTCAATAAAATCCTAGGCTTCATCTAAAATCCGCAACATTGCGATAAAAAAAACTCAAAACTCATTACACATTTCCATGAACTTCAACGTAAAATTATTGGCTCAAATAACCAAAAATAACTGGTCGATACGGTAATTAATTGTTCAATTTAAAACGAAATTACGCCACAACAAAATAAATCAAACGCGGTTAAAAATTTATATGCTACAATTTAAAACGTCAATATCGGAATCGTAGTACCCAACGTGAAAAGTACACAGCTACGTACCCAAACAAATAAATAACTTGCTTAAAAAAAATTGCAAACACACGCTAGGAAGGCCAGCATATAAACAAACAGATGATCGCTTAATGATCTAATGTACCTTATGTTACATTGTTTATTAAACTTATCTTCAAATAAAGCAACTAATTATCTCATACATTTGAATGCAATCCAAAATACATAAGCTAAATTTGGATAAACGTAATAATGCTAATGGTGTGAGTAAAGAATATGATTACAAAAAATATATTGACATAAAAATGAGAATTAAAATAAACAAACAGCATATTGTCCAAAACACATAAAATGTAACTTTTAAACAAAAATTCGTAACTGACTTGGAATAATTCCTGCAGAATTTCAATAACCCAAATTTATCTATTTTATACTTACTTTAAATTTTAATCAACATCAAAGGAATAAAGAAAACGTCGAACATCTAAATTGTCCAAAACTTGCAGTAATTTTATATAGCGTAATCAGAATAAAGTAAACAATGCACAGTCTGAAATAATTAGTGCACGAATGAATATGCTGATTGAACCTGATTGAACATTAGGAGATGACTAACCAAATCTTACACAAAAGGCATATTCATCCGTCTACATAAGTGCAGATAAACGCTTTATTTAAATCACAAAAGTAAACTCAGAAAAATGGTTACCTTCACCATGCACAGAATACGATGGTTGATGGAAACCAATAGGTTCTTAATATTTAAATTTATATTTACACCAACTTCATTAACGACAAATATTTAAACAAAAAACCATCTACTATGATCATTTTTCAACTGAATTAACATAAAATTTACTCAAACATGCTTTATTTACGAACGTTCTTTACTTATATTTACATAAAACTTATGAACTCGTTACAGACTTCGATATACCAAATCTACGGTAACGCATTCTTGACCTCTACGTACACTTTTATTAAAACGACTTTTTATATTTACATGGAACTGATTAAATGTTATTTATTTACAGCGAGTTGGTTATTCGTTCTGGGTTAGCTGTGTACACAAAACTACCATATAACGCTGAACTTCTGTTACAGTACATCCGCCAACTAAATGCGATAAACATCCAAAGGAATTAAGGGTCGGCACTACCAATAAACACCTGACCCCATCCCGAGGACTTGAAAATGCCACCACTGACAACGACAAACGTTCATAAGGGTAACGGAAAATTCTTCCTACGGTATTGTTCAATCACACCCAGCAATGCGTAACAAGTTCACTTCAACCTTCATAAACAACCATTTCGTGTACGCGGCCAAGCCGCACAACTAGAGCCTTAACGCACCACTACATCCTACTTAAGACTGACTCAAGATGTTTTTAGTTTTAGCCACATTGAATTTTATTCCAGCCCACCAGTCAGACAAACTCCTTACTTAAATTTTATCATGCGCCAAAAACGAACTGAAATTTGGGAAACCGAGCGAGAAAATTACATTGTAAAAAAAATCTGCCCAATCAATACAGCTTTTAAGAAGTTTTAATTAATAAAACGAAACGTCAGTGTTGATTATGTTTTAATAGTTTATTGCCTTAGTCCTATAACCAACGATTACAAATAGATATATATATATATATATATATATATATATATATATATATATATCCAAATTGTGGTTGCTGTTTAAAGCGAGCGTGAATGCAATTGGTTGTGCTCCGAACATAAGTGTAATTGGTCGTAAGATTTACGATAACAAAACTACTTGTTAATAAAAACCTTAAAACTATGTGTTCATAATTCTAACCGTTGCGAAACCTCTCTCGCAGTACTATCGTAAACTCCTTGCCATTGCAAAATTACCAACCGTTAAGGGACTCTCCAGGGTCTTCGTATTCCATGTTTATAACTCCGAGCTACGTACCTTTTTTCTTAATATAAACATGATTTGTTGAGCCTTTATATTAATTACCAATTTTGAAATTAAACTTTGATGCTTATACTGTTACAAGTAAAAATGGCTTGAGAATTCACCCGATAGATAGATGTAATCGTGAGTAGCTCAGTGTGAATGGATATAGGTATACATTTTATTACGGCCTTATGTGCGTGACAAAATGTAACCTAAACAAACAGTCAACTGCGGTAAACGGAAGGGTGCTACCTGATCAGCCTATTTATGTATCTATAACGAAACCACATGCTTAACAAATCAATAGGTAACCTGAAATAGGAAAACGGACTACTTTAACTTTTCCATGAGCTTATGTCCCAGAACAAATTCGCCAAGTAGGTTCCAAAGGTTTAGCTTAAGTATTACTTCAAAATAGACAAAAAACAAAATAATTACACAATTCTTATAGCCTCACTCCGCTCACCTGGGGTTCTAAACTACACAAAGTACTTAAGTTCTATCATTATTTACACCAATCGGAGCTATTAAACCTAGCTTATTAAGGTAAGTTGATTGCCGGATGAACTACCAAAGCGGGGTTGGTAGAAAGGCTTCCCCAGTCTGAAAATGGCTTCAAAATTCACACTTACTGGAAATAAAGCGTCCAAGGATAATATCAGTCAAATTTAGAAATCCTGACTGATGGCAGAGAATCATAAAGGTGCACTTGTTAAATAACTAACTAAAAGTCAAAACCGATTTAAATTTATAAAGTGCGGCAAGATATGAGTAAGTAAGTTTAATATGTTTAAGACCATTAGCCAATGTTTTTATGCTGTAAAAATATTGGATATAGCGTAATCAGGTTCGCCATCTTTATGATTTCCTAAATTATTTGTTTTAAATCTCAACAGTCCATCAGATTTTAGGTTTAATGAAGTACAGAGTAATAAACAACTCGTCAATTAAATTTGGAAAACGTAAACGTTTAAAAATACTCAGCTTAAACTTTTCTTACATAAGTCGTTCGTCATAATTCGTTGGCTGGAATTGCAAATGTAATTCATTCTTGAATTCTCGACACCGTACAAGTCTAAACTTTCCCATACCTAGCACAACCCTAAATTTGGAATTCTCTCTAAAAATGCATTTAACGATAAATATTTAGCGCCACCCGAAAATGAAAGGTTTCACTTGTACACGGGTACTCTCGTAAATGTTCTCACAATTATTGCCACGTTACCTAGAATGTCGGTAATCGGTACTGCGATAGTGAAGTCGTCGCATCATCGGTAGACGTGCCTAAATAATCTACACTAGTGTTTTAACTACAGATTGTCTATCTGAAACTTCATAATTTAAAACTGAAATTACCCAGTATGTAATTCAGCCTTTCTCTTTATGTTCGGTATCGGTGGTTGGAACAGTTAAATTGTTTCAACAGTTGCGATAACTTTTGTAGTCGCTTTAGGTGTTAATTTGTTAATCAATTTATCAGGTTCCTGTGTAGTTTCTGTAATACCTAACTTACCCGCTGCTTCCTTATAATAACTCATAACTGCATCCCGTAACGCCGTAATACCTAACGATGCGTCACCTAAACTAATAACTACTTCATATGTAATTTCGTTAAGCCTACATAGCCAAAATAGATTTTATAACCGATTGTGTCGTATAAAATTTCCTAAATTTTCCAAAAATAACTCAAAATCCCAACCACCTAAGTCGATAAATAACTCGTCCTTAACAGACAAGCAATGATATTTAAAAAAAAAAAGTACCTCGAATTTTCAAGGTCTCAAAAAACCTAACCAAAAATTATCGAGTAAAAACTTACATACACACCAAACATCAAATATGTCAACAAATCTTATTTATTTATTGTTCATAAATATTTCTTTTATTTTGAAGATGTGCACACCTTTATAGCAAAGTTCATACTTATGTTTAACTGCATGTAAGTTGGGAATTTCTGTAGTTTAGTGCTTATTTTCTAATGACGATGATAATATAACTAATGAAACGCGTCTAATGTATTAACAGAATTTTTGTGGTTATTACCCTAATTTTCACTGTTACAGGATCAGGATTCCATTAGAAGTACACAATATAAAATATTTGAAATATTTTAAAACCGCGCGTTACAACAATAACGGTAGTATCTTACAGTAAATAACCCAAATACTAATAGCAACTCCATTCTATTAGAATAACGTTAAAATTTAAACATATTTTGGCTGGCTTAGTGTAAATCATAAACGTATATAGAAAGATTTGGTATACCAAAGCAGTTTAGTTTATATAATTTAATTACAAACTGCTACATTACTACGTTATTTATATCTTTTTGTTACGGTAATGCTAAAGTTTTATAATTAACTGTCTGAAATTGTAAAGCAAAATCTGTTAATCGTACCACTCGTATAAGCATGTTCTAAATATCGAATATGCAATATGCATGTTCTAGATGCAAAACTACTTTGATAAAGTTTCCTACTGAAGTGATGTACAAAAGCTGAATTAGCTTGTAGTTCCAGTATGAGGCTGAAGTTGTTAATGTAACTGATGACCACTGCACGTTTTAAACTATTATAGCATACATCGAGGCAGTATCCTTAATGTAATTTTATCACAACTCTGAAACACGTAATTGTAATAATTATAATTATATTCGTTATGCATATGTTAAAGACAAAACTGCAATTATTCATGGTTCAATGTACATTATAATTGTAATATTGATCTGAAGTAACATTTAATGAAGAAGGTAACTGGGCCATACAGAAACCCTGTCTATAAATGAGGTTTTTTTAACATTTTACATTCAATTAGAGATTAAATCATATGACATCTTTGTAAAGAAAAAGGTTGTTCTCTCTTATTTTCATTAACTTTAGTTGATAGAAATACGATCAAATAAACAGGATTCACAGATTTTTCTTATCATTTTTTACCTTCCAATCTACATATACATAAGTAGGTATAGAAGGTTATGCAATCGACTTTTTCTTCAGTATCGCTAAATCGAATTATTAGTTCATTTTACAACTGTTGGTCAAGATTCGCCAAGATTGGCCATGTGCGTGTGTGCGTGTGTGCGTGTGTGCGTGTGTGCGTGTGTGCGTGTGTGCGTGTGTGCGTGTGTGCGTGTGTGCATGTGTGCATACATATGTAGTTGTACAGCACAATGTGTGCTAAATGATTCAAGTTTTACAATTATTGCATTTTATGATCATGATTGTACAAGAAAAATTTCATATTAATAGTTTCCGATCACCATCGGAAGGTATAAATTATGTATTTTCTTTAATATTGTTCATCATCCATTTGGAAAAGGTAAAGCCTGTTCTGGTAGCATAATCTGCTTCTGTTCTAAAATAAAAGAAAGTAGTATGTATTAGATAACATGTCGATGAAATAAATTGTATGATTAAATTTAACGATAAAGACAATATTAGAAAGATACGTAAAATTTATGAAATTGTGAATAATCATACTAAACAATTAGTGTAAAAGTAACTTACAGCTGCTTTAAAAGGAAGTGTAGTTACATAAATTAACATTGTTGGTGCAAATTAACTAAATGTGTTGAGAAGATCGGTTATGGACATTTTGAACTTCGGATTGTGAGATAGTATTTTACGTTATTGACTGTGTTGAAGTTAAAGTTAGTGTAACTTCAAGTTTTTAGGATCAGAGAATCCAAATATGACCATAGTTTTCGTGTGGGGATTAGAATAAGTTAGATATAAGTAAATTTCTGAATGTGAAAATGCATAAATAGTATAATTATGATAGGAAAGTAGTTTAAAAGCAAAATAGAGCAAATAGGGTACCATTTTAAAGGAAATTTTTGTATAATTTAATGCTTATAATATTTTTAAGGTGTATCCTTGTATAACAAAGATAATTGTAAAATTAATAAATTCTAAATCTTAGATATATTATCAACCAATCAGAGTTAAGTTCAGGTTTGTTTGTATGGGTTATAAGGTCCAATCAAAATTGGTGTTTTAGAAAAAACATGATACTACATTTGAAAATTTTCTTACGAGTCTCCTATTAATCTTGAAGGTGAAAGCATGTTACTTTTATTTAGAACATGTAATAAAAATTTAAGATTGGTAAGTTTTTGCTAACCTAATTCATATAAAAACAAAACATATTCGCAAAGTTATACTACTTAAAACAAAAGTGAGGTTAGTGTAATTAATAATAAGCGGATTGTTAAATTGATATTTATAATGAATTATGAAATATTGTTATTACTTTTTTTAATAAACCAAAATTAATTAAAGACAAAAATTGAGTTTATTAATTTCATAGAAATTAGAAAAAAGTCAATAAATAAAATTGAATGCAGATAATTGTATTTAAAATTATACAATACTAAAATAAAGCGTTATGAAAAAAATCAATAAATAAAATAGTATACAGGTGATTATTGCATTAAAATTATGCGATATTAAAATAAAGTGCTTATGGAAAAAGTTAATAGGTACCTAAAGAAGCTCATGGTCGATAGCAATCACTGTTGTGCCAGAATACTTCGTAGGATCCACAACACAGATGATTTTGAGAACGGCAGTTCAATAATTGGAGATTGTCAGAAGGAAGATTAATAATGCTGTAAGTTATATGAATCTCATATTAGTAATCTAGGTTATGTTTATGAAGTATGCGCATCATCGATGTTTACATGTGTAAAGAAGTTGAACAAATTAGATACCAGCCAGTGAATAAGAACGCGAATCATTAAGTATATAAGAATATTATTTCAGTTTAAAAAAAAAATCAAATTATACTTACAGTTACAGCAATTTATTTTGTTGTTCAGCCATGGAACGCACGAGGCACATTTTCAATATCATTATTTACATACAGATATCCACATGCGCACAATGTGTTGTATAATTGCTTATAATACAAGGTGTTGGAATAAAACAATTTAAGTTGAATTAAAAACTTAGTTGCAAAACAGTAATTGAGTTATCTTATAAAAATTTTGATATGAATGTTTTATTTATTATCATCACAAAACTAATTCCTTGAACCCTATCCCTTGAGTTGCTAGTCGAGGAAATTAATTAATTAATTAATTTATTAATCACAATTTTATTATATATATCATTCTAAAATTATATATATCATGCATTACATCCCAAACGTCCCCAACGTGGGGCGAATTAGTCTTGTAAATAGTTAGGTTTAACTTTTACATTTTATGAGTAATGTTTTAAATTTCTAAAAGTAGTTAGAAGGCAATGAATCGTTAATTAAGTTGTGTAGTTAATTCAAATACGTATTACGGAGAAGATAATTTAGTGTTTAGGTAAATTACATTTTCACTAAATATAGTAAAAGATAATTTTATATGTTTGGTTTCTTTACGTGTATTTTATATGGAAGATAAAGACGTTAGGGGAACAGGCCAAGTAAGGTGTGCAGACCAACGGAACAAACTTATAAAGCACAAGAAGAAAATCATATAGAAAGGACGAAAATGTCAGATCAGGAAGACACCGAATGAAAACCAAAGGAAAGAAGACAATAAAAACATGAGTGAAAACATGAGACAATTAGAAGAAAATTTATACAAAAAGAGGGAAGAAGACATGGAAAAATTTCAATAAAATATATGTAAACAAGTAACAGAGTTGAAAAATGATAGGATTGATTATAAGAAAATGGATGAAATGCAAAAGAATGTGAATACAGGCATGCACATGTACGTGCAGGAGGAAAATGAGAAGTAAGGAAAACGTAAACCTGCGAGAAGAAGTAGTGCAAACTAACAAAAACAAACAGTGTGTAAAGGAAGAGATCCAAGAAAAATTCATCGAATATGATCAAAATTTTAACGAATTAAAAGATAGAGAGCCGACGAGAGTATTTATGAGAGATGAAGAATATTCATTATGGGGACAAGAATTACGATATAAATGCGATGGAAGAAAACATGAGTCGCCAATGATGTTTCTGAAGAAGATAGGAGAATATTTGGTAGATGTAAGGGATTATAAGAGTAAAATGAAGTTAGCTAAGAAAATGTTAAAAGGAAATGCTGAATTATGGTTTAATTTGATACAAGACGCAATATTGGAGCGAGGTACAACATAATGTGATTAGGGAAGAATTTGCAAGAGCAAGGTACGATAAGAATATGGGAATATCGAGAGAGATTTACATCATGCGGAAATACTAGATAGCCAGATATTTTACGCCGGCAATAAATGAGGCAGATATGGTACAGTAGACAGTTAGAGGGTAACATCGCAGAAAATATAGTACTACAAATATACAAAATATGAATTGCATGCTACAATTTTTAAAAAGGTATGACGCGTTCGAACAGAACAAGGCTACAAGAATTCGAGGGAACAATAACGACCAGTATAGGGAATATCGAAGGAACACAAGAACACCTAACAACAACAACTATTAATGGAATAGAGGAGGATACGATTATACGAATAATAGGGGTAGATTTAATATATTTACTAATGGAAGGAATTATGGGAAAGGAGGTGATCACCGAAGGCAGGGTAAACAAGAAAATGAGAATAACATTGACAGAGATCAGCAAAGAAGCAGTAGAGAAAGGGATTATCAAGAAATTATTGATAATCAGAATAGTCAAGTGACTGATAGCCATGTTACAACATCAAATCAAAATCAAGAGAACATCCAAACAGACATAGGTAACTCCAATCAGGAGACAAATGTTCAGCAAAGAGCTTCCTAGTTTACAATATAAAGACCAACTTCCAACACCCAAAAGAATTTATACAAATAGATCAGTTTAAACAAGCCCAATCACCTCAACAAAATTTACCATTTATTAATGTGGGTTTGAAGAATGTAAATTTAAATACTTTAATCGACACAGAATCGGAAATATTAATAAAAGAAAACATCATTGCGGAAAAATGGAATTATTTCAAAAAGAGATCATAATGGTAAAGAAAATAGATGTATTTGCTGCTACGAACAAAAAAATCAGCGCAATCAATAAAATCATCAATACGCAAGTTAAAATAGGGAAAGAAATTTATACAACACAGTGGTTCATAACGCCGCAGTTAAACATCGACATAATTATTGGCATGGATATAGGCAAACATTAGACCAGTTTTTTTAAATCTTTTGGTTGTTAATAAAAAAGATAATGGTATTAGATTATATTTGGATGCCAGGAAATTCCACAGAACATAGACATACTTTTAAGCAAAATTTTTTACGAAATTGGGATTTGAGAAATTCATTTTGGCTGATACCTCTAGAGGAATCATGTAGAAAATATACAGGATTTAGCACAGAAGGGAAAATTTTACACTTCACAGTGGTTCCGTTTGGCCTAAGTTCGTCTTGTGCAGCCTTAGTACGAGCAATTCAACAGATTTTAAACAAATTTGGACATTCTTGTATGTATTACAGCAACGATATATTGATTTTCAGTAAAGATGCTAAAGAACATTGCGAACATTTCAAAATTATTTTAGAAGCTTTAGCCGAGAACGGTTTAAAATTAAATTTAGAAAAATGTCAATTTTTAAATGAATGAATCATATATTCGGGATACGAGATTGGGCAAACGGGAGTTAGGTTGAATGAAGAACGGTTGATAGAAATTAAGAATTATCCAAGACCAAGAAATATGAGAACTCTTAGGGCATTTTTAGGTGTAATTAATTACTATAGAAAGTTTGTTTCTGAATATTCAAGTTTATCGACGCCAATGATAGAATTTTTGAGGAACAATGTTCGTTGGAAATGGGATGATAAGAAAGAAACAGCATTTAACGATATTAAAGAAAGTTTATATAAAAATTTGATATTAAGACATCCCAATTTTCATTTACCTTTCATGTTGAGAACCGATACTTCATATTACGCTATATCAGCCGAGTTAATAGTCAAGTCCAGGAGGAAGAACCAGTTCCGTTATCTCTTTTATGTAGGGTATTGAAAGCACATGGAATAATATATACAACGGCAGAAAAGGAATTATTATCTATTGTGTATGCCGTAAACAAATTGAAATTTTACTTTTTAGGAAATAAATTTAGTATTGAAACAGACAATTCAGCTATAACATTTCTGAAAACTACAAATTTACAAATAATCGCATGTATCATTGGTCATTATTGCTGCAAGAATATGATTTTGAGATTTCACTTCGGCCAGGGAAATTGAATATCATAGCAGACGTATTAAGTACGAAAAACTTAAGCAGACCAGATGCAAACAAAGTTCTATGTGCTGTGGAACAAATTAAACCTCTCTATAATACAGAAAGGATTTTTGAATCTCAGAATAAGGATAAGTTAGCAGAATTGAAAGAAAAAATTATAGGATCCAATAAGCATAATTATAAGGAATTCAAGATTGTTAATCGTGTTATTATTAAAAAATTCAATAATAATCAACAATTGAAAGTAATTGATGAAAATTTGGCAAAAGAAATCATTACAGATAATCACAAAGCATATGAGCATTTGGGTATAAGAAAAACGTGGATGATGTTTAGAGAAAATTTCTATACCAAGAAAGATTTAATAATAGCAAAAGGTTTTATCAATAATTGTAAATTATATGCATTAGCAAAGGATTGTACCAACAAGAATGTGGTGAAAAGTATTAAGGAGAATGAACCGTTAGACATGATTGCAATTGGTTATATTGGAAATTTAGTACCTGGACATATTAGTTGCGGTGGACATTTTCTCTAATTTTGTGAAGTTCGATCCTAATAAAACATGCACCTCAAATCAATCTGTCATATCAGTAGAAAAATTTATATCAGAATTTGGAAGCCCAAAAGCGATTTTAGCCGACAATGCGACATATTTTCGAAGCCAGAAGTTTATTAAGAATCTTGACGAGAAAAATATTAAAGTGTACTATTGCTCAATAAGACACCCACAGTGGAATCCAGCAGAACGTTACATTAAAAAGTAATAAAATTGTTAAGGATCTTAACTCATAACAAAAACAATGCTTGGGTAAAATACTTAGAGACAGTAGAAAAATATGTAAATGAAGTACCCAGTGTAAGAACAGAACTTCCATCTATCAAACTAGTGAAGAAGACAACTAGACCATGGGGTCAAATACAAGAAGAGATGGAGAGAGGAGAATTATTAGATAAAGTCAGAAAGGAATTAGTGTAAATTTTAAACAATTACGAGAAAAATCAAGAATAGGGTCAAATTTAATGTAGGAGATCAAGTCATCATAAGAAGACTTCATGTGGCTGATCGATTTAACAACGTGTTTGTGGAAATGCTGCTGCCATATGAATTAGCTGACTTATAAAATGATAGTATAAGGGGAAGATTTCATATTTCATTGATATATCCTGATAATACTACAAAATAAAAATAGGCAAGTGAAAGGAAATAAAATTTGCCTTTTTTAATACTCGGAAATTTTAATTATTTACTTGGGGAATGTTGAGATGATATGTTTGAGTGTTAAATATAATGATTATAAAGAAATAAAGTTCACAATAAAGATTAGAGTTAGTGTGATGAAATTAGATAAACATACATGTAAGATCGCCAGTTACATAGGAGTAGATATACTAGGCCGGTTCTGGACCAGTTCAAGGTCACCCATGTAAATCTTATGGGGATTTATTTCAAGGTCAAGTGAGTTTTCTCGTTATGCCAAAACGCGCTCCACGTCTCACGGACGTTTGAAGCATGCTTTGGCGGGGCAATCGGAAGCTTTTGGAGCTCTTTCAAGGTCAAACTTAAAGCGGGAGATTTAAAATGTTGGAGCTGGTCAAGGTCAAAGCTAAAAATAGAAGTTTTGAAGGTCAAAGGTTATTGACCTACGGTGGTATATTACATTTCTTAGAAATATAAAAAGGTCAAGGTGAAAAGCTACAAATAGAAGTTGCAAGGTAATCATAAATCTAAAAATAGTTTTCAAGGTCAAAGGTTATTGACCTACGCTGGTGTCATATTACATTTCTTAGAAATATAAAAAGGTCAAGGTGAAAAGTTAAAAATAGAAATTGCAAGGTAATCATAAATCTAAGAATAGAATTTTCAAGGTCTACTCCACTTGAAGGTCACGACGACGACAACGATGACGATCTCATAAGCTATGCATAAAAAGTAGGTCATGATCCCTCATCATATTACAAGGAAATTTGTATGTCAAGGTCAGAAGCTAAAAAATAGAAACTGCAATGTCATCATCATATTACAATTCTTAGAAGTCTAAAAAATAGTGTGGTCAAAGGTTATTGATCTGTATATCATAGTTAAAAAATGCTCGGTTGATGTCCTCACTAAAAGGTGATCGCGTTACAGCTAAAAAGTATAGTGACAGCATCATCGTTGAAAGTAGCTTATGCGTGTAACCAGATATGTATGGTAATCAAAGAGATGGTTCATATCTGCACTAATGTAACATAGTGGGGGTCGTTTAGAGTAACAATATAAGGAAATAGTGTAATGGGTAGTGAGTGTTGTGTAAAACATGTGGATGGCATACGCTCAAGAGCAATGGACCAAAGCAACTGACCTGAGAACAGCGGTGGAACGCTTGAAGCAAGAATTTTCAGCATTAGTATTCGATGCCGAACATGAGGCGGTTTACGGGCGAGGTGATTATAGTGAAGCGGAGTGTAGCATCCTAGTGAAAAGTATGAAAAGGAGTAATGATATGTGAAAAGTTTTTAAATTTAAAGGAAATATGTAGAACAGGTTTTGTAGAAGAACTGAAAGCTGTGCAATTGCATCAGTTTTGCAACGATGTAAAAAAAAATGGGCAGCATCTCCTGATGGTGGCAGTTCATCCTCATCAGATGCAGATTAGCCTATCAATACAATTATCAAAGTGCACTCTCCCCTCTAACATCATGATGCAGTAATATATAGGACAGTTCCGGTGTCAACTATAATTCATAAGCGTTCTCGAATCAATAAAGATGGATCTATCTGCATTGAACAGTAGCACTTTCTGTAAATCCTTCACGAACGTAAAAGACTTGGAGGTGGGTGCAAAATATAAAGTGATTGATATGAATACTATCAACACAAAGTATGGGAAACATATTATCATTGAAACCCAGAACTTTAAGTGCATACTTACCTTAGGATTTTAAGAATAGTTCAAAAAGAAGAAGATCGCATTGAAAAGTTTAAGCAATATCTGGTTGAGAATGACGCATTACCAGCGCCGGAACTGTAGGAAAGATGACTAATTTAACATTTCTGTAAAAAAAAATAATAACATATATATCTATGTATAATTGTTTGGAAATAAATTATATATTTTTGTTGCAAAAAGAAAAAGTCTTCTATTTTTAATTAAATGAAGGGTATATCATAATGAAGAGAGCTGCTATTGATGAGACTAAAAAAAAAATGTAGCGTATAATAATATAGTGTCTGCAGCTACATTGGCTAAGCTCTTCAAGGTTAAGATTTATTGGTATCATATTACAATTCATACCAACCAATCTTCAAGGTTAAATTTTATTGACAAGGTATTGAGAAGGTATCATATTACAGTTCTTATGTTAGACTCTTAAAGGTTCTTAGGAATAGCAAAATAAGCATTCTTAACCAATCACACATGTAACTGACTTTGTGCATGCTCGGTATTGCTCGGGTATCCTCGTGGAGTCTACCCTTCTATATAAGTTTAAATTTTATAATCACATATCATTCGCTTCAACATCATGTTTTTCTAAAAGTATATATATATATATATATATATATATATATATATATATATGTTAAAGCACTGTTTTGCACATTAAAATCGCTTACGTATTTACTATTGTAATAGTGTGTAAACCAGAAAATCAGTTCTATTTGTTTAAATGTAGCATGTAGAAATACTGCACGATTGCATTAGCGCATATACAACACGCTAACGAAGACAACCAGACAAATATAGAAAAGTAATGATTGTTATAATTGATGTGCAAGGATTCAAAACAGCAAGAAATATATTTACACCTAAGGAACTAGCGATACATAATGGAGAGCAAATTGCTCATTACGTATTCAAGCCTCCATTTCCATGGCACACATTGGATAGTGAATTTCAAAAGCAAGCTAATTGGTTAATTCACAACCACAACTTTATCAAGTGGGAATATGGATATACTTCTCCACGTCTATTCCCTAGTATACTTAGTGATTGCATATCAACAACAGATGAGGTGTACGTTAAAGGACGAGAGAAAGCTGATTTTATTCAAACATTTTTAAAACAAAGCATTACGGTGTTTGAAGAACAACATACTTTACCCAAACTTCATCCATGCTGTTTTTTTCATACACAAAACACTTGTCACTGTGCGTTGGCTCACATATATCATTTATATGAAAAAATTGTAGTGAAATTCTAATAAAGATTTATTAACTGACATATCTTATTCACATGTATTACCTCAACGCTTTTATGAGTATTTCAAAGAAGAAGAAGAAGAACTAGATAATTTAAAATGTTATCTAAGAATAAACATTTGGATAATGAGAACCTAAACTGCTTTCGGTCTACCGGAAACAGATACCGCTTCTGAGAAACAGCTACCTGTTTTTGAGAAACAGCTACCTGTTTTTGAGAAACGGGTACCGGTTTTAGGTCTGTTTTTTGAGCTGTTTTCGGAAACCGGTAAAGTTGTTTTGAGCTGTTTCTGCCTGTTGCTAGAAAATAGGGATCTGTTTTTTGAGCTGACTGCATCAAAGTTTATGCTATTCACATTTTCGGTGTTTACAATGTTCTATTGAACAAAATTTAAAAGAATATTTGATAAAAGTTATATACCAAATTGGCCTAGTGAACTTTTCAAGATTGTTAAAGCACGTGTAAGGTATCCGGTCACGTACTTACTACAAGACATGATAGGGACACCTATTTATAGACAGGAACTGCAAAAGGTTAAATATCCGGATGTGTATTTGGTGGAAAAGGTCATTTGACGTAAAAAGAATAAAGTGTACGTAAAGTGGTGGGGATTAAAATAATATTCATGGATCGATGATGATAATGTAGTTTATAAGCATATTATTGTAAGACAATAATCTCATTTATAATTCAATGATGCCGGTAAGAACAACAAGCAAAGTAAAGTAAAGTCCAAGAAAAATGCGCTCTTAAAAATTTAAATTTTGCACCAAATTCTGAGAAAAAAAAATTTTTTTTTCAGCGCAGTTGTGTTTTAGAAGTGGTAATCTATCATTTCACGTATAAATTTTTTCAAAATATGAAAAAATTACACTTAAATTAGCCAATTCCATTTTGAAACAACAAAAAGCACTTAAAACACACTTTTTTGTACTTACGTAAGCTCAGAAGAAACATATGCATGCAATTTATCCATTTTAAGTATCTAAATGCTCTTTAAATTACCAATTTTAAAACAACACTTAAAACATAACTTGTAATTTTCGGTGCAGCGTTAATAATAATTGTAGGATAATGAACGCAGTTATTTTGCTGTGAAAGCATTTAGCAAACATTCTATTTTTATATGTCATCAGTTTACATTACAACTTTGAAACAGGATATGAAAATGTATCAATGCAATTGCGTCATTTGTGTTGCATAAATACATGCTGTAAAGTTTTCAGATTTGCATGCATTTGAGAACTGTTTTGACTTTTATTTAACGCAAGCTTTCCTTTCTCTTTTAACTGTATTATATTTTCACTCTTTCTTTATATGCATATTTTGCAATAACCTTCTTAGTGTATTTTTAAGTTATCATTTCCTATAATTACAATATTATTTGAAATTAACACTTACTTAAGGATTCAATTATTTCCTTAACTTATTATAAGTTAAAAATTTGTAACGCAACATGCAATTAAAATTTGCAAAAAGGACTGCTTTACTTTGATGTAGAAATTTATGCATGAGTAAGTCAGACTTCCAGATGTTTTTAATTTCACTTTTCTAGCGCAACTTGTACTATCACTCACATTTTTTAGCTGTAGTAAAATTTTTGGATAATGGAATAATTCAAGAAAATAATAAAAATATAAAAAACAATTTACATTTATTTTGTACAATGAAAAGATACAATAAATTCCACAAAAAAACATCACACATCCATCCCTTCCAACGTAAGCAATATATTTTCAGTCTTTAGTATATTTTGCCGCACACACTCTAAATATTGATTAGCCTCCTTCAGTTCTTTATCCAGTTTTTCCGCTCGCCCCACCCCCACCACCTCACTATTCAAATAGTCATTGTGAAGCTTTCGTAACCACCGAATACTTGTTTCCCTAAAGGCCTGAAGGGTTGGTGGATAGATGTCTAAAGATTCATTGTGAGCGTTATTATTACTTTATTTCATGAAAAATCGTTACAATCTATTTTAGAAAAAAACCGTATTACAAATAGTTTACAAATTAGTTACGCTATTGTTTTATTATATCATATTTCATATTGGTGTTCAATTTATTTGGGACCTTCAAGTTTTTTTCCAAATTTTTTTTTTAGCTCTATCATTGGCGCTCTAATTTATTGGATCTGTATACGAAATTTCAAAATTTTTGGGTAAAGGATTATCGAGTTGTGATTTATTAAGCAATTAACAACGTTCAGTTACGTATTACTTTAATTGGTAAAACAAATTTTTTTTATCACATTTTTTTTTGTTTTGGAAAATTTTTGAAACTGCTATCATTGGCGCTCTTATTTATTGGATCTGTATACGAAATTTCAGAATTTTTGGGTAAAGGACATCGGAGTTGTGATTTATTAAGCAATTAACAACGTTCAGTTACGTATTACTTTAATGGGTAAAAAAAATATTTTTTATCACATTTTTTTTTGTTTTGGGAAATTTTTGAAACTGCTATCATTGGCGCTCTTATTTATTGGGTATATATACGAAAATTCAGAATTTTTGGGTAAAGGATTATCGAGTTGTGATTTATTAAGCGATTAAATGGATATTTACATATAACTATCATTACTATCACTATTGTAATTACTTATTCACTTTTTAAAGCGTCTTTCGTTCAAATTACAATGCACCTTTATTTCATGGTACATTCACTCGAAGTTGCATCATTTTCTTTTTTACCTCATACAGCTATCTATCCTCAATTTTTTTATTTCCTTGATTAACACCTCGAGTCTTTTCTTCCTCTCATCAATACTTAATAATTCTTTTTCTCTTCTTATCATTCTTATTACTTTCAGCATTTCTAGCAATACAAGTTTACTGAATCATGAAATCCCGGAGAAGCCTTTTTATTATAAACATGCATCCTTTCAAAATAAGGGTTTAATTATCCCTGTATATTTTTTGATACGTGTACCTTTCAATTGTTCATCCGGGTTGTTATCACAACGAGCTGCGTTAGTTGCAATTAAGATTGGAGCGTATAGTTCGCCTCGTCTTCGCTAGTTATTAGACGTTTATCTGGTTCATTCATTATTATTAGATCATAGAGACCGCTCGCGCCATTATACCGAACCCCCTTAATAACCAAATCCTTTCCGTCTGTGTTTACCGGTGTCTTACCAATTGACCACTTATCGCTTGAAATGCCGTGAAGGACTCCATAAGTGATATCAATTGCATTAGATGCATCACTCAGCATGCGCTCTATGTATATCCGTAGTAATGGATCATATTGTTCCAGAAATTCTCTCGATGCGGCAGTATTGAGTACAATAGAATCGGTCGTAGTCGCTACATGTTCTTCTTCTTCTTCCACTTGAGGTGTAATTTCTCTAATCACGCTAGTCTCGAGGAACGATGGTGTCTTGAAAATACAAAAGTTGTTGTGCGTGAAAAAATTGTATCTTGCCAATGGCACAATTATATGTACGTAAACGTTGTCAATTGCTTCCATTAATAAATCATAACTCGGCAGTCCTTTACCCAAGCAACTCTCTTCATTATGATGTACCTACTCTTCATTTAATCAAAAAATAGAAGACATTTTATTTTTTGTAATAAAAAATACATAGTTTATTTCCAAACAATTATACATAGACATATGTTATTATAATTTTTTTTTACAGAAATGTTAAATTAGTTGCCTTTCCTGAGCTGGTAATCTACATGTCATTCTCAGACAGATATTGTTTAAACTTTTCAATGCGATCTTCTTTTTGAAGTATTCATAAAATTGTAAGGGAAGTATGGACTTGAAGTTCTGGGGTTCAATGATAATATGTTTACCATACTTTGTGTCGATGGTATTAATATAATCACTTTATATTTTGCACACACCTCCAAGTCTTTTACGTTCGTGAGAAGGATTTACAGAAAGTGCTACTGTTCAATGCAGATAGATCCATTTATTTTTGACAAATTCTGTCCTGTTTAATAGCATAAACTTTGATGCAGTCAGCTCAAAAACAGATACCTATTTTTTCTAGCAACAGGCAGAAACAGCTCAAAACAGCTTTGCTGGTTTCCGAAAACAGCTCAAAACAGACCTAAAACTGATACCCGTTTCTCAAAACAGGTAGCTGTTTCTCAGAAGCGGTATCTGTTTCCTGTAGACTGAAAGCAGTTTAGGTTCTCATTATCAAAAAAAAAAATTTACTACAGCAATGAATTGGGAAAATTATGAACATTTCACAATATATAACTGGATTCTAGAAAACGTTGAAAAGGTCGGATTTCAAGGCGAACGGTTAGGTTGAACAAGCGGACCTGACTCGGGGAAGTAGCCATCAGTTTAATTTGAGGACTACATAAACACTTTAGGCCTAATATTTATGTATCAGTATGTTTTATTATTAATAAATAATACAAATTACAATTGGTCTTTTATTATTATTCTTACAGAAATTACATTCTACGTTAGTTCCTTAAGTACACACTATATTACAATAAGTTATATTCATACTAGTCCGTACCTATACAAGCAGGACATTTATATCCGTTATTAAACCAATAGTGATGCTTTCTACAGTAATTTAAGTGTTCCAAAGTGCTTGTTGTTCTTACCGGCATCATTGAATTATAAATGAGATTATTGCCTTACAATAATATGCTTATAAACTACATTATCATCATCGATCCATGAATATTATTTTAATCCCAACCACTTTACGTACACTTTATTCTTTTTACGTCAAATGACCTTTTCCACCAAATACACATCCGGATATTTAACCTTTTGCAGTTCCTGTCTATAAATAGGTGTCCCTATCATGTCTTGTAGTAAGTACGTAACCGGATTCCTTACACGTACTTTAACAATCTTGAAAAGTTCACTAGACCAATTTGGTATATAACCTTTATCAAATATTCTTTTAAATTTTGTTCAGTAGAACATTGTAAACACCGAAAATGTGAATAGCATAAACTTTGATGCAGTCAGCTCAAAAAACAGATCCCTATTTTCTAGCAACAGGCAGAAACAGCTCAAAACAACTTTACCGGTTTCCGAAAACAGCTCAAAAAACAGACCTAAAACCGGTACCCGTTTCTCAAAAACAGGTAGCTGTTTCTCAAAAACAGGTAGCTGTTTCTCAGAAGCGGTATCTGTTTCCGGTAGACCGAAAGCAGTTTAGGTTCTCATTATCCAAATGTTTATTCTTAGATAACATTTTAAATTATCTAGTTCTTCTTCTTCTTCTTCTTTGAAATACTCATAAAAGCGTTGAGGTAATACATGTGAATAAGATATGTCAGTTAATAAATCTTTATTAGAATTTCACTACAATTTTTTCATATAAATGATATATGTGAGCCAACGCACAGTGACAAGTGTTTTGTGTATGAAAAAAACAGCATGGATGAAGTTTGGGTAAAGTATGTTGTTCTTCAAACACCGTAATGCTTTGTTTTAAAATGTTTGAATAAAATCAGCTTTTCTCGTCCTTTAACGTACACCTCATCTGTTGTTGATATGCAATCACTAAGTATACTAGGGAATAGACGTGGAGAAGTATATCCATATTCCCACTTGATAAAGTTGTGGTTGTGAATTAACCAATTAGCTTGCTTTTGAAATTCACTATCCAATGTGTGCCATGGAAATGGAGGCTTGAATACGTAATGAGCAATTTGCTCTCCATTATGTATCGCTAGTTCCTTAGGTGTAAATATATTTCTTGCTGTTTTGAATCCTTGCACATCAATTATAACAATCATTACTTTTCTATATTTGTCTGGTTGTCTTCGTTAGCGTGTTGTATATGCGCTAATGCAATCGTGCAGTATTTCTACATGCTACATTTAAACAAATAGAACTGATTTTCTGGTTTACACACACTATTACAATAGTAAATACGTAAGCGATTTTAATGTGCAAAACAGTGCTTTAACATATATATATATATATATATATATATATATATATATATATATTACTTTTAGAAAACATGATGTTGAAGCGAATGATATGTGATTATAAAATTTAAACTTATATAGAAGGGTAGACTCCACGAGGATACCTGAGCAATACGAGCATGCACAAAGTCAGTTACATGTGTGATTGGTTAAGAATGCTTATTTTGCTATTCCTAAGAACCTTTAAGAGTCTAACATAAGAACTGTAATATGATACCTTCTCAATACCTTGTCAATAAAATTTAACCTTGAAGATTGGTTGGTATGAATTGTAATATGATACCAATAAATCTTAACCTTGAAGAGCTTAGCCAATATAGCTGCAGACACCATATTATTATACGCTACATTTTTTTTAGTCTCATCAATAGCAGCTCTCTTCATTATGATATACCCTTCATTTAATCAAAATAGAAGACTTTTTCTTTTTTTTGCAACAAAAAATATATAATTTATTTCCAAACAATTATACATAGATATATATGTTATTATTTTTTTTACAGAAATGTTAAATTAGTCATCTTTCCTACAGTTACGGCGCTGGTAATGCATCATTCTCAACCAGATATTGCTTAAACTTTTCGATGCGATCTTCTTCTTTTTGAACTATTCATAAAATCCTAAGGTAAGTATGCACTTAAAGTTCCGGGTTTCAATGATAATCCTTGAAGATTGGTTGGTATGAATTGTAATATGATACCAATAAATCTTAACCTTGAAGAGCTTAGCCAATATAGCTGCAGACACCATATTATTATACGCTACATTTTTTTTTTAGTCTCATCAATAGCAGCTCTCTTCATTATGATATACCCTTCATTTAATTAAAAATAGAAGACTTTTTTCTTTTTTTGCAACAAAAAATATATATAATTTATTTCCAAACAATTATACATAGATATATATGTTATTATTTTTTTACAGAAATGTTAAATTAGTCATCTTTCCTACAGTTCCGGCGCTGGTAATGCGTCATTCTCAACCAGATATTGCTTAAACTTTTCAATGCGATCTTCTTCTTTTTGAACTATTCATAAAATCCTAAGGTAAGTATGCACTTAAAGTTCTGGGTTTCAATGATAATATGTTTCCCATACTTTGTGTTGATAGTATTCATATCAATCACTTTATATTTTGCACCCACCTCCAAGTCTTTTACGTTCGTGAAGGATTTACAGAAAGTGCTACTGTTCAATGCAGATAGATCCATCTTTATTGATTCGAGAACGCTTATGAATTATAGTTGACACCGGAACTGTCCTATATATTACTGCATCATGATGTTAGAGGGGAGAGTGCACTTTGATAATTGTATTGATAGGCTAATCTGCATCTGATGAGGATGAACTGCCACCATCAGGAGATGCTGCCCATTTTTTTTTTACATCGTTGCAAAACTGATGCAATTGCACAGCTTTCAGTTCTTCTACAAAACCTGTTCTACATATTTCCTTTAAATTTAAAAATTTTCACATTTCATTACTCCTTTTTCATACTTTTTCACTATGATGTTACACTCCGCTTCACTATAATCACCTCGCCCGTAAACCGCCTCATGTTCGGCATCGAATACTAATGCTGAAAATTCTTGCTTCAAGCGTTCCACCGCTGTTCTCAGGTCAGTTGCTTTGGTCCATTGCTCTTGAGCGTATGCCATCCACATGTTTTACACAACACTCACTACCCATTACACTATTTCCTTATATTGTTACTCTAAACGACCCCCACTATGTTACATTAGTGCAGATATGAACCATCTCTTTGATTACCATACATATCTGGTTACGCGCATAAGCTACTTTCAACGATGATGCTGTCACTATACTTTTTAGCTGTAACGCGATCACCTTTTAGTGAGGACATGAACCGACCATTTTTTAGCTATGATATACAGATCAATAACCTTTGACCACACTATTTTTTAGACTTCTAAGAATTGTAATATGATGATGACATTGCAGTTTCTATTTTTAGCTTCTGACCTTGACATACAAATTTCCCTTGTAATATGATGAGGGATGGTGACATTGCAATTTCTATTTTTAGCTTGAAGTGGAGTATTCACCTTCAATGAACTCATGACCTACTTTTTATGCATAGCTTATGAGATCGTCATCGTCGTCGTCGTGACCTTCAAGTGGAGTAGACCTTGAAAATTCTATTCTTAGATTTATGATTACCTTGCAATTTCTATTTTTAGCTTTTCACCTTGACTTTTTATATTTCTAAGAAATGTAATATGACACCACCGCAAGTCAATAACCTTTGACCTTCAAAACTATTTTTTTAGATTTATGATTACCTTGCAACTTCTATTTTTAGCTTTTTCACCTTGACCTTTTTATATTTCTAAGAAATGTAATATGACACCACCGTAGGTCAATAATCTTTGACCTTGAAAACTATTTTTAGATTTATGATTACCTTGCAACTTCTATTTGTAGCTTTTCACCTTGACCTTTTTATATTTCTAAGAAATGTTATATGACACTACCGCAAGTCAATAACCTTTGACCTTCAAAACTATTTTTTTAGATTTATGATTACCTTGCAACTTCTATTTTTAGATTTTTCACCTTGACCTTTTTATATTTCTAAGAAATGTAATATGACATCAGCGTAGGTCAATAACCTTTGACCTTGAAAACTATTTTTAAATTTATGATTACCTTGCAACTTCTATTTGTAGCTTTTCACCTTGACCTTTTTATATTTCTAAGAAATGTAATATGACACCACCGTAGGTCAATAACATTTGACCTTCAAAACTTCTATTTTTAGCTTTGACCTTGACCAGCTCCAACATTTTAAATCTCCCGCTTAAAGTTTGACCTTGAAAGAGCTCCAAAAGCTTCCGATTTCACCACCAGAGGGCGAGTGACTCCAAAAATTTAAATTCCCCGCCAAAAGCATGCTTCAAACGTCCGTGAGACGTGGAGCGCGTTTTGGCATAACGAGAAAACTCACTTGACCTTAAAATAAATCCCCATAAGATTTACATGGGTGACCTTGAACTGGTCCAGAACCGGCCTAGTATATCTACTCATAGGTTCATAATAACATATAACTGAGTACGTATGTAGTTGTACAGCACATTGTGAGCTGAATGGTTCAAGTTTTAAAACTATTGGAATTTAGCTTTTTTTAGTGACCACCATCAACTTCAATGCACTTTTCCAGATTGGACAGGAAATGATTCATGACACGATGAAACAAAACCTGATCTATTCATCGGACTTCATCAGCTATTCAGACTGTGAGCTCTTGGATATTTTCTGGACGAGTTGCCTTTGAATAACCCCACAGGCAAGAGTTTGGTGCAGTTAAGTCCGGGGACAATTTAAATTCCCATGTCGTGATATGAGTCGCCCATTAAACACTTCTTTCAGAACCCTCATAGACTTTCTAGCGGTATGTGCTGTTGTTCCATATTGCTGAAATAATAACACATTATTTAGTAATCCCCTCCGTTATAAATCAGGGTTAAAGAACACCTCTAGCATATTTACGTAACGATCGGGCGTCGCTGTTAGGGGGACGTTATTTCTAGCTTCAAAAAAATATGGATCAATAATGCCAAATGACCCTACCGCATATGAAACAATAACGTTTGGATTATGGAGAGCTTTTGTAATGATTTATAGAGGATTTTCGTTTGCCCAATACCCAAAATTCCGTTTATTAATCATGCCGCTCAAATAAAAGTTTTCCTTTTCAGTCATTAAAGGATTGTGGAAGGAAAAGGAGAGGTCACGTATTTCATTCCCTCTCAAAAACCTCATACACGGTAGACGGTAACGGAAGTCGAACCCATTACCTCCCGAACGCTAAGCAAGTCGTACCAGTACTAATCTACTAGCTCGGTTAAAACATTGTGGATGTCTTCTCGATGTAAATTTAAAAATTCTCGTCAAAAATCTAATTTGGCTTGTTTATCTTGATATCTAAGATGCTGTTCCATTTGGTATTTGAGCGTATAAAATTTTAAGTCCTTGTGAAGAATATTATGTAGGCTCCCTTTCGATATTCCGAAAATAAGGGATTTCCTATTAGCAGACCTTGTGGAATTTCTCGGGAACGCAGTTATGATTTGTTCAATAGTTTCAGGAGTATGAATTGTTCTTCGATGTCCTGGTTTCTTCAAATTTTGCACGGAACCATTTTCACGCCAGTGGTGAATCCGTGACATAACAGTCTTACGGTTTGGAGCATGACCCCTATGGTTGTGGTTAAATTGACCACGGAATGCATACCTTACTTCTTCTATTGGGTTACTTATTATGATAATAAGAAAATTAATTTTATCCCAGTTTTGTCACAGGCGCCTACTCAATTAATAACTTGTTGATTAAAATTCCAAAGGCCATAGAATATAATTATATAAAGAAACACGTACTGACTTATCTCAGATAGAATTTATTTCAATATCAAAGTAGGTGAACTATTATGGGAAACCCAGTATACATATATACAGGATGAGTCAGGAAGAATGGGCCAACGCTAAGCTGGACATACTAGACACCAAAATATTTTGTTCAATACAGGGTGTTTAAGGTTTCAATTTTATTCTGATATTTCTCAATAATTGAGAAGGTTTTGATAACACGAATCTTGAAATTGGTGGTGGGGTTTTTTCGTGTGAGAATTACGAATATGAAACATATTTTGATGGTACTCCTAGAGGACCATATGTATATATATATATATATATATATATATATATATATATATATATATATATAATATATAGGGTGTCCCAACGATTTGGGATTGGAAGATTACGCCTATACTGTTGATTTAAAAACAAAATCTTATAACTGACTATTGCAATCAACAACGCAAACATCTTGTATAAATATAAATATTTTTGTATATACAGAATGGCCCATTTTCGAGCACTACATTAAACTTGTGTTTTTTTAATGGAACACCCTATACATTTTTATGTTTGAATTCTGTATTAAATGATGAGCAAAATAATAAAAGGTACTATGGGTCTACGACCAACGGTTCCGAAGTTATTGACATTTTTGCGTAAGAAAATTAGTCAATTAAGTAGGCTCCTGTTCCGTCATCTTGAAAGATATCGGAGTTACATTTTGGGATTTGTTTTTCCAATGTGTCTTGTTTTAACTTCTACATTCAAATTGCAGACTCTCCATATGCAGGGTAGTCTATTTTGCTCAATATTATTATTCTCATTTTTTTTTAAATGGTACACACTGTATTTTATTACAAATTTGAATAGCATTTTTTTACGAGCTTTCAATAAATACTCACTTCGTACTACCTATTCCTAGGTGTTTTGGAATTATTTAGTGGCACAGTTGAAAATTGTAAAATTTTGTTACCTTTTTTGAGGTTGTCACTGTAGGGCCTATAAAATAAATTAAGACAATGTCATAATTCACAGGAAGACAAAAATGAAATAATGTTAATTGTAATAAAACTGTGAAGCTATAGGTTTTGTGACACAATACAACATTTTGGACTACAAAAGAGCAACGCTTAATAATTACTTACCCGTAGAACAGCATAACCATAAACCTTAAGATGGAATTAAAGAACACAATGAATCATAGTGTGCGATGAATTTCTCAAAGGAAGATCTGATTAATATGAACTATGCTGTTTGTTGCCATTCAAGATTTATGAACAAATGTACCCTTTAGCTATACATCCAAGACCTGAATCGTTTCAACTTCTTCAAGAACGATTTAAAGACACAGGAAGTGTCAAATACAAAAAAAGAAATGTAGAAAAACGTACAGTTACAAACGAAGAAAACGAGTTTTATTAAATTAAGAAGAAAATTCTTCCGTAAATGTTTGTCAGATTGTGGTACAAGTAGATCTGAGCAAAAGTTATAAGCAAACATAAATATCAACCATACCATTTGTGCTGGCATCAAAGCTTACGACCGCAAGGTTTAAAAGCTCGTGCCGCATTTTGCAATATTATTATGGAATAATAAAATTTAATTCATTATGTTCTTTAATTCCATTTTAAAGTTTATAGTTATTCTGTTCTACGAGTAAGTAATTATTAAGCGTTGCTCTTTTACAGTCCAAAATGCTGTATTGTGTCACAAAACCTATAGCTTCACAATTTTATTGCAATTAGCATTGTTTCCTTATTGTTTTTTTGTGAATTATGACATTGTCTTAATTTATTTTGTAGGCCCTATTGTGACAAATTCAACAAAGTAACAAAATTTTATAATGTTCAACTTCACACCTTGGAATAAGTAGTACAAAGTGAGTATCTATTGAAAGATCGTAAAAATGCTATTCAAATCTGTAATAAAATACAGGTTGTCATTTAAAAAAATGACAAAAATAACATTGAGCAGAATGGACCACCACCCTGTATATGTACACACTGGAAAAACAAATCCCAAAATTTCACTCCGATATCTTTCAAGATGGCGGAACAGGGAGGTAGACCCATAGTACCATATATTATTTACTCATCATTTAACAGAGAATTCAAATGTATACAAATATATAGGGTGTTCCATAAAAAAACAAAAGTTTAGTGTAGTGCTCGCAAATGGGCCACCATGTATACACAAAAATATTTATACCAGATGTCCCTCGTTGTTGACTAGAATAATCTGTTATAATATTTTGGTTTTAAATCAACAGTACAGGCGTAATCTTCCATCCCCAAATCGTTGGGAAATACATATACATATATATACATATATATATATATATATATATATATATATATATATATATATATATATATATATATTATACTACGTTTCAAATGAAATGCACCACTTAAAAATAATAATGTTATGATCTTGAAAGTATGGTAAAATAGTGATTTATTAACATGTATAAGATAATGACATTTTGAAGGAAAAATATTAACAGTTAACAAGAAAGTGTTAGTGTACAGCATCGCCATGCACAATGCAGACGTTCACTGTCCGAGGCATGCTTTCTATGAGATGGTCTATATCCTCCTGAGCCATTTAATCCAAGGCTACCTGGAGATGGTGTCGTAATTCATCCAAGTTGTTTGAGGGCCGTGGTAGTTGCGTTAGTCTTCGACCCATCATGTCCCATACATGTTCAACAGGCGAAAGATCTGGCGGTCGCGAAGGCCACGCCAATACTGGTAGCTGCACTTGATCCGGAAATCTTCTTGTAACATGTGCGGTATGTGGTCTAGCATTATCTTGTTGCAAAATACCAGTTGGCAACGGCTGCATTAACGGTACTACCACTGGCTCCAAAACATTATCAATGTAACGCTGAGCACTTAATGTGCCCCTAATGAACACAAGAGGAGATCCTCCACCAACACGTATGGCGCCCCAAACCATGACTCCAGGTGTTAAGCCCGTGGGTCGTCTTTCAGCAAACTCTAAATTTCGACGTTCTCCTCGGAACCGCCGCACCTTCTGACGACCATCGTTTCGGCACAAACAAAGAGCGATTCGTCGCTGAAGACGATGTTATTCCATTGAAGGCCCCAGTACCGCCGCTCTTGACACCATGCCAATCTAGCAGTCTTATGCTCTTGAGTTAACTGAGGTCGTCGGTACGGACGATACGAATGTAAACCAAAAGGCTTAATTCTCCTGTAGATTGTTGACATTGATAGGTGACGACCAGTTCACCGCAACAGACCTTGTTGACTGAAACCGATCTCTTGTGGCCATCCGCCTAAGAAGTCGTTCTTCACGATCAATGCTGCTGCGTAGAGGTCTTCCACTGGGATGAGGTCGTTGAATGCCTTCTTCCGACCAAGAAGGCCAAATGTGGTCTCGATTAAGTCGTCTGCCGATTTCTCGAAATGACAAACCTGCTTCTTTCATGCCGATAATTCTATCCTTGTCAAAATCTGAAACTTGGGCTAAGTTTCGTCGTTGTCTTACTGGGGGCATTTTTTCAGTTAAACAACAAAAAATTGACACTAAGCGACTAGATTTCTTAAAATGTATAAATAAACATTGTTGATAATTGATGTTAACAGTGGAGCAAAGTACATAATGACTTGTTCTTTTTCAATGAAACTTCCATCGTTTTCTATATGATACTGAAACATTATGTTGCCAAAATTTCAAAATCATAGCATTATTATTTCTAAGTGGTGCATTTCATTTGAAACGTAGTATATATATATATATATATATATATGATTTATTTAAATTTATAGATTTTAATTTAAATTAATTTATGAGATCTCAATGGGGATAAGGGTTCAAGGATTTAGTTGAAGATAATATATTTTGATATAAGAAATATCCTATACTTAATTGAATTTGACGTATAAAATTTGCTCTGAATAAGTTTTGCTTTCTAACGCATGCGTTACTGACTTTAAGTGAAAATAATTAAAACTGTCAAAAATGTCAAATAATTAAGAAATTTTAATGTTTGGATCAAAATGAAAATTTAGAAGATGAACAGGAAATGATTTGCTTCACAGGTGTTTACACAGGTAAATAATTGAAATTCTTAATTAATAACATATAAACAAATATTAAATTGCAGGAAATACCAATAACAGGGTTATAAAAATTTTAAAACTCACAGATACAATCCTTCCTGTCGATTGAATGATGTCTTCAAACTTCAGCTGGAGGCAGGCAATGTTCACTCGGTGTTGTTGTTACGAATATCCAACTGCTATCTCGGTTCTCGAAGACACCAACCTCCAATCTTCAAGATGTTTTCTTTTCCAAAAACGGCAACCTCCAAACACTTATTTACAATGGTAACTTTTATTAAAAATGGTTTTAAATCTTTATGACTGATTTCGTTTAAAATGTATTATTAGTATCCAAGATTTTTGTTAACACAATTTTATTTTAGTTACCGAAAATATAATATTTATTTAAGAGGAATTGTCCGGATAAATAAAACAACTTTTCACCAAATAAAATGGAATTTAATTTGGTATATCAGTTATTTTAAATCGGAAAACATGAAAACAAATTTTCACAAAATCGTGACATCAATTGATCGTACAGCAATAATTTATTAACAACGACAGGTATCGGTGACCGAACTATTTAAATTTTGACCGAAGTTATAAAAACAAGTGCTCTCGAAATTATTCGTACCGTAAACTTTCTCGACGAAAATAAATTAGGTTAAGTAAACACTAAATTAGCAACACTGTTTTAATCTTTTCACTTTTGAACAAAACTGGAGAGAGAATGACTTCCTGAGCTCTTGCTTTTATAGGTTTCTGGTTGCTACAGAAATTTCAATTTTTTTACAGCCATATTGCAAAATTTACAATGAATGTGATTGGCTAATCAAAATTAAGAATTGTACATAAATGGAATTTTGGCCGTAACTTTCTTATACATGGTCGGAAATGAAATTTAAAAACAGAAATGAAAACTATGTGAAATTTCGAATAAAAGGACACCGAATAAGCAATAAATCCTACCACTAATAAACGAAACAACTTAATCTAATCAAAATAAGCTACTAACTATACACCCTTACAAGCTACACTAAAATTACTTGCGAAAATGGAATTCTGAGGACAATTTACATAAGAAAACATATTTTTTTTAAATTCAAAACATTTAATTTAATGAAAATTTTAAGTTTTTGTAAATTTGTCTAGAAATCAACTTAGATTTAGCAAAATTTTGCGGATAAAACGCTGTATCCTTATAAAAACTTATTTATATTGTGAAAGAACAACTATTATTTGCTTTAAGAGCAAAAACTAAATCTAATAATATGGAAAAAGTATAAAATTATGTGAAAAATCTAAAATTTACAACGTAACCATACTTAAATTTTAAATATGAAATAAATTCATATTAAAAAAATGTTTTTAGCACTTAAAATGTTATGTTTAAGGTTTGTATAACTTGTCTTTATTGTTCACACTACTTATTTGCAATGCATAATGTTATTTAGTCTTGCATTGAAAATGTCTCATCGTCTAACACTGTTTTGGGATTTTTACACTATAAATTGTACGGCACTATAAATGTTTGTATGCCAAAATGTTCTAAATGTCTTTCTTGTTGTGAATCATTTATTATAAACTTTGTCACTAATTCACTAACAAAAATGTGTGCGAAAATTGTCTATACTATCCATATTATAACCCTTTTAACTAAATTTTTGTATTTCCTGCTCTTAAAAACTAAACATACCTTATCCCTAACATAATCCTAACTACATAGTCCATGTTTAAACACCTGTGAAATGTCTACTTGCCAAATTAACTTTGAAAAATTGAATTTTATTGTAAAAATTGCACTACTAAAATGACTCTACGAAAATAATGATATTTAACATCTTTGACAATTTTGGTAGCAACAAATTGCTTTTATGATGAAACCAAACTTAGCAAATGATATTCAGATCAATTTATACCAAATAAATTTATTTTAAACACATCGTGAACCATATTTATGTAAAATTGTGTCTCGCACTTGTCTCGAGCCAGAAATTACCCCTTTTTATGACCCAAATGTCATGTAAGCTGTCCGATACTTCTATTACCTCTTTCTAAACATCTCAAATTCCCCAATTTAAGAATGAAGATATTTTGTATAAGAAAATATTAAGTTCTTTAATTGACCTACCTATTAAAATTAAATTTTGAAATAAGAATAACTTATAGAAGTATGAAAATTTTAGATTCATCTAGGCACCTCAATTTTATGTACATATTTACTTGCTACGCTAGGTTCTTCATTTATCAACACCAAATTTTCTTGTATAATGTTTATAACTTCTTGCTTGTAACCAATGTGATTGATATCGAATTGCTCATCCTTTATAATTCTTTCCACCTTCAAATACTGGATATGCGGTTTATATAAATTTAATCTTTTATTGTAGGGCTGTACCCAGTTTAATTCATCTTTACCAATTCTTATCTTCATATGTTGCGCATCGATAATCAATTTTAATTGCTTAATCAAATCCATTCCGATTATTAACTCCATTTTTAAATTGTTAGTTATAAACCATTGTGTTTGAAAAATCTGTTCCCCTACCTTAGCTTCAGTATGTAGCATCCTATTTATAGTGCTAAGCTTCTTATCCGTTGCTGCCATAACTTCTATTTTGTTTATTCTAATGATCTCATCTTTAAATAAATCGTTATTCTCTACGATGATTTTTTCCTGTATTAATGAAATTTCTGATCCGGTATCAACTAATCCTAATAAATTTAAATTCTTAATTCTAATGTTAACGAAAGGTAATAAAATGTTTGCAGTTTCTGGTTCTAAATTTTGTTCAATTTCTAAAAATTCCGTAGGATGTTGGTAGTTTGTCTTTACATTGTTGACAAGGAAGCTCGTATTTAAAAATTTTGAACGGTGATCTTGTCAAAGTCCTTTGTGTGTTCTTTTCTTCGTCTTGGGATGCATGTACGATAGCATTGACCCAACTAATCCTTCCACAACTCGGTTCCTCCTTCTCTTCTCGTACCTGGATGTTATTCACCCTCCTATTCTGATCATCCACGATCTCTTGGTATGGCCTTCTATTTTCTTTTTGCATATCATTTCTACGATGATCCTTTCCTTCATTCTCTCTATTATTCTGATGTTCCCGTTCATTATCCTTGGCTTGATTGTTGTAATTAAATCTGTTCCTATCGTAGCCATTATTATATCCCCCTCGTCTTTGTTGGAAGTTGTTCCTCTCTTCCCGATCTATAATTGCTTCTCTATTGTTGCCATTTTGGAAATACTCTCTACGATTATCAGCACGATGATATTGATTTTGATAATCTCTCCTGTCATTTCCATAATTCCTATTATAATTGTCTCTCCTATTGTCCTCTCTTTCGTGCCTGTAATTATATTCCCTTCTGTCATTTCCATAATTCCTAGGGTTAAATTCTCTCTTTCGTAACTGTTCTGATGCTGTTCGTATGCATCGTATCTTCTTAAAAATTGCAGTAGTGATGTTATATTATCTATATTTTGCAGAATAATGTTTTCTGCCACATTATTCTCCAGTTGCCTTGCTAAATATTGAACTATTTCTTGTTCATTCATCGGTGGTGTGAAGTATCTTGCTATTTGGTATTTCTTCATTACATAAATCTCCTCGAAGTGCCATAGTTTTTGTCATACTTCGCCCTTGAAAATTCTTCCCTTATTACATTTTGTTGGACATCACTCCAATATTGTTTGGTAAATAATTCCTTGAAGTGCTTATAATCGGTACATTGCTCTTGTACTAAATTGTACCATAGTTCGGCATTCCCTTTAAGCATCTTTCTCACCAAACGCATTCTTTGTTTATTGTCCTTAATGTCATTAAAATATTCTTCTATATTTTTCAAAAATAGCATTGGCGATTCTTGCTTCTTTCCTTCAAATTTATATGGCATCTCTTGATTCCACATGCAATTTTCCCAGCCGATTTGAAAATTTCGAGGTGTTTCACGTTCTTTCAACTCTTCTAGGTCATGATCGTGTATTCTTAATTTATTGCAAATTTCCCTATCTGTTTCTTGTTCTCATCCTTATTCTTATCCACCTGAAACATATTTGTTCGTGGATGTCATGTATCCTTCCTACTCTATCATTTATTTCGTTAGAAGCCTCTTCTCTTAGACGGGTTTCAGTTCTAATATTCTTGTCCAACTTTCCTATCTTGTCATCTACCTCTTCCTTTATTGTCGATAATCGTTCCCCATAACTTATCATTTTCTCGGTGCATGCTGTTGCTTAATTCTTCCTTCGTTTTCTCCATTTTATGCACTAACTTCTCTTTATCGTTCTCCCACTTATTCAGTTGTCTATCGATACTTTCTACCAACTTGTTAAATTTCATTTCCATCTTCATCTGCTCTGTATCTCCTTTCCTATTTTCTTCAAGCTTGCATATCCTCCTTCCTTTCTTCCTCTGCTTCTTTCCTATTTTCTTCAAGCTTGTTAATTTTCTATCAATATTTTCCTCAGCTTTTTTTTCTGTTTTCTTCAGCCTTGACTATTACATGGCGATTATCATGTCCACGTCTAAGCTTTTGCTTTCTCTCACTGGACTTCCCTTCTTCTTGTTGTGTTTCAACATTCTTTTCAATATCCTCCATCTTTGTAACTAGATCCTGTTTTTCTCTTTTACCTCAATATCTTTAGGTCCGTAAACTTTACCTGATCTAGTTACCCTACGATCTTGCATTCACTAGTTGTATTAACTAAATTTGCCCCTTTTTATAAAAATCCTAACACTAATAACACAATAAACAATAAACAATAACTAATAACAAATAACAATGAACAATGAACGAAAAAAAATAAAAAACTAAATATCTATAAAATTTTTTTGTGCTTTTATATCCAAAAACTTCAAACTAAATCGTGCCCACACGTTGCGGTGCCAATAAATTGTAATGTTTAGTTTAAATTTATAGATTTTAATTTGAAATTAATTTATGAGATCTCAATGGGGAAAGGGTTCAAGGATTTAGTTGAAGATAATATATTTTGTATAAGAAATATCCTATACTTAATTGAATTTGACGTATAAAATTTGCTCTGAATAAGTTTTGCTTTCTAACGCATGCGTTACTGACTTTAAGTGAAAATAATTAAAACTGTCAAAAAATGTCAAATAATTAAGAAATTTTAATGTTTGGATCAAAATGAAAATTTAGAAAAGAAAAGGAAATGATTTGCTTCACAGGTGTTTACACAGGTAAATAATTGAAATTCTTAATTAATAACATATAACAAATATAATTGCAGGAAATACCAATAACAGGGTTATAAAAATTTTAAAACTCACAGATACAATCCTTCCTGTCGATTGAATGATGTCTTCAAACTTCAGCTGGAGGCAGGCAATGTTCACTCGGCTGTTGTTGTTACGAATATCCAACTGCTATCTCGGTTCTCGAAGACACCAACCTCCAATCTTCAAGATGTTTTCTTTTCCAAAACGGCAACCTCCAAACACTTATTTACAATGGTAACTTTTATTTAAAATGGTTTTAAATCTTTATGACTGATTTCGTTTAAAATGTATTATTAGTATCCAAGATTTTTGTTAACACAATTTTATTTTAGTTACCGAAAATATAATATTTATTTAAGAGGAATTGTCCGGATAAATAAAACAACTTTTCACCAAATAAAAATGGAATTTAATTTGGTATATCAGTATTATTTTAAATCGGAAAACATGAAAACAAATTTTCACAAAATCGTGACATCAATTAATCGTACAGCAATAATTTATTAACAACGACAGGTATCGGTGACCGAACTATTTAAATTTTGACCGAAGTTATAAAAACAAGTGCTCTCGAAATTATTCGTACCGTAAACTTTCTCGACGAAAATAAATTAGGTTAAGTAAACACTAAATTAGCAACACTGTTTTAATCTTTTCACTTTTGAACAAAAACTGGAGAGAGAATGACTTCCTGAGCTCTTGCTTTTATAGGTTTCTGGTTGCTACAGAAATTTCAATTTTTTTACAGCCATATTGCAAAATTTACAATGAATGTGATTGGCTAATCAAAATTAAGAATTGTACATAAATGGAATTTTGGCCGTAACTTTCTTATACATGGTCGGAAATGAAATTTAAAACAGAAATGAAAACTATGTGAAATTTCGAATAAAAGGACACCGAATAAGCAATAAATCCTACCACTAATAAACGAAACAACTTAATCTAATCAAAATAAGCTACTAACTATACACCCTTACAAGCTACACTAAAATTACTTGCGAAAATGGAATTCTGAGGACAATTTACATAAGAAAACATATCTTTTTAAATTCAAAACATTTAATTTAATGAAAATTTTAAGTTTTTGTAAATTTGTCTAGAAATCAACTTAGATTTAGCAAAATTTTGCGGATAAAACGCTGTATCCTTATAAAAACTTATTTATATTGTGAAAGAACAACTATTATTTGCTTTAAGAGCAAAAACTAAATCTAATAATATGGAAAAAGTATAAAATTATGTGAAAAATCTAAAATTTACAACGTAACCATACTTAAATTTTAAATATGAAATAAATTCATATTAAAAAATGTTTTTAGCACTTAAAATGTTATGTTTAAGGTTTGTATAACTTGTCTTTATTGTTCACACTACTTATTTGCAATGCATAATGTTATTTAGTCTTGCATTGAAAATGTCTCATCGTCTAACACTGTTTTGGGATTTTTACACTATAAATTGTACGGCACTATAAATGTTTGTATGCCAAAATGTTCTAAATGTCTTTCTTGTTGTGAATCATTTATTATAAACTTTGTCACTAATTCACTAACAAAAATGTGCGAAAATTGTCTATACTATCCATATTATAACCCTTTTAACTAAATTTTTGTATTTCCTGCTCTTAAAAACTAAACATACCTTATCCCTAACATAATCCTAACTACATAGTCCATGTTTAAACACCTGTGAAATGTCTACTTGCCAAATTAACTTTGAAAAATTGAATTTTATTGTAAAAATTGCACTACTAAAATGACTCTACGAAAATAATGATATTTAACATCTTTGACAATTTTGGTAGCAACAAATTGCTTTTTATGATGAAACCAAACTTAGCAAATGATATTCAGATCAATTTATACCAAATAAATTTATTTTAAACACATCGTGAACCATATTTATGTAAAATTGTGTCTCGCACTTGTCTCGAGCCAGAAATTACCCCTTTTTATGACCCAAATGTCATGTAAGCTGTCCGATACTTCTATTACCTCTTTCTAAACATCTCAATATATATATATATATATATATATTTCTTTAGTCTTATAGTTTAACACAATTGGTATTTTTTAAATAGGCTATGGATAATCTTAGCATCATTTATTCTTATCTCTTAACAGAAATTCTATTTGCGTGATATTATTTTCAGGATTCATTACTGTAAAATAAGTTATTGCTGTGAAATTTGTGTATACTATTTATTAAGGTAGAAGTTCATCACTTCCGTCAACAAATGTATTTATACCGGTTTGTTAACCGTAATTTCTATTTTTAATGTAACTATATCGTAAGTTAGACTCCTGTGATATTGTTAGCTTTTTAAAAACTATTATTAATTTTACTAAATACGTAAATATAAAGTTTACCTCGAGTAGGATTTGAACCTACGACATGTACTTTGCTAGAGTACCGCTCTAATCAACTAAGCTATCGAGATACAAGCCCCAATCGATGCAAATTTTGTCCTTATCTATGTAAAACTGATTTAAATTCTAAATATTGTGAGATCACTGTTAAATTACTTAAATTAATGGAAAGTGAGCCTGCAATATCGCAAGGAGTCACACATACCAAAGAAAATTGACTAATATTAAATTATTATAAGTGTTGTTATGAACTTATTCGTTCATAAGCTTTTTATTTATCCTTCGCATTCGTTTACTGTAGTTTCTCGCTGAAGAAGCATTGAATAAATGCGAAATATTGGAGATATAGATAAGAAGTTCATTTAAATTAAAATTTGTTACAAATATACAGGGTGATCTCGTTTATTTTTAGAAATAAACAATCGGTTAAATTAAGGCAAAGTTTTCCATTTTTATGTTAAGAAATAATCTTAAAGAAAATTAGAACTGCCATCGTAATTTGAATGGCACGCTAGACGCAAAAGATACAACATCCAACTTTGTTTTTTCTTATGGGCGCCATTTTGGAATTTTGCATTTTTATACCAAGTTTTTTTTTTCTGAATACAATAAAAGTTCTGCCTTACATTTTCGCTAAAATTTTCAATTTCCGTATTTTGGGAGGTTTTCTTTGAAACGTTAGGTTGTTTTAACGAAAAATTTGACAGTTTCACCATTTCTTGTGTGTAATTCACATTTGTGTTGTTCTTGCCGCGAAAATTCCTTTTTCCAATAAAAACAAAAGAGATATGCTGTGAATCTATTATGCCTCGCATCGATACGCAATGGTCACTGCGGAAACATATTTGCAGCGTTATCCAGAACGACAACAACCGAGGGAAATCTTACAAGCAGCGAATCTCGCGATTTTTATAACTAATGCCTAAATAATAAGTATACATCTTTTATTAGGTACAAAAATTATAACTTTAATTATAATTTTAATTGGTATATTACTTAGATATAAAATATCAAATTTACAAGACAATCCCTCTGCCTCAACGAGGGAAATTGAAATCAGCTGGATGTCTCAAAAAACATAAGTATCACCCTTATGTAATCCATGTTTCGCAAGTTATTCATCCAGAAGATAGCGACCAACGTGTGGCTTTTTACACGCGTCTGATAAATCAACTACAGAACAATCAAAACTTCCTTGATAGTGTCACATGGTTTGATGAATGCAAGTTCACTAATGCAGGGATGTTTAACCAGCACAATGAGCATTACTGGTCAGTTGAGAACCAACATCAGTTTCAAGAACGGCGACCGCAAATATACTTTGGCCTTAATGTGTGGGTTGGTTTTTTGGGCGATACAGTAATAGGTCCATTCTTATGTGAAGAAAATTTAAATGCCGATCGTTACCTCAATTTCTTAAGGACGGTTTTACGGACTTTATGGACAACAATATTGTTCTTCGGCGTTTAAATGCAATCGGGTTCGTCCAAGATGGCGCGCAGCCGCATAATGCTAGGAGGATTAGGGAAATGTTCCCCAATCGAGTTATTGCTAACAATGGTGCCGTACACTGGCCAGCACTGTCGCCCGATCTGTCTACTTTAGACTTTTATTTGTGGGGAACAATACAAGATAAAATTTATGAAACGTTACCAGATGAACTGAATAAACTTCGCGGAAGAATGGTTACCACTCTTAGACATGACATCAGGAGAAAGATATCTCAAGAGCAATAGCTAATCTAAGAAAGCGAGCAGCGTTGTGCCTTGAAGTGGAGGGTGGCCAATTTGAACGCTTGCTGTAATTTATTTATCATTTTCCTGCTTATGTTTAATTTTTTTTTTTAATAATAATTATTATTATTTTCTTTGAAAAATTTGTTTTGTTGTGTGAAAATAATGGTGGAACTGTAAAATTTTTCGTTATCACAATCTAACGTTGTTATCTTTAAGGTAGAACTATTATGTGTGATAAATCATTGTATTTGGAAAAAAACCTTGATATAAAAATGTAAAAATCCCAAATTGGTGCCTATAAGAAAAAATAGAGTTGGATGTCGTATCTTTTGCTTGTAGGGTGCCATGAAAATCACGATCACAGATTTAGATTTCTAAGAAAAAGTGCTTTCAGAATGTTTTACTTAAAAACGTTTAGCTTTAATGGTTTTTGCTTAAAAAAATGAAAACGAAAAAATTTTTATTTTTTTGCAATAATTCAAAAACAAAAGATGACAGTTCTAATTTTCTTTCAGATTATTGTTCAACATATCCTATCGTCTCGGAAACAAATACTGTAAATAAACAAAAATGCTCGACCGTGCAAATAAATATTTAATTTGTTTATTCAGTACTTAAAGCAGAATAGTAAATTAGCATTGCATGTGTGCTCAGTGAAGAATTAAACATAGTCATGCATTTAAATAGGTTATAAAGCTTTTCGCAAATTTTATTGCATTTTCGAAAAATTAATTACTGCTATAGTAACATAAATACTCCCTTGTATATTCTACGTTATGTCTTTGTCGGATGTATGATTTTGTACTGGATATTATTATTACCTTAAAACGTAATCACACCACTTTTTGTTTTATTAATGTAAACTTCCATGTTTATATTTATTGTGTGAAGTTTTGAGTTACATGGAAGTACTTTTCCAAAACGACAGAATTACAATACTCAGTCGCGTTTTTATTTCATGTAACTACAAATACATTTTTAGCGGATGTCATTTTTTTAAATGCCTTTATCTTAATAAATGTTTTGTGAAACAAAGTGTAAATGAAAGATACAAGTACACATACCATTGAGTTTTCGAGCGTATTACACGTATCTCCAAAAAAATTTATGCATAACGGATATCTGAGCGACTTGTCTTGTTGTGTCGTGGATGGCTTCCGTACCCCATTGTATTCCTGTATGCCATTTGGTGATATCTCTCATACATTTTTACTCATATTGGTGTAGTTATGCTTTTGCGAGAACCCAAGAGCGAAAATACCACCGCATATTGCCCCGAGAAAATGGAAGTAGAGATATATGATAATACGTGTCACTCAAGTCGGAAGCAGCAATGCGACAACGAGGTCGGCTTTGTCTATCTTTTGACCCCAGTTAACGTTCCCCTTCATTCTGGTTTTGCTGAAACTAAAACTTTTAATCAGATATCGGTGGTAATATTTAGATCGTACGTAGAGAGCTGTTGTAAACTTGTAAATTCATTTGTCGATTTCTGCGCTTGTCACCATCAGCTCTTGAAGTTAATGTGCTGTGTATATTGCACATTTCCTGTATTTAATTTAGCGGAAACTGAGATTTTATTAGCGGTAAGTCTGGCGTACATTTAGTTAATGCATTTTGGACATTGAACATTCAGTGAATACTTTCTAATCGAATTTTAACTACGCTTTTATTGTTTCCACATCACTTCGAGTTGTTTTATGTTCAGGTGGCAAGGAATCCTTCAAAACTTTTACATTTAAAAATAATAAATGAAAAAGTTTTTCTGTTCTGTGATTCGTGAGCGTTTTACTTGGTAATGGTTTAATGTGCTTCACGGAAAATATTGACAAATTCAATTAAATTTGCTTTAACAACAGCATTGTGAATATTTGTAAGATTTATCAAATCAGGTTATTAGAAAGTAGTACAGACAACTTTTACATTTTAGGTAATCTTGTAAAACTTTCTGCTTTCATATTGGTGTTACAAATCATCAATCACTATCATTGAATGCTGTCAAAGCATTTCTTACAAGTTGAACTAGAGGTTAAAGATGATTTATAATCGTTAACGAGTTTATCCGTCGTTTTTTAGTTTATAACTTACTTTTGTTTTCTTGAAAAAGGCTACAGTAATTTTTCCTTACGTACATCCGTGCGTATAAATGGTATTGATCATGCTGCGTTTTAAACTTTGACCTTATTTTTTAAAAAGTAAACAACATTTACTGCGCTTATCATGGAGTTAATGTCAGTATTTTATGTATTTGAAATTAAACAACAATTCTCTAAGGATATACAACTGAGATATATTACAAAACTAGGTCTTTTGAACACTTTTTGTTTATATATATATATATATATATATATATATATATATATATATATATATATATATATATATATATATATATACAGGGTAGCGCATTAGTGTGACAAAGTCCCATATCTCCTTTATTTAACAGGATACAAAAAAAATTAAATACTAAAGTTGTAAGATATGTTCTGGTGCATATTCCAAAAATATTTTTAATTATACAGGGTATATCATAAAAGCTTAGAAGTAATTTAAAATTTTTTTTTAAATAGAAAACCCTATATATTATTACATATTTAGATTCTACATACAATTGTAGACACATTTTATGTATAATGTCCTATACCTAAGTCTAACGGTTTTTGACAAATTTCAAATTTTTTGTCAAAAATGGCGTTTGCAGGCCAAAACATAGGTGGAAATGTTTTCTAAACGAAGCCTTTATCAATTAGTTATGGTTGGTTTCCTTGGAAATGGGGACCTACTCTAATGGGCTGTATTGATATTTTTGTAATACATTCATACAGGGTGATCAAAAATGGACAATAAAGAGTAGATTCAAAAAACCTATAAAGTCATTGTTTTTAAATGGAAACCCTCTATTTTTTTAATTCTATCTTATTTAGCATTAAAAATAAGGGTGACTTTGTATAAGAGTGTATATTCCAAAAAATTGTAGTTTTTGAAATAATGACAATTTAACATTTTTTTATTGTAAAAATGCTATACGGCTTTCAAGTTGTGTTGTTAGTTGGCCGTGACGGCGAGGCGTGGTATATAAAAATAATGGAGATCATCAAAAACGTCATTATTTATTGTCAATTGATAATTTGTGTGATGCACTAATGTATTTTATAGCAATTTGATTTAAAACTTGAATTAAAATTGTAAATAATGAATTTTTCGCAAGCCGAGATGGTTGATATGATTTTTGTTTTGGGAGCTAGTGATAAGAATACGCTCTTAGCAAGAAGACTTTATCAACAACGGTTTCCAGAGAGACGGCAACCTGAAAGAAAGGCATTTGAAAAGCTTTTGGAGCGTTTTGAAAGAACTGGCAATGTGTTATATGAAAAAAATACTAGGGAAAAAAGTGCACAGACTGAGGAAAATCAATTAAATGTAGTATTAACAGTTACCGAAAATCCATATATTGGACAACGACCCATTTCTCAGCAGGTTGGTGTTGAACGACATACGGTACAGCGGATATTGAAGTCTCAAAAAATGCACCCCTATCACATTCAACTACTTCAAGAGTTGGTTCCTGAAGATTATCAAAGACGACTGGAATTTTGTCAATGGGCTCAAAACAAATTAAACCGACAAAGAAATTTTGTTCATTTGATTTTATTTACAGATGAGGCCACATTTCACAGAAACGGAAGTGTAAACAGACACAACTTTCATTACTATTCTACCGAAAATTCACATTTTGTAAGATATACTTCTCAAACTAGATGGTCTTTAAATGTTTGGGGAGGTGTTGTCGGTAATCATGTAATTGGACCATATTTTTTTGATCAACGAGTAACAGGGGAAGTATACTTAGACTTTCTGCAAAACCATCTACCTAATTTGTTGCGTCAAGTGCCACAGGATATGCAACAAGAAATGTGGTTTCTTCATGATAGAGCTCCAGTGCAGCATACAGGTCCGATAACAACTTTTTTAAATGCTAGATATCCAGAATGTTGGATTGGGAGGGGAGGGCCTGTTGCTTGGCCTGCTAGATCCCCAGATCTTACTAAAATGGACTTTAGCATATGGGGGTACGTCAAAGAAAATGTTTATAAAATACCGCCTACACCAAAGGAAGACATGAAGATTAGGATTAGAAACTGTTTTCAAAACATTAATGTTGAAATGCGTAGAAATTTAAGCAGCGAATTTGAGAGACGTATTGCATTGTGTATTCAAGAAAGAGGCGGACATTTCGAACAACTTATTAGGTAGTACCTATTTGACGTGTTTCTAGTATATTTATCTGTATAATTAGTTACAGGTTTAGTTACATTAGAGGTGTTAAGTTTATGATTAGGATTAAGACATAATTTGTTGGATCAAAAAAATATTGTCTTTACTTTAAGTTCGTTTAATAAAATAATTATTTGTATGGGGTTCAATAAATTGTAATATTTCGATCTGAACTGCTCGATTTTTTTTGTTTCGCCGCGCCCCGCCGTCACGGCCAACTAACAACACAACTTGAAAGCCGAATAGCATTTTTACAATAAAAAAATGTTAAATTGTCATTATTTCAAAAACTACAATTTTTTGGAATATACACTCTTATACAAAGCCACCCTTATTTTTAATGCTAAATAAGATAGAATTAAAAAAATAGGGGGCTTCCATTAAAAAAATGACTTTATAGCTTTTTTTGAATCTACTTTTTATTGTCCATTTTTGATCACCCTGTATGAATGTATTACAAAAATATCAATACAGCCCATTAGAGTAGGTCCCCATTTCCAAGGAAACCAACCATAACTAATTGATAAAGGCTTCGTTTAGAAAAGATTTCCACCTATATTTTGGCCTGCAAACGTCATTTTCGACCAAAAATTTGAAATTTGTCAAAAACGGTTAGACTTAGGTATAGGACATTATACATAAAATGTGTCTAAACTTGTATGTAGAATCTAAATATGTAATAATATATAGGGTTTTCTATTTAAAAAAAATTTAAAATTACTTCTAAGCTTTTATGATCTACCCTGTATAATTAAAAATATTTTTGGAATATGCACCAGAACATATCTTACCACTTTTGTATTTAATTTTTTTTTGTATCTCTTTAAATAAAGGAGATATGAGACTTTGTCACACTAATGCGCCACCCTGTATGTAACGTTAAAGCTGCAAGAAGTAATTTGACCCACTGATAATTTAAAAAAATTTAAAATTCCATTACAGTCGATATTACGAAATAATTTTATTTCTTGTGAGGACTAAATCTAAAATTTTACTGAGGTCAAAATACATACAGTTTAAAAGTCTTAACTTACAATAATATGTGGCCTAGTAGTACTCGTTGTAGGCTACAACACAGTAAAATTACAACTGTTTTGGGTAGGTCAAAACTTTTTTATTCACGAAAAACTGAAAATTTTGTGAATTTCGAAAATCACTTTTTCATATAGAAAACTTGCAATTTCTCCGGTTCTATAAAACTTAAATCTTTAATTCTTTCTGTGAATTATTCACAAATCATAAGCGAATAAAATAATTTCATTCAGATTCGAATTGAGGAGATATATTATGATTTGTGAATAATTTACAGAAAGAATTAAAGATTTAAATTTTATAGAACCGGAGAAATTCTATACGAAAACGTGATTTTCGAAATTCTCAAAATTCTTCAGTTTTTTGTGAATAAATAAGTTCTGACCTACCCGAAACTGTTGTAGTTTCACTGTAATGCGCCCTACAACGAGTACTACTAGGCCACACACATTTTACCTGGTTATACTTTATTGTCGAAGTGATAATTTTGAGGCGATTTTACTCCACTAAAGATGTATCATGGAACAAATGCGGACTATGTGAATTAAATATAAGTAATATGTAAGAATGAGTCTTAACAGGATATGCTAAAATAATTTAAGTTAGATTTATTAAAAATTATAAATAGAAATACTTACAATTAATGTAAACGGGGCAAAATGGAAGACCACGGCGAAATCGTTCTTAAATTTGAAAGTGACCAAATGTGTTGAGATAAGGAAATTATCAATGAGAAAAGGGTGGAAGTACCAATTTAAATCAAAGTTTCTTGGCGGGAATTTTTAAAAGTATCCCTAAACTAATAAATGGAAATTTTAAATCTATGTGTTAAATGTCTATGCTTAGTAAATAATTATATATTGTACTTCGATTACTAATGTCAACTTTATTGTTTATTGAATGTTTATTATTATTTATATGGCACATTTCCAGGATTTGTGAGGTTTCTTTCTTCTGCTAAAATTTTTGGGTTGTCAAAGTCGAAAGGGTGGTTATTCTCTACTGAATAAACTGCCAATCGACATCCCAACCTTGACACCTTATGTCAGACTTATGACCACGGATCCCACCTTTAGACATTGAGAAGTTTGTCCTATATGAGTACAGGAGCATTCTGTGCAATTTATTGCATATACAATGTTAGAAAATAGTATAAGGTGCGTTCTATCCTTAAGAGGAGAGAACTGGGAGCTAACGTTAACAAGTGATATATCAACAATGACAATTTATTTTCTATACCCTGAGCGGGTTGTGGGGAGTCAGTAGTTGTTGCAGGTGGTGTATTGTTATGAAGTCGCATAGCACGATCTTCTTGTGAGAAAAGAATTTTATTGACCATGGTTTTGGGATAAGAATTTGCGGTGAACAGTGTCGATAACTTCCTCAGATTACTCGTGGCGGAACTGGCATCACAGATAGTGGAAACTCTGTATTTCATAGCTTTTAACGGGTTAATCGTATATTTGAGAGGATAGTAGCGTCTATAATTTAAATAATGACCAGAGTGAGTACTTTTTTGGTACCAATCGAATCTAATGACTTTCAACCCATCCCTAACAAGTAGGTTATCCAGAAAAGGCACCGCTCTTCTATTGTTCTCTACCTCAACAGTAAACTGTATATTTGGATCATAACTATTAAATATAGTCAAAGTATTATCGATTTGGTCTACCGGAATGGTGCATATTATATCGTCTACATATTTTTTGGTGAAAGGAGGTGTGAACGGAAGCTATGTTAGGATCCCGATGAAGAAATAAAATTAATTCGAAATATCGACTATAATAATGGAATTTTTAAATGTGCGCTTATTCACCCCCTTCATCAAAAGGTAATAAATCAGACCCGAATAACTGCCGACAGATATCTCTTCACCCTACCACATACAAAATCCTCTCCAGAACTCTGATGGAAAAACAAGCAGACTCGCAGATAGGAGACTACGAATCCGGTTTTCGTAAAGGACGCTTTTGTATTGAACAGATCTGGAACCTGAAAACAATTCTTCGGATAAGATATTGTAAAGACACCGTTGTTTCCTTTGTCAACTTCAAAAAGTGTATGACTCAATTGGCAGGTAGTCTCCGTTCAACATATTGGAATTTAGCATTAACAAAAAAGACAGGTCAATAATCGAAGACACACTCACGGACACCAGATTCAAAATTAAATTTATGGGAAAAATATCTGAGCTTTTCGAAATACACAGGAATCCGCCATGGTTACGGGATTTCACCTGTGCTTATTTAATATAGTCCTGGAAAACGTAATTAGAACACTGGAAAGAGAAGTTACAGGAATACAAATTGGTAAAATAAATGACCATAGAATGAACATTAAAGGCTTGGCTTTTGCAGAAAATTTGCGATCCTTACCAAACAAGAGAAGAAGCAAAATACGCACTAGAAAAACTACATAAAATCGCATAGTAAACTGGACCTCAAATTTCGTTTTACATAACACAATTTTATGAAAGATCACCATTAAGAAACCTCCCCATAGTAACTATGTATGGCAATGTGTCAAACGTTTCTCCCTTTAAATTTCTTAGAAAAATCATCTAGCCATCGTGACTGAACTTAGTAGCAGACTAAGAACGGGTCACGAAATTTCAAAAGGCATATGTACTCGCCCGGAACTATTATAAAAGAAAGTCAATATCTATTAAAGCTAAAATCAGCCATTACATTACGGTGGTCCTAACGGAAGCGTTCAGAGGAATACTAACCAAAACCAAACCATACAATGAAGATCAGAATTTCAGGAATTATGCATACAACCTACCATGCGATTGCGGCAGACCATACATAGGAGAGAGCAGTAGACCACTCAAAGTGAGAACACAGGAACATAAGAACGTCCGCAAGGCGAAACGGAAACATCAAGAATCGCACAGAACAGGTCTAGAACGAAGACCACCGCATTGAATGGGATAACATACAGATAGTGGCAAAGAACGAGAATACAACTAGCCGGAAACTCAAAGAAGCCAAATACATCGCACTAACAGGAAATCCAATAAGCCAAACTAGTGTGGAAATGCAACCCATATGTATTCCAATAATGCGCGAAGAGCTTAAGCACAATATGTAAGGTTATTTTGTTGCACCGTGTACGTGTAGTATTTTGATAACGTATGTAACGTGTTTTGAATGTAGCTGAAGTGAGTTTGCATGAAAAGAATTTTTTTTGTGTATGTGTAATGTAAGTTGGTGTATTTGAATTCCATAGATAGATTTTTGTGTTGAAAGCGCTTAATTTGGTTGAGAAATAATGTAAATATAATGAGTAAATTTGTATTGGTACGCTACTGGTAAAACTACTGGTCTTTTTGCTACTGTGTACGAAGGAATTTCTACTAAATAAAATGGGTGTAGACGTACGAGTAAGTGAGTTTATGATATATTTATATTTTATTGTACAGTAAGGAATATGGATGTATATTTTTGTTTGTAGAAATTTTGTAATATGGTGCAATAATAGTAAATAGATGCATGGTCAAGAATGAAGCTGATGGAATGTGAGGGAGTTTGCTAGATTGTGCGGAAATAGGATTCGCCCAGTTGAGATATAATCTGGTTAATCTACAGTGTGAAGGTAATTGTAATTGATGATTTCTTCGGAAAAAATGCTACGTTTATTTAGCATCGTTCGCGTCTTCTTCCACGTTGGAACCTTCGACGCGGCAAAGAAACGTGTGAAATACTTGATTGGGATAGGTGAATTTTGATCTTAGCGCGAATTTATTGTGACGTATTGGCAATATGGCGGGCAGAAGGTATATAAGCGAGTGTCAAAGTTGAGGAGTTAGTTGATTAGAGGTTTTAGATGGTTCAAGCAGAGCTTGCGTAAGGGCCGCGCGTGTGGTATAACCATTAGAATGGTTAGGGTGGGAGTTTGTGAAAATTACAGTTTAGTAGAGCATGTACAGCGACTGCATTTACCCCTAAGGAGATAAATCGTATAGACATCCATAAATAAATAATTTAATATATTGTGAGTTAAAGGAAAACATTAGTAATTTTCTTCAAGAAATGAAAAGTGCTTGTGCAGATTAAAAATTAACACAGCAAATATTTTGTTATTGGTGTTCAATTGTGGGACGCGTCACCAAATATTATTATAAATAAAACTGAAGCTAACCATTTAAGTGACCGAAATAAAAGATTGTAAAATTTAGTTAAGCTATTGGTGAATCATCATTGGCATTGAATGTGTGCAATCGTTAGTAATACCAAATTGATTGTATAAAAGCAAATAAGAACTTTAATGTGCATATGGAAGTAACCATTTTCCATTGTGGTAAACGTTTTGAAGGGCAAACATCGCCGTGATGTGATATTAGGCTAAAGAGCCCCTGTACCAAGCATGCGAGTGAACAAACCATAGACACTGCGTTAGTGAGTACTAGAGCCGAGTACGTAGAGCGAATACGGCTACCTCTTGTGTTTTGTGCATAGTGCATCTAAGAATTTAAAAAGGATTACCGAAAGCAGATCATATGGACTACAACTACCGCACCGAAAAGGATTACTGTTTAATTTATTTTGTCGTTTATATGTGTCAATTGTGTTCCTAACTGGTTACACCTTCTGATAAGTGAAATTAGTCTTTGCATATTTTCGAATTTAAGGATCGATTGGAAATTGCGTCACAAGCCAGACCGATCACAAAATTTCATTTTAACTTTGGAATATTAATGCAGAACACTACTGACAAAGTACTTATTATTTTTAATCGGCATAAATTACAATTTTGAAGGATTAAAGTTTAAACCTATTAATTAATATCTAAATACGACTCTAAAGATAAAGTATTAATAAAATATAAAGATATTATTGATCATACAAGCATTAACTGCTCTACGCTTGAATTATTCAGCAATCAACGAACATTTTGTTGAGATAACAATTCATTGTTAAACCGATTTCGTTTATTTTATTTAGAATTTTCTAAACTGAGGGTATTTATTTAATTCAAAGTTTTATAACAGTTAGAAATATAAATTTACAGGTATACGGGGGATACTTAAAAACTATCCAAGTCAACGTTTTACGATATGGGAATTTTCATTTGTACAGGGTGTGTTCAATAAGTTTACGGCGACCTATGTATTTCAGAGTTTTCTTCAGCTTTTGGATCAATTTATTTTGAAGTGTGATCGAATTTGAATGGTGAGTGGTTTTACTGAGTAGGCTGCAATCCTGTCTTCCACAGTCAGATAGGGTTAATTTACCATCCCGCCTAAGACTATTGATTATGGCAGAATTTAAGATTGTGGTGGCGACTAGAGACGGTTTTTCCCGGACTGAATTGTAGATTAATGGTAAGTCTAAGGTATTTCAGACTACTTTTCCATCATTTCACTCCTTATATCGACCACACTCATTTCCAATGTAGCTGACTGGGCAACACGCTTATTTCGGTAACCATACACGACGCCTAGTGCGGTTTGGACGTGTAACAAATACACCTGCGCAACCACGAAAAGTTACATATATATATATATATATATATATATATATAGTCATATCAGCGGTAAAGGTGTCCAGACTTGTAAGTGAAACGTGTCATCGACTTGATCAATTTTCTATAAAGAATATTTTGTTTACGGATGAGACAACCTTTACCATAAGAGGGGTATTTAACAGCAGAAATTGCCATAGCTGGTCTGACGAACACCCAAACGCCACAAGGGTGCGCCACGAATTTAAAATTAAGATTTTTGGTTTGGGCGAACGATTCTCTTGAGGGTCGCCAGTATAGTGAAATATGTACATTCTACAGATTTCACTTTAAGTGCATTTTCCTGTGTGGAACTATTTATCAATATACTATAACAGTACATTTTTAAAGGAAATAAAGTGACTGTTCAGAAATGTTAACAAGTCTCCCACAAAACAGCTATCGAAAAAGGTGAAATAACAAATTCATATATATTCACATATATTCATATATATATATATATATATATATATATATATATATATATATGGTCTATTTCCAGTTGCTCTTTATCACACTTATAGTCATTATTGATTAATTTTTACATAAAATTTTCTTATTTAAAAAAATTGTGTTCTTGCTAGGATGATGATAAGAAGAAGCGTTTAGATGTGGATTAGAATAAGTGGGTTTATAGTATAATGGTAATTAAATTTGTTATTAATTGTTTTTTATTAGAACATCCAAAAATGGTAATTCGTAATTGTTTTCGTTTTCCATTTTGAATTCTATGTTTTCATGAATACTGTTCAGGTATAGTAAAAGATTGTTTAAAGTTGTAAACCATGTGGCCAAACAACAAAGGTGTCATTGATATACCTGTACCAACATTTACGTTGTAGCACTGCACTATTAAGGGCACTTTCCTCAAAGTCTTGAATATAAATGTTGGCAACAGGCGGAGTTAGCGGAGAACCCATGTGTGCACCCTTTACTTGTTTATAAAATTGTCCAAACATCAAGTAAGCGGAGTTTAGGCAATGTTCAATCATTGTAATCATGTGTTTGTCAATAAGGTGCTTTTCACGATCCCGATGGTTTCATCAATAGATATTTTTGTGAGTAGTGAAACAACGTAAAAACTAACTAAAATAACTGGAATTGAAACTTTAAATTATCCACAAAGTCATAAAAGTTCTTAACATAGCAAACTGCACTTTCACATATAGCTTGGAGTTGTTTAGTCAATAAGTTGCTAGTTGGCGAGTAGGGCGAGTTGAATGAGCTAATTATGGGTCGTAATGCATATTCTTTGCCTTTGTGGATCTTTGGAAGTCCATAATTTTTGGGTATCGTTGAACTCTTCTCTACGACATATTTAGACACGAAAACCAAAAGCTTAATATATTCAATGTCCGTGAACGGTCAAATAAAAAAGGAAATTAACCCAAAAGGGAAGAGTTCAAGGATACCCACCATTTATGGACTAAAATCTTATCAGTTAATATTAGAAGGCTTTGATAAAATAACACTTGTTTAACATTTCGTTGAAAACTGTTTAACTTAGTTTTATTGCGTCGAGATCGTTGTTGTTATTTGAATTGTACTTATTTTAAGTTGTTTTTATTACCACTACTTCGTGGGTTATTTTTTTGATATCATTTGAAAAAATCTGATTTGTGCAACACATGACCTCACAATACAATGTAATTGATAATTTAAATAAGCACAAGTAAAATTGAAAGAATTTCATGTTTGATAACTAGTGCACTGTTTTTTCGCCCTCCTGTCGTTACCCCTGGTTGGAAATGGTATTTGTCTTTTTGTAGGTTATGACTGGTAATTTGCAGTTGTATTCTAATAAGGAGGTTCTTGTAAGGCACGTGTATGAACTTGTGTTAGGGATTGATCTTGCGTGGGGAATTTGAATAACAGTAAAATTTAATTATAGAACACTTATTTTTATTGTAAATATCATAATTAAAAAAGCCTCAGTGAGTTATAAAAAAAATTACTGACATTCAGGTTATTCTCTAATGAAACAAAAAATTTTTATTAAGTTAATTAATTACATAACAGTTATTACAATATTGTTTTCTAAAACGAATATTAAAACTGATTTCTTTACCTGCATTGAAATATGTTTAATATCCGTCCATTCGTTAAATTGTTTGTATATTGTACACCTTAATATTTTTTTAAAGAAACTTGTTACCTATAGCTTAGATGTGTTTTATAACTGTAATTAAAAATCTGTACAAGTAAATAAGATAAATAAAAGGTTAAAAGCACACTTACCAGCTCTGTACAGAAAGAATGTTCTGGAGAATTGGTTTACGAGAGATAGTCACTGCTTTGTTTTACTTGTCTAATCAAACTAAATCACTTTCTACGTTTTTACTTATGCATAGTTGATATATAACTGGTTCTCTGCCAGCAAAAGTAATTTTTTTTAAAGCGGTTTGAACAATATGCTGTACATACACAAGCATATTGTTTTTATAAAAAAACCTCATTAAATGTTTGAACAGTAATAATTATATGTTTAAATTCCACAACAATATGTAGTAAGAAACCACTGTTCATGTTTACTTTTAGCTAATTACTGGGTAATTATATAATCATGTTGCATTTAATAGTCTAAAAAATTGATTACCAATATCGAATGGGTAACAATTTCTTTTAAAAAACATTAAATCATAAATTTTATAACACGATTTTTAAAAACACACATGCTGAATTAAAAAGAAAGATAAACAATAGGCTCATCTGATATTACGTAACTCTTAATTAAAAAAAGTAAGGTACTAAGAAAATCTCTTTATTTATCAGATTAGAATGGTGAGGTAACAGGCGTTAAACAATAATTTAATTATCTCGTTACAATTACAATTGAACATGTACTCAAAAATGTTTCTTACAAAATCAATCATTAATAAACTATGTAATCTAAAATATAGAAACATTAACGTATAAAGTCCACACATATTCGAATGGTAATCCTGCCATATCGTTTTTTGTAATGGAACCATCCAGAATTCTTCTCTAGGAAACGTAAATGATACCCTTGCGGTGCTCGTCCAAAGGAATCAAAATACTCTCCGTTACCATTATCATCAATGTAGATAGCGGTCCAATGCTGACCTGGTTTGTCTGCAGGATCCGTGTTTACAATAATTTCACACGGTCTAGGTGCGTGTCTCGGTAGTTGATTAGCAGCACATACAAGCCGAAACACATTCTTCTTGTGGCTGGGGATCAATTTCAAGCATTTAACACTTGCACCGCATACATCTTTGGAATTGGTATGCGTCCAGTCTTGCAATAGTAAGGCGTTTTCCAGTGCACACATAGGCCCAGTGATGTTATGGTTTAAACAGCTATATGCTTTTGCTCCCTTTTTCAACTGTTTAATCGACGGAAATCAGTTTCCTCCAGGTTTACTATTGGTTTGTTAAGAAACCTTAAAGACTGTTGTTTTCACTGCCCTTAACGTGAATTTTGTTAAATGGGCGCAACACTCTCATAACTCCTCAGGGAAATTGTTGTAGTGTACATGACCTGACCACAATTTCAGCCCATGATAATTATCCTCCATAAATTTTATCTGTCATGACATGGATCCTGATATAAAGTAACCTCGAGGTGGTTTCATCAGCATCAACGATAAACGACCATGATCTGTAACCACAGCAATTTCTTTCGGTATGAATTCGTTATTAACCACTAAACCCTTGTACGTCCAAGTATGCGTCCATCTTCTTTCGGCTGCTACTCTACACTGAAGCTTGCAGGTTAGAACTACCACTTTTAACAGCTGAAATCCACAACGACGTTCCCATGTTTATCGATCTCGATCACGTTATCGAATTCTGCATACACCAAACAGTTAACGGTTTCGGTGAGCGCTTCTTCAAACCCGACTTCCAGCCGAAGAGCGCCGTTTCTAACTAAATTCCAGTGCGTACTAGCGTTTGCAGACAAGTCAGGTGTTAGGTCAAAGGCCATTAAACAGTAGCCGTTGGGGTAATCACTTCTCGATATATCGTTACCTTCGTTCAAAAATGAATACCTGTACCGGAGAATAAGGTGTGGTACGCTCTTATGTATAAACCATTAGCTGTAAAGTCTGCTTGTAAGGCCTTTGATGGAATTTGTTGTCTGTCAATACATAACGACATGTAGTTAATATTGCAGTGATGAAAATTGAACGGGGTTGAAGGCTTTATTTGATACAAAGCCTACGATGCATCGTTTAGGTAACTAACCTAGGAAAACATTAGCCAATGGTTTTCGCTGTATGCCTGCAGGTATAGTTAACACTTTTACGTCGGTCCTTGCAACAGGGTATTTTGCGGTGGTTGCTTCTAAAGCTTTAGCGTGCGCAATTAGAATAGTTGGATTGATTCGCGTATGTCTCACCAGTAAACTAGCGTCTATAATTCGCGCCTTGTAAGTTAAAGCGAGTGCCGCGATTAGGCTAAATGTATCTCTTGATCGTACAAATTAAGTCTTTAACTCAACACCACTTATGAGACCAATCACCTCTATCTTTTTCTCGGTAGCCGCAAGTGCTTGACGTTTTGAGAAACCGTTATTTGCGTTTCCCAGTGTATTCATCTGTCCAGCTGTATCATTGTGCCATAAGGTACAACCTAGATGTGAACTCTTGGCCTCCTTTCCATAATTTAGCAGCGTTTCGATATATGAACGGTAGGCGTAGGTGTTCTTTGGTTGTGACACCATCTTCTGATTTAAGTAAATCTCCACCTGTGAGAAAAGTGAATGCATCCAACTGTTTACCGGTGCTACAACATCAGCGTCTGTAAGTGCTGTATCATCTTGCTTTAGTACTTTATCTATGATGTACAACATGGTCTGAATTAAATCTATGTAATCGTTTCCATTTCCGGGGACTACAATTTTCTATTGGGGCGTCATCACTCAGAGCTGATAAGGGTTTGTAAAATATACATTCACCATTCTCGATGCTTGTCTGCGTCGACGGTAAAGCGAACAAATCCAATTCGGACTTGACGCATTCCACGATTGGGCATGTAGAAAAGCCATTATCTTGAAAATGTATCGTCGTAAGTAGGCTTCTTCTTAGCAACAGCTCTCGGTAGAGACTGGTTATTATCGAACAGACTTACTCTTTTATAACTCGAACCCTCCGTCATTTTATCGATTTTCTCGTCGGCTTTACGCTTAAGGTTTTTACCTGCCTCGTGAAATCTTTCTTGAAACGAATCCTTAATAGGTCGATCCTCTGTGACGTCACCAAGAATATTAGTATCCGTTCAAAGAGCTCCTTTTCCAATAGCCTTTGCGCCAGACTTAAATAACGGTATTATACTTCTAAATATACCACCTAACCAGCTCCCTATTCCATGACCACGTTGATATGGCGCACCACTGTAGATAGAGCCGATACCGTTACCGGCCTGATTCATGTAATATTGCTGATAAGGGCAAAATAGTATTTTACTTTCTTAAAGTGTAGCTTCAGACACGACGTTCCAAACTCAAATGGCATTGCTTCACCCGTATCTGTTTTTATATTAATCTCGATGTTTTCAAATCGCCGTGTCATCACCAGTATGTAGTGTGCAGGCGAAAAAACCACATCTTTATGACTCCCGTAAGCATAGTTTTCTGAAGTAATATTTATTATACGCATAAGCGGAGATAAAACATCATCCACAATTTGCGGTTCAACGATGTCGCAATAAACAAACATCTGAGTTGGTAATCCTATCCGTATACTAGCGGAGTGAGGGGGTACTGGTTCCATAGCTATGTTCTGGTACGGACGATAACCCAATTGTAAGGCTAGACGTTGTGATAATCCGAATAGCGAGAGATGACTTTTTAATTTCGTAGTAACGCGCTTAGTTACATTATGATATTCGATAGTTAGCAATTTACTTATTAGTACATGGTTATTTAGCTCGTTGGTAATTTCTTCTATGTTGGCATAATTTCCCGAGGCGAAACGTATCACGTACCAGCCATCTTCAATATAAATGATCTTCTGGCCTTGAAAATATTCTGCGGCCTTTTTTAATATCGTTTCTAGCACGCTTTCTTCAGGTGGCTCAGTTCTATAATAAATTAAATGGTCTGTTGCACTTACAGCGGCAAAAGAACATGGGTACTGAATTTCCGATATCCCTACAACCCACGACCTCGTTAATCATATTCGCTTTGGTAGCTGCGTAATAATACTTGACGTCATATTACCTGGAAAATACGTCATAGAGCTATTACTCAATAAGGTAAGATAAAACTCCATTTTTATGTATCTCTCAACTGCGAAGCTAACACCCAGCTATTAAATCTGTCACTGTATCCACGCCACTTGACCAGGTATTGTTTATATCGCCCACGGCCCTTCTCTGCTAGAATATTATCGACTTTGAATAGAGTATCTTTATCAACAATTCTTCTTCGTAAAAGGTACCCTCAACAGGATCGTTATTAAGATCGATTATTCGATAAACTGGTGGTCTTCTTTTTATCACCGCACTAATTGTAAAAACTTCCTCGCTCCAATTCGTTTCATATCCCTTCTCAAAGGTGTACTTAGTTCTGGCGATTCTGACATGCTCGCCGACTTTATATTTAGGATGACGTACTGGACCTAACCCTTTCGCGTACAGGTTATCCCACACTTCCAAAATATTTTTATCGTTTACAGCCGCGGGGGCCATCTTTATGCTTGATTGAGGGCTATTGTTGTAAGCAGTCACAAGTCTTTCGAGTACATCAATATACCTGTAGGAATTTTTGTAAGTGAAATAACGCCACATCTTTAATTTCAATGTTTTATTAAACCTTTGAACTACAAATGCTTTTACATCGAGGTTATTTGTTACACAGAAATTGATATTTTGTTTCTTGAAAAAGTTTTGTACACTGCTCGCCACAAACCCTTTGCCTTTATCCGTCTATAGATTTGCCGGAGTATTGTCGCAATCCTTAAACATATCCGCGAATGCTTCAATTACAGATGAGGCTATCTACGTTTTAAGTCGCCCATGCCCTCTTGCTAAATACATCAATTACCGTTAGTATGTAGTTGTATCCACTATTGTGTTTAGTTAAAGTTCGCACATCACAAAGATCCGCTTGCCACAACTCGTAAAGGTTACTCACAATATATTTATTTCGTGGAAATTTTTTTCTGACTGGTTTATGTACCGTATAAGCTTCCTGTGCCTGCAGCCAATTTTGCACCTCACCATATTCTTTTTATCTTTTAAAGCATTAGTTAAAAGTGTTATACCAGCGAACCCTGCTGGGTGAGAGGGATCATAGTATACAGCATCCATGTTATGTCCGCCGTGAATCCCAATCTAGTGAAATTCCTCTTCTTCTTCTTTGAGGGATTCTTCTCTGTGTTTCCCGCGTTTCACTATCAGCATCGTAATTCTCACCTATAGTTGTTGTGAGGGTCCGTTCAACGCTGGGTGTTACAGAAACATCATGCCTTTGCGTATTTTCGATAAACTCTCGTGGTATATTTATCTCTTTAATGTACGTCGCAAACTGACGCCAACCGCGAGGGTTTGTAGTTTTTCGATTTCTTAACGTCTCGTGAACCAGATCGATAATGTTGGAATGCGGTATGATCTCGCCTTTTATTGTGGCAGTGCCGCTTTTATCCCAAAAAACATCGCTGCTCGTATTCAGTATACGTAAGAAAGCCTCGCCTTTTCTCTTATATGAAGGCGGAAGCATTGATATATCTCGTCGTCTGTCAGACCTTTGCGTTGCGGTAAATCTCTGATACCATCAGCAACAGCATTACCGCTGATTGTTATGCTGGTGGGCTGACGTAACTGATTGGAAAAGTGTAGATCTTTGAAGAACTTGGTTGTACTGCTGCCATTTATCATGGTCAGTCATTTTGGTTTTTAAAAAGTATAAAGTCCATCGGTAGAATAATCATCTTCTTCAGATTGTGGTCCATGGTTATTGAAACAGATTACTCAGGATTCCGCCGAGTAATGGTCCTAACAGGAGTGGTAGAAATGCACCACCTTAATGTACAAGAAACTATTTCTTCTTTTTTATAGATTCGCCTCTCTGTGCCAAGCGTCTTAAAATGTGCTTATGTTGAGAGAGCCACTGCTTCTGATCAGCTGACAGAGGTACACGACCATTTAAAATGTTATGTGCACACTCGCAAATACACTCTACCTGCTTACTATCCAAACAATTCAATAAAGCGTCACGTTGACTTTTACTTAATCTGGCTAATGCGCGCAGGATATCAGCGTTCTCGCTTAAAACGTCAGCCATCATATATGATGTAATCTTTATGACTGTCAGGCTTAAACCCTTTTTTCGCTATATATACCTGGCAGATACCTTGAGGCCCAAATATGTTTGTTCCATAACGTAGCACATCCGGTGTATTCTGTTTTAAATCGAACAATAAATATTCGTGCTGGCTTGAAGCAGCATCTTGGTACGCTGTTTCTAAAAATTTCGGGTTGTCCGGCGAAATCTGTCTTGCTAAATGCTGTATCTGTGCTTTGTCACGTGGGTTCTTAAACAAAATTATGTAATGTGCGTTAATAGAAATATCCCGCTGTCCACGTCCTTGATGAAATATGTTCTGCGTTAAAAAAACTTAGATTTCGATGATGACAACCCTTTGTAAAAATATCAACCACAGAGCCGTTAGTTTCGCGCATTAGATCGTCAATTATTATTAAGACAGGCTTTTCTCCGTCAAACTGTTCCATATCAGGTAAACCCTTTTGAAATTCCACACAGAGATCTTTGAATAAAGGATGCCACTCACTGTAAAACCAGATAATTTTTTCAAAAGCTGTATCGCAGGCAGTTTCGATATTTTTTAGAAAATCCACGATAAAATATATTTTCCCACAACTCGACGGCCCCGTAATTATCGCCGAAAAGGGGTGCTTAAACTGACCTTCCATCTTGAATCGCTAAACGATACTAACAAATACTCTACCAGCAACCTCGTTTAAATAGACTAAATAACATCCTTTTCAATCAGAATGCTAAGCCTTGAAACAAAATGATCCACAAGATAATTGCCAGAAATAGTTGTCACCCTACCCTAGCCCTAAGACCAACCCCAAGTCCAAGCCCAGGTCCAGCCCCAGCCCCAAGACCTAGCTCAAGTCAAGACCTAGCCCAAGCCCAAGACCAGCTCCAGGTTCAGCCCTAGCACAAGACCAAAACCAAGGCCTACATCTGCCCCTCACGTGAGTAAGTACAAAAAAGGCATGGCTGTCAAAAAAGACTCTAATTAGGGTTGAAAATTATATCAAGGGTTGGAAAAGGCCTCCGAAAAGAAACCATAGGGGTAGAAAAACGCGTCCTACACGTGGGCGGCTATAAAATAGGAGTGAAAAAATACGTCCTACACGTGGGCGAGTAAAAAAACAAAAATAATTAGGGATGAAAAGGGTTGAAAAAGGCCTCCGAAAAGAAACCATAGGGGTAGAAAATACGGTCTCACACGTGGGTGCGTAAAAAACAAAAATAATTAGGGATGAAAAGGGGTTGAAAAAGGCCTCCGAAAAGAAACCATAGGGGTGGAAAGTACGTTCTCCCACGTGGGTGTGTAAAAAGTGAAAGTGGGCGGGTGCTTGTGACGTAAAAAAACTGGAGGGGAGGGTGTCCCCTTTCTACTTTGGCACATTGATTCGGTTCAAACGTCTACTACTTCATCACCGCCTCCTGGTTTAGACCCCGAACTGCTTCAGATTGTTGATAACCTGTCATGATTCTGATGTGGATCCAAACTATTCCCAAACAGATGATTTGAACGATTCTTTATCGGATTCGGAAAGTCAAAAGATACGTTTTTGCGAAATTATTTTGCTCTAAATTTATTCAATGTTATTTTCACACAGAATCCCAAAGGAAAAACTTACCATACTTTAACGGCTGTTGAAATTCCTGATTGTTAGTAAAGCCGATTCCATTGCACCAAATCCCGAAACATGTGAAAACGGTCGCCCGAACAAAGGTAGAAGAAGACAGTACGGTAGTTTAAACAGAGCGACAAGGAAACAACTTAAGTACCCAAATAAAGAGCATGTGTATCCGAAAGAATGAGAAAATTTATGCGAAATAATTTTGTGATTATAACTGCATCTGTCCCTCTACAATGTATTCAAAATCTACCGAAGAAATCAGACAGAGGCTAAATTTCTATCACCAGAATTAAATTTGACTAAAATGCACGAACCCTATGTGAGTGAACTAGGCAAACCAGATGCCGTCAGCTTTTCATCTTATACAAAGATATTTTACACTAATTTTAATTTAAAATTCAAAGCTTTAAAAAAGGCCACCTGCAAATGTGGCTCATATCATATAAAAATAATAAATGCGGAAACGGATGAAGAAAAGTCACAATTAAATAATACGAAGAGCACTTACGCATAGCTGAATCAGCACAGAGAAAAATGAAGAACGATATGTCTTTAGCTTTTACTTCTGATCAAGTCGAATGTTTAACTTATGACTTGGAAAAGACACTGCATTTACCTTGAATTGCAATTAATATTATTTTTTATACAAAGGCAAATTTGGCTTTTATAACTTCGGTATACGTTCATGAAAAGCTAAGAAGGGTTTCTATTATCCTTGGGTAGAAGGAACGGCTGGAAGATGAGCACAAGAGGAAAGATCGTGTCTACTGAAACATTTGAAGAATAATGTTTACAAAGATGTTCAAAAAATTATTTTATGGAGCGATTCTTTTGGCGGTCAAAATCGCAAGATCAAGATCGTTCTAATGCTAAAAACGGCTTTTGAAATTCTTACAAATTTAAAAACGGTAACCTTTCGTTACTTAATCTCTGGACAAAGCTTTTTACCTAATGATGATGACTTCGACAAAGTTGAAACTGCTTTTCTTGAACACCAGCGTCTATATGTACTCCATGATTACCATGCAGTAATGAAAACCTGTCGAAAGAAAAACCCGGTACTTGTTACCACGATGTCAACGGAAGACTTTCTTGGCTCATCCAAACTGGAGTCTAATATTACTAGCAGGAATAATAGGAACCGAACATGAAAAAATTGCTTGGTTAAATACTCGTGAAATCACATTAAAGAAGGAACAACCTTATTCAACTTTTATGCGGCAAGCTTTGACGGAGATATTAGTGAAATTGATTTGCAGAAAAAAAGATGTGCATCATTTTTCAAAAAAGATCTTATTGTGCTTTGGCCTGATGGCAAAGGTGTTTCTGAATCAAAACTTAACGATATTAAATGTATTTTACATCTGATTCTAAAAGACTATCTTTCTTTTTATCGCCCATTGTTTGCTGAACAGGATGAGGCAGATGATATCGATGGATTCGGCGCTAAAACTGATTTCACACCTGAAGATGACTAAATCGTTATAATATCATTTTTCATTTATTATTTCAGTTTACAGTTGCGTTTGTTTTTACAAAGAATTCAGTTCGTTTTTTTTAAATAAATTACTTGAATACCCACTTTGCTTTATTTCTGCTTATAGTGATTTCTGCAAAAAGGAACCAACCCACATTTTCAAAAATGTTGAGAAATATACTGATAGTAACAAAAAATAGTTTTGCTTTCTAAATAAGCAATATTTTTTTGCACAACAAAAAACCTAACGGGAAAAAATGAAAAGATACGTGGAATTAATAAATAAGGCTTAACTTTAAAGAGCATTTACTCCAAGAACAGTTTTTGTTGTTTGGTTCCTTTTTGCATAACTGCTTACTATACTTTTCTTTAATTTTTTTCTTGGGCACGGTATATATATATATATATATATATATATATATATATATATATATATTGTGTCCACAAATTATTGGTAGATTTCATAACGCTATAGCTTCACTAATACTTGATATAAATGCACGATTTAACCACCGTTTGAAAGAGAGAAGTCCAAAGTCTAAATGCACTCGATGTGAGCACCACGTGTGATACGGCAGACGTCCAGCCGGTGATACCATTCACGCCAAACCCTCTCAAGCATATCTTGTATGATGCTATCAATGGCTGCAGTAATGCGCCTTCCCAATTCCGCTGGAAGTGGAGGACTGTAAACACTATTCTTGACGTAACCCCACAGGAAGAAATCACACACAGTAAGGTCAGGTGAACGCGGAGGCCAGGTGCAAAAGGTGTTGCACGGCCAATCCAATGATCTGGCAGGATTCGATTGAGGTATCCACGGACGTCCATATGCCAATGTGGAGGGGCACCGTCTTGTTGGAATATGAATCCCTGTTCCTCTTCGTCGTCCGTCACTTACAAAATTGGTTAGCATCACAACTGGTGGTTGAATCGTGCATTTATGTTAAGTATTAGTGAAGTTATAGCGCTATGAAATCCGCCAATAATTTGTGGAGACCGTGTGTATGTGTGTGTGTGTGTGTTGTGTGTGTGTGTGTGTGTGTGTGTGTGTGTGTGTGTGTGTGTGTGTGTGTGTGTGTGTGTGTGTGTATCTGTGTATCTGTGTATCTGTGTATCTGTGTATCTGTGTATCTGTGTATCTGTGTATCTGTGTATCTGTGTATCTGTGTATCTGTGTATCTGTGTATCTGTGTATCTGTGTATCTGTGTATCTGTGTATCTGTGTATCTGTGTATCTGTGTATCTGTGTATCTGTGTATCTGTGTATCTGTGTATCTGTGTATCTGTATCTGTGTATCTGTGTATCTGTGTATCTGTGTATCTGTGTATCTGTGTATCTGTGTATCTGTGTATCTGTGTATCTGTATCTGTGTATCTGTGTATCTTGTATCTGTGTATCTGTGTATCTGTGTATCTGTGTATCTGTGTATCTGTGTATCTGTGTATCTGTTCTGTGTATCTGTGTACTCTGTGTATCTGTGTATCTGTGTATCTGTGTATCTGTGTATCTGTGTACTGTGTATCTGTGTATCTGTGTATCTGTGTATCTGTGTATCTGTGTATCTGTGTACTGTGTATCTGTGTATCTGTGTATCTGTGTATCTGTGTATCTGTGTATCTGTGTATCTGTATCTGTGTATCTGTGTATCTGTGTATCTGTGTATCTGTGTATCTGTGTATCTGTGTAGCTGTGTATCTGTGTATCTGTGTATCTGTGTATCTGTGATCTGTGTATCTGTGTATCTGTGTATCTGTGTATCTGTGTATCTGTGTATCTGTGTATCTGTGTATCTGTGTATCTGTATCTGTGTATCTGTGTATCTGTGTATCTGTGTATCTGTATCTGTGTATCTGTGTATCTGTGTATCTGTGTATCTGTGTATCTGTGTATCTGTATCTGTGTATCTGTGTATCTGTGTATCTGTGTATCTGTGTATCTGTGTATCTGTGTATCTGTGTATCTGTGTATCTGTTATCTGTGTATCTGTGTATCTGTGTATCTGTGTATCTGTATCTGTGTATCTGTATGTATCTGTGTATCTGTGTATCTGTGTATCTGTATCTGTGTATCTGTGTATCTGTGTATCTGTGTATCTGTGTATCTGTGTACTGTGTATCTGTGTATCTGTGTCATCTGTATCTGTGTATCTGTGTATCTGTGTATCTGTGTATCTGTGTATCTGTGTATCTGTGTATCTGTGCACTGTGTACTGTGTATCTGTGTATCTGTATCTGTGTATCTGTGTATCTGTATCGTATCTGTGTATCTGTGTATCTGTGTATCTGTGTATCTGTGTATCTGTGTATCTGTGTATCTGTGTATCTGTGTATCTGTGTATCTGTGTATCTGTGTATCTGTGTATCTGTGTATCTGTGTATCTGTGTATCTGTGTATCTGTGTATCTGTATCTGTGTATCTGTGTATCTGTGTATCTGTGTATCTGTGTATCTGTATCTGTATCTGTGTATCTGTGTATCTGTATCTGTGTATCTGTATCTGTGTATCTGTGTATCTGTGTATCTGTGTATCTGTGTATCTGTGTATCTGTGTATCTGTGTATCTGTGTATCTGTGTATCTGTGTATCTGTGTATCTGTGTATCTGTGTATCTGTGTATCTGTGTATCTGTGTATCTGTGTATCTGTGTATCTGTGTATCTGTGTATCTGTATCTGTATCGTGTATCTGTGTATCTGTGTATCTGTGTATCTGTGTATCTGTGTATCTGTATCTGTGTATCTGTGTATCTGTGTATCTGTATCTGTATCTGTGTATCTGTGTATCTGTATCTGTTGTATCTGTGTATCTGTTCTGTGTATCTGTGTATCTGTGTATCTGTGTATCTGTGTATCTGTGTATCTGTGTATCTGTGTATCTGTGTATCTGTGTATCTGTGTATCTGTATCTGTGTATCTGTGTATCTGTGTATCTGTGTATCTGTGTATCTGTGTATCTGTATTATGTATCTGTGTATCTGTGTATCTGTGTATCTGTGTATCTGTGTATCTGTGTATCTGTGTATCTATCTGTGTATCTGTATCTGTGTATCTGTGTATCTGTGTATCTGTGTATCTGTATCTGTGTATCTGTGTATCTGTGTATCTGTGTATCTGTGTATCTGTGTATCTGTGTATCTGTGTATCTGTGTATCTGTGTATCTGTGTATCTGTGTATCTGTGTATCTGTGTATCTGTGTATCTGTGTATCTGTGTATCTGTGTATCTGTGTATCTGTGTATCTGTGTATCTGTGTATCTGTGTATCTGTGTATCTGTGTATCTGTGTATCTGTGTATGTGTATATCTGTGTATCTGTGTATCTGTCTGTGGAATCGTAGCTCCCAAACGGATGAACCGAGTTTGATTTATTTTTTTGTGTTCAAAAGGTGACATAATCGTGAGTTGTAGCTATAATTCAAGAAAATTCTTAGGTCCTCGACGAAATAGGTGTGTATCCGTGTATCCGTCCATCTGTCTGTGGTATCGTATCTCCCAAATTAGCCGATTTTGATTTATTTTTTTTTTGTTTGAAAAGTGACTTAATCTAGAGTGTTCTTAGCTACGATTCAATATTTTTTTTTACTTTTTAACACATATTTTCCAGCTGGGTATTTTACCTTTCTGTTCAGGTAGCTCCTAATCGTTGTAGCTACTTTCTGATCGGGGAGAGAGATAAGCCTTCTTCTTCAGAATCCTCGTACATTAATGAGGTTCAGACACAGGATCGTGCAAGGTATATTACGATTGGTGAAGATCTGTGTTGGCCAATTGTGCAGAATATGAACGTTCATATTGAAGAGTGCGAAAACGTTTGCAAAATTTAAATTTCCATATGTTTGATGAAATGATCCAAGATTTTTCTAAAAATAACTTCATGTACCACTTAAAACACTCACTGTAATCAATAAAATAATATTGTACATTACCTTCATTTTCTGTGTTAAACTGCTTTAACTAACTGCAAGGATCTTGGTCTTTTCAGAAACAAGTTTCAAGGTATAATTAATTTTACCTTTTCTTTACCGCAAACGCTCTGCTACGAAGATAAATGTTGCGTCCGTACCAAAATACGTATATTCTAATATACCTATCACATGACACCTGATTTCTGTGAGATGATTTTAAGTGAATATTCCTGGAATAATATTGTAACGCTATCTAAAACATACATTAAATTCATCATTATCTTACAAGTTTATTTATTACTTAGTACAACATTTATCTCGGTAGACAATTTAACACAAAGGAATAGTTGTGTTCATCTAAATAATTTAAGAGATATAAATTATATTACTGGTCTGCAATGACAGGTTGGGTATATAAGTATTATTGTGTTGAAATAACAAAGGGTGAGAGAGTAGGAGCATTTGTGTTTTAGGGTGAACTTTCAAAATTTACCCGGATCACAATTGGTACATTAAGGAAGTATGTAACTGAAGCATTATGTTAAAACTTGCACATTATATATAAATTTAAGTAGTGGAGTTTCTGTAACTAAACTGTATGTAAAAATTGCGTTTTCATTAATGAGCTTAAGATTTAATAGATGAAATTCATTGTTAGGCATGTGAATTTTGCATACGAATACATATGATTCATTTGTATCATTTGTAAGAACGCTACACAGTGTGCACCAGATAACGTCTTTTTTAAATAATCTTCGAGCTTGCGGGTTTGAACAAATAATATCAGGTGAGGATTGGATCTGCAACTTCTCGTTAGAGTAAGTGATAATTGTAAATGAGAAGGATCTCATGCACAATGTGTGTATTAATTTGAACATTTTTATCTCTTTTAGAAATAATATTGGCATTAGCACCGGCGCCGACTACGTGTGTGGTGGAGGGCTCAAGCACCCACAGAAAATGTTCTGGGGGCGCTGAGCACCCACAGACGAGGCATTACATTAGATTCGGAATTTTGGTTTGAAAAGTTTTTAACCATTTACTTTTAGATAAATACAATGATAAATGATCATAATTTTTGAAAAAATGTTCTCCAGTCTATAATTACTACTAATTTCTGTAACTTGGCTGTATTTCCGGCAAAAATGTAACACGTTTATTTATTTTTCAATATAACTGATATGTGAGTGTATTTTCAATTTTACATCACTTATGCTGGTGTATGATACGACTTGAACTTAGGACACAGTATCGTGTAAGGGTCGCTTTTACAATCGCGGGATAACACTTGTATAACAAGCTATTGTAGGAATAATTTATATTGTCGCAACTATAGTAACTATGGGAATTGTACGTGGAATATCTTAACCCAAGTATGGTACGAGATTGTAAAACTAATAAATACTACTAAAAATGGATTGTTCTCCAGCAGACCTAATAAGTGTGTTTTAAAATTTAGATAATTGACACACTTAATAGGTACTTATTATTTGAGTCGATTATTTTGGAAATAAATTTTTGTGGTTGCAGATGCTAATCAGCTAAAGATGTAATGTAATATTTTTATCGCATTCCATGATCCAACCGGCTTTTGTTTATTATCAAGCGCGGCGCTCAGCTTTGACTAGACGGCGCGGCGATGCGATAAGATTTAAGTACCTACCTATGCAGATTGGCATATCATTTCATTTGTACTTTTGTATTTTATAGTGTGCATGATTTATTTATCATATGATTTGACAAAGTTTCAAAACCACTGCCAATCTTTTAGTAGGTACGACTGAAAAATTGTCGTAGGTTGTTCTGTAGCGTATTTTAGTTACAAGCGAGTGTATCTGTACAGTGTTAGTGTATTTGTATTCTATACGATAATCATATTAAAAATATGCATAAGTTTGCAATACGTTTATCTTCTGATTCATCTTCATCTAAGCGAACGCATTCAAATAAAAAAACTGAGTGTGAGTCCGAGAATGTTAAAGTGTAAATGCCTTCTGATGCCAGCAGTTCCAGTTGTTCTGCCAGCAATTCCAGCTCGCTTCCCAAGAAATCGTCTAGCGGCAGGTCTTATCAAGAAACATGGGTTAAAACATTTCCCTGGCTTCTATAGGATAAAAATGTAGACAAAGTGTCTTGTAATGTATGTAAAGTTGCTGTTGAATGTAATGCATTGTTTCCATCTACTATTATTGTTACCCCTGCTGAGAAACATTCGTGTAATTCATACGTTACAAACGGATTTAGTAAGTGACAAAAAGCCATCGAACGTTTTAAAATTCACGAAAAAGGGCCACTCCATCGTTCAGCCATGAATGTTACCCGCTTCGCTAAGAAAAGGAACAAAATAAATTATAAGAAATGAAAAATGCTCGCCAAGCTCTTCTTAAAATAATATCTTCTGTACTATACATATGCCAGCAAGGGATAGGTGATAAGTAGTGATTAATCCTCAAATATTAACTACTTTGCCTCAGGGCTGAAGATGTAGCTTTGCACTTGATTTAAGGGACTGTCGTGGACAATGTTGTAATAGAGCGGCAAACGTAAGTGGACATGTAAGCGGCTTGCAAAGTAAAATTGCAGAATTGGAAGCCAGGGCCGTTTATATTCATTACTCCGTACATAATTTTAATTCAGTGATACATAATTCTCTGCATAATATCAGTGATGTGTGTGACTTCTTAAGGATTCTACGTGAGCTGATTTCGTTTGTCAGAAATTCTCCAAAAAGGTTGACAATATTCAAAAATACAAGAAGATATCTAGCGAGTTCCAATGAGAATCAACCTATTCGGCCATACACATCATTACGACCGTTCCGCTTAACAAGATGGTGTGTATGGATCAAATATTTGAAAACTTTAGAATCCAATTATAATGCTCTGTTATTATTTCTTGAAGACACGTCAAAAGAAAACAGAAATCGGTGGTAAAGCGAGTGAGCATCTTGCGACTTTAAATCAATACAAGTTTTTCTTTTTGTGGACAGAAGTAACAGAAACAGCTACTAAATTAAATATCTGTGAACCAGTTTTACCGCGGGTGAGCAAAATGACAAAAGGTTTTGATCATGGCAGTGCTCCACATATTTTTCAGAGGCTAGAACATATGTACGGACAGATATTTCTTGCAATCATCGACGTTACTGTAAATTCAGTGAAATGTAGATTTAAAAGTGATGTTATAGAAGTGATTTCACGAAAAAGGTGTGACAAATGGATGTGAAAATTTCATCACCGATTATTGCATAAATCTAATCAAAATATTGCTAACTTTATTTCTAGGAAAGATACGGGCATAAAATTAATTTTAAAATACATATCAATTAAAATTTAAGGTCCATTGAGAGAAAAAAACATTGTAGCAATTTTAGATGAAGGATCTACGATAACTTTAATTACCAAAAGCTTTCGGAAGGAATTGGCATAGATGGCAAAATTAAACCAATAACGTACCAACCATGGGCGTAGCCAGCAAGGCAGGAAGGGCAACTGCCCCCCTGGAAGAGCAAAAATAAGTTAAATAATTTTAAATTTTAATCAACAAAAATTAAATCTAAAATATACATATTTTTCTGTTCTGCATATTTTTTTGTTATCTGTTTTATATATTTTGTTTGTTGTTGTGGTCGTTTGGTTGCTTTTATGAACATTTTAAAATTAATTAATAAGCTCTAATAAATAAAATTATTCGCGTGTCCTTTGTCATTAAAATATATTTCATCAGCAAAAACAAAGCTGTTTGAAAAACTGACATAGTGCTAAATATATATTAATAGCGTTTTCGATCTATGCATTTAATGCATTGGTGCACACCAGAATTGTCCCACACCAAAATTGGATAAAAACGAGTGTTCGATTTACTCAGGATACGTCAATTTTAGTGTTGGATTCAACCACTTAACAGTCGGACATTTTGAGAAAAATGGTAAAAAATTGTCACTTTTTTGTTTTCATTTAACTACATTTTTTAATCCTATTAATTAATTAAAATAAATTTACTCAGTAAGTAGTTTTAGTGTGAAATATTTTGAACATTCAATACACAATCCTACATCAGAATCCGAAATAAATACTCTTATAACGTACGTAAGACCTGCACCAACAAGTTAAATCAAAAGTTGCATGAACGAGACTCGGGATCGTCAGTATACGGAAAAATGTCACGCCCGAGTGCAGTTCGTGCAAAACTATCAAGTGGTTAAAACAACTTGCTCCAAATCCTAACATAGGACAATATTTTTGCAACAACTATTGAGTTGATGTGTAAGTGCTCTTGTCTAGCGACAGTGCCCTATTTAATAGTGCAACGAAACGCCACTGGTTTTCTTCGAGAAAATCGAGATACAAGTGAGGAATATACGGGAACCGGCGATGCGAATGTTCTGGCAATTTCTAGGCTCAAAAGGGTATATAAAATTGCCTATCCGGCGCGAAGACAGACAGTACAGTACAGTACATAGTGCAGGATACGAAGTTGCATACGGCGAATAGAAAGCGAGGCGCGAGATTTAAAAGCGGAATAGTTAAAAAGTGTTGAGAAAGTGAATATTTGTGTTGTTTTGTTAACTTTATTGGTTTTAAATAAAGTTGGTGTGAATAGTTATCAGTGTTAAATTATTGCCTGAGAAACAAGAGGGAAAATCCGTAACAATAGCTTTACCACAGAATAAAGAGACAGAAATCACAGAAAAGACAATATGGATATAAGAAATTGGTTACAAAAGGTAAGTTAAACAATTTCAGTAGAAAATTAAATTTTAATTAAAACTTTTGAGTCATTCCATTAGAAATGGTCCAAAATTTGAAAATTGGTTGCTCGACCAGCACCAAATAAAACAAAACTACCATGTAATGACAGCTTATAATGTAGATATGTTATATCCGATGTTAATTTTGTTCAAAATTATTTGTATCGCAACGTTTGGAAAAAATTCAATTGCAGCCCTTTACAAAATTGCCAATTGCTCTTTACTCTTTGCTTGTATCTTTGTGAAACAATTTTTTTAGCTTTGGCAAAAGATTCTGTGCATTATTAGTATAATTTTATATATTTTTCATTATTATGATGCCGACTTTTTGCCTTCTAATTATAACAAAAATTACAATAGTGCACCGATTTTGACAGCTGATATCTCAAACGGGACTAAATATAAAAACTTGAAATTTTCACATATTAAAGATCAAACAGCACTTTATACGTGCTATTAATTTCATTTTGCGTTTTTAATCTAGAGAAAAATATTAACATCGGATATAGTATATCCACATTATAAGCTATCATTACATGGTAGTTTTGTTTTATACTAATTTTTATACTAGGGACTAAGAACAAGAATGATATTAGGTTATTATTTTTAGGTCAAAAATCTCTAAAACGGAAAAAGTTCATGATGACAGTAGTGGAAGTGGAAGCAATGATTGTGATGAAGATGAAAATAAAATGGTCGGAACATCAAAATCGGAATCTATTTTTGAACGAGGCTCAAGTAGTTCTTCAAATCTACATGAAGCTGTCTCTGGAACTGGGACCTCTAAACAAACTGAAGAACGCGATGGCTACCATGAAAATGACATTGGTCGTTATGTTAGTTGTGCCAATAACTTGCCTTCTGAAAAAAATAAGAAATTGTTGACAAACCCTTGGGTTCCATCATCCAATTACGATGTTGCTTCTGATGCCATTCACTTGAAAAGAAAATTTAACCATCGCTGGTTAGATCAATATACTCCATGGCTGATGTACTCAAGTCCTTTGAAATGTGCTCTATGTCTGTATTGTGTTTTATTTCCGCCAAGAAGTGCTACAGTTAAAGGAGTTTTGGGGTCATTTATGGTAAGGCCTTACATGAAGTTTAAGGATATACATGAAGTTTGTAGAAAGCACGTTGGCAGCCATTACCACAAATCTTCAACAGCTGCTGCAAAAGCATTTCTTGAAAATGCTCCTGTTGATGTCCAGTTGCAAATAGGGCACCATAAGACGATTGAAGAAAATAAACAAATATTGTCAGCAATTATTTCATGCATAATATTTTGTGGAATTCATGATTTGCCAAATCTTTCAAGGCTCTGTGAGACCAGATGGTCGGAAAAATATAAGAGCATAAAAATTTTCAGAAAGCTTCACTGACATTGTTAAAGCACTAGAACATCTATCTGTCGAAGGAAACTATCCAACAAGAAAATCTGCCTACCAATTGCACTATGCAGTTACTAAACCAATATTCATCTTAGGCTTAAACACAATTGCAAGATACTCTGCAATTTTGGAACCCGTTTTAAACGTTTTACAAGGTAAAAGTATGGATTTGGTTATGGTGAAGAAACAGATTGATGATATTCTAGATGTAATCAAAGAAGATCGAAAAGATGTCGTAAATGTTTCTTATGAATTATTTAAAAACCACTTGATATCGCAGAGAAAGTAGGGGTTGAGTTGTCAGTACCACGAGTCACTCAAAAGCAAGTACACTGACGTAATCCACCTTCTGAGTCTGCAGTTGAATACTGGAAGCGGTCAATAATCATCCCTATCTTGATTCTTTAACTTCGTCTTTGGATGCTAGATTCTCCAACGAAAATACACCTGCTTTTGCTTTAACTTATCTTCATCCTTCAAGCATGCTCAAAATGGCTTCAAAAGATTTCAAAAATAATGCAGAATCTTTCATGGAATTTTATAAGTTGGGTGATGTCTCTGCAGAATTAGATTTGTGGTACAATATGTGGAAGAAAAAAATTAGCAGAAGACAAATTAAAGGACATTGAAGTGGCTGCACTTTTGGAGGAAGCTAATGTTTTTTTCCCTGCAACAAGGCACGCACTGCTAATATTAAGTGCTTTCCCATTCACTAGTGCTACCGTGGAAAGATCGTTCAGTACCCTGCGAAGGGTAAAAACCTGGCTCAGGAGTACAATGGGTGATGACAGACTCACTGGGTTGTGTTTGATGAGTGTGCATCGAAAATTTTTGAAGGAAAATCAGGACTGCATAGTGACGAAAGTTTTGGATAAATTTAGTTTAAACCCAAGAAAAATGTTATTAGTTTAATTTAAGTATAATTAAAATCTCAAAGTTTTGTTTTCATTTGCCTTTTCTTTTATCCTAAAATTTTACATTTTGAATGACCATGGACCATGGTTTACCCCCCTTGGTACCAACTAGCAGGCGGAAGAATTAACTTCGAAAACCAATCAAGAATTGTCAACGTGACATTATTATAAGTAAGTGACAAAAAATAATTTAATTTAAGCAGTGTATACACTGTGGACAATTTCTATTTACTAGGATAGTATTTTACCTGTAAAAAACTGTACAAAACATTCCCATATGTGTGCGGTGTGCGGCGTGCGGTGTGCGGTGTGTGGGTGGGTGGGTGGGTGTGTGTGTGCGTTTGTGTGTTTGTGTGCGTGTGTGGGTGTTGCGTGTTGTGTGTGTGTGCGTGTGTATGTGTATGTGTGTGTGTGTGTGTGTGTGTGTGTGTGCGTGCGTGCTTGCGTGCGTGGGTGCGTGGGTGTGTGTGTGTGTGTGTGTGTGTGTGTACGTCCGTGCGTGCGTTCGTGCGTGCGCGCGTGCGTGCGTGCGTGTGTGTGATGTGTGTGTGTGTGTGTGTGTGGGTGTGGTGTGCATGTGGGATGTATGGGGTGTGCGTGAGTGGGTGCGCGCGGCGTGCGTGCGTGCGTACGCGCGGCGTGCGTGCGTGTGTGTGTGTGGGTGCGTGGGTGAGTGGGTGAGTAGGTGAGTGGGTGAGTAGGTGAGTGGGTGAGTGAGTGATTGAGTGAGTGAGTGAGTGAGTGAGTGTGTATGTGTGTGCGTGCGTGCGTGCGTGCGTGTGTACGTGTGTGCGTGTGTGTGTGCGTGTGGGTGTGTGCGTGTGTGGGATGCGTGGTAGTGTGCGTGAGTGCGTGCGTGGGTACGCGCGGCATGCGTGCGTGTTTGCGTGCGTGCGCGCGGCGTACGTGCGTGCGTACGCGCGGCGTGCGTGCATGTGTGTGTGTGTGGGTGAGTGGGTGAGTGGGTGAGTGAGTGATTGAGTGAGTGATTGAGTGAGTGAGTGAGTGTGTATGTGTGTGTGTGTCTGTGCGGGCGTGGGCGTGGGCGTGCGCGCGCTTGTGTGTGGGCGCGCGCGGGTTTATCGGTGTTCGTGTTTGTGTTTTGTTGATGTTGGTGTTGGTGTGTGTGCGCGTGGGTTTGCGCGTGCTTGCGAGTGTGTTTACGCGTGTGTATTCGAGTGTGCTTGCGAGTGTATTTGTGCTCTTGTTTCCGCCTGTGTTTGCCCGTGAGTTTTCTAGTTCTGAATATTCCGCACTTCAGGGACGTGCACATAGTTGGGAATACCCAAATTAGGGAGTAGTGGGAAATGGAAAAACATTTTGAGATTGTGCAACCATTGATCATATCTGTTAACGATTCCTCTTCTGAAAGTGCTAGTGAATAATTTTTTTTTTAATTTAAATGTTTTAATTCCAATTTAACACAAATAGTCTAATGTTTACATAACATATTGATAACTCTACAATTGGCGGACTGAATACATGCACTTCTTTATGTCAATTGCTTTTCATTTAACTTGTAACAATATGAAATCTATTTAAACTATGTGCTAAATTAAAATATTAAACATCTATAATTTCGTTGAGCTTCGAACTTCATAACACTGAACACACTTTCTTCTACGAGAATGAAATAATCACAAATGTGTCGATATTTATGTTATCGTAAAGTATCTACAAGAATTATGTTGATTACAAAACAATAATTATGCTTCTAGAAGTGTTGTTATAAATCATGAGAATAACAAACTAATTGCAACTTTTATCAATTTTTCCACCTGAAATGATTTAATTTATAATGAAAGGAGAAAGTATTCGTTTACTTACAAATATATACGTTATGTATTATGATGGTAAGTAATTATAATCAAACCATGTCCTAAATTATGACAATTCACTGTCGCAGCAAAATATTTTTGACTTTATCAATAAAATAAGTGGATATAATGGATAATTTTTCTAATTTAAAATATAAAAAACATTCAATAATTTTTAACCTTCCTTGACACTTTATGGAAATGTATGTGGGGACATCTGCCGATACAAATATTAACTTAAAGATACTTTCTGATTTAATGATGGCTTACGTCGCCTAAATCTTAATTCGTGTAATTGTAAGAAAGAATCATACCCAACTTTATTTGAATGAAACTATATAAAACACTTTTTTTTAACTTGTATTATCTTTTTACGTTTTCAATTAAAGTGTTTCCGATAGTAAATAAGTAACTCAATAAACTGTAAACTGACAAAAATATTAATTAAAGAATAGTCTATTATACCATTAGAGTCAAAAACGACATGCATTTATTTTGATTCCGAATAACCACATTCAATATTGTACCTGTAAATGTTATAAAACCATAAAGAAAATTGAAAAACGCTCTAATTTTGTATTCAATATTTAAATAGATACCGATACAAAATGGCGTCACTAGAGATAATGTAACAATATAAAAAATGTATGGTCACAACGGATAAGTAAATAAACAACCAGACAGTTTTTCTGCACTTATACGTATGAATACGTTTTGATAGACTAGTACATGCATTCAAATCATAACTGAGATTAGCTTTAATGCTGGTTATAAGCTGCTATGAATGTTATCTACGTTATTACAGGTATGAATAAAAACTGACAAAAACCGCGCAATGCACACTTTCATTAAAGCATTAAATCCAATATCTTTCACAATTCAGAGATTTTCAGTAAATATTAATTAGCAGCTTCTAATATGGGTTCTTTGTCGTTTGCGCACAGTAGGGTGGTATAAATGAAGAATTATATCTGTCCAATGCAGCATACTAAAACGAATTTTGGCCATAGTTCTCGTCGGAAGGGTCGACAATTACCGCGTTACCACCGACCCATTAATTAGATCAAAGAACTCTCAGACAGGATTGTTCCGCTTCCGATATTCAATCTTTATAATTTCATTTGAAGGCATTGCTACATCCAGCTGTGTTGAATAGAGTGCAAACCAAATTCTTTACTATGGCGTATATAGTCAATGTAAGTAGAGCTATTAATCTTTATAACTAGCATTGTAGAATTCCCATCAAAGTTATTCCGTGTTTTTTTTTACAATTTACCACTTTGATATTTTATTATGATGCTAAATTTAAGTTACAAATTAACTCCGTCAAAATTATATTTCTCACTTAAGACCGTAAAATAGAGGTAAGGATAAGTATAGCTATAAAACGAAAGTAGTACTAAAGAGGGACATGCAGGCATAGGTATAGAGTCACAATACAATAGGATAAAAAGTTATAACCAACATTCCAATATTTATGAGGATATCTTTCATAATAGATTTTCTTAAATCTTAATCTTTTTTATTTACTTCTGACAGTTTGATGTAATTTGTCCAATTTAATTTCTCTCCTTCGCATTTCACTGATCTTCTACTCGGATGGTTTATACGGAGATTTACCGCCAAACATATGTTGGAATTCCAGAGATTTGCTTTACTCAAATGAAAGTGATGTTTCGTTTTGGGTTCTTGGAAAATAGGTCTATATATAAAGTTGTTCAATATGGTGGATACAGAGCTGATTTTTCAAAATATACGGTATAGGTTCCAGTAAGCTATCTAGCTTAAACAAATACATAAATTAATAACCATTGGTATAATGTTTAACCGCGTTTAAATAGATTTCCTAACGTTCACGTAGGTGTATATAGAAGTGCAAGAACTGTGCGGCTGTCAAAATATTTGGATCGGATTTTTTTACAAATGTAAACAGTCAAGGTGGTAACCAAGGATGGAATCTTCTTACTGTTGCTGAAGCGACGAAATGGGAAATAAAGTTAAACTTTGGCTCTTTTTCTCCCAAATTAGAGGAAATGTTTGATAAAGCACATATGATTACCATCTGTCTGATGGTGGATTCATCTGAAAAATCTAAATTTGGTGAATATTTCTGATTGTTTGAGATATTACTTTTTCTATTGTGTTCATTTGTTACATGTCCAATCCGTGCTAGGCGTCGCGTATGCTTACATTAGTAAGCGGATTGGAAAGGGGCGGGGTCGAGATAAGGAGTAAAATGATTGAATAACAAGCTCAAACATCTTACACTTCCGGTAAATTCACAACTTATACAGCTCAGTCCGGGTGCCACCACAATCTTAAATTTTGCTAGAATAAATCGTCTTAGGCGACATGGTAAATTAATTCTATCTGACTGTGGAACTGAAGCCTACTCAGTAAATTCATACACTAACTTCTCAAAGTCAAACACACTCCCAAACAAATCAACTCAAAACTTCAGAAAATTTAATAATACACGGGAGTTATAACTTACTGAACATACCCTGTATAAATAGAAATTCCCATTCATAAAAATGAAACATTAACTTATGTAGTTTTTAAAATATCCCTCGTATATCTACAACTTTATATTTCTAACTGTTATAAACCTTAAATTTAACAACTTCCCAATTTAGAAAAATCTAATCAAAATAAACGAAATCGGTTTAACAATGAATTGTTATCTAAAAGAAAAAGTATTAGTAAATTGCTGAATAATTCAATAAAATTGTTATCAATACTTTATCTGTAAAATCGTACATAGACATTCATTAGTATGTTCAAACTTTATTACCTCAAAACGGTAATTTGTGCTGAATGATAATAAAAAAAAAGTGCTTTGTTAATAGTGTTCGGCTTCAATACTTCAAAGCTAAAATGAAATTTTGCAATCGACCTGCCTTACTATGCAATTTCAGGACGATCATCAAACTCCTCATAGACAAAGATTAAGTTCAGTGATAATTAACAACGAAAACTAGATGTAACCTGTTGAGCAAATTCTACAAATTTATCACATTTGACATAAATAAACAACGAAAGCAATTAAGTAATGGATATATATTGACAAATTCGCATGTAAATCTCTACAACAGCGTGGTTAAATGAACCACAAATCTTTAATACTAAACACAAAATAGCTTAAGTCCGATTACCTTTTACTTTGAAAGAACTGTAATTAACACAACAATAAAAGGATGTACTGAAAAGATAATCGTACTTGTCTTGCTTCAATAAAATTTAAATCTAGTTCTTACTTAATAAGGTAATTAATCCTTTTACGGTGTAGTAAAAATTGTAGTCCATATGGTCTGCTCCCAATAAACCTTTCTAGCTTTGCAAATGCATTATGCACATAGTCTCAAGAGGTAAGCCGTAATCACTAACGCAGTGTCTCTTGTTCGTCCACTCGCGTATTTGATGTATGGGCCCTTCCGCATACCATAACATCACCTTATGGCTTTAATATTTGCCCTTTAAAACATTTTTTTATTACTATGAAGAATGTTTACTTCCATGTAAATAGTAAAACTCTTTATTTTCTTTGTACACTTCACCTGGTATTACTAACACTTGTACAAATGTAACTCATACAAGATCAATGATGCTCACAAATGTTTTAACTAACTTTACAAATTCCTATTTCGTTTACCTAATGGCCATTCCAGGCTTTCTTTATATAATAACTTTGGATCACGCACCTCTACTATTAAACACTATCACAAAATATTTGCTATGTTATGTTCAAATCTGCTTTCGCACTTTTAAAATTTCTTGAAGAAAAATCACTGATGTTTTCTTCAACTTCTCAATCTATTAAACTTGTTTATTTATGAATGTCTATACGATTTATCCCCCTAAGGGTTATTGTAGCCGCTTTAAATCCGTACTACGGAAACTCCAATTTCATAAACAACACCACACTAACCCATTATAATGGGTCCCCTCTACGCGCGCGATCTTTATTTAACTTTAGCCCGTCGGTTTCTAACTATCAAAATCTAAGTCTCCCATTTGGACACTCACTTATTTACTTTCTGCTCGCCATATTTCCAATACGTGACAATGAGTTCGCGCTAAACTTAAAATTCACCTATCACAACTGAGAATTCCACTGCGGCGCTACTCTCGCGTCACAATGTTCGACAGGGACAATCACACTACCCTTATCCAACACTCGTCGCCATCTTTATTTTTCTTGAAAACTTACAAAATCTCCCCGAAGAAATCGTCCATCCTCACCACGTTCATTCAGTATATTCCCCAGATCTTAACTCAACTTTTCTTACACATCTTGCCTATGCGCGAATTTTATTTCCGCACAATTTACGTGAAACATCACATATACGCATTCCATTTATCAATATCGCACAACATTTCCAAAAATTTCTAAAATCAAAAAGATGCATATCAATCCCTTATTGTACGTTAAAATAACATCACAAAATTGTAAACACATATATTCGTACGTCTTCACGCATTCTATTTAACCAAATTTCTTCATACCTGGTAGCAAAAGTAGTCCCACCAGTGTCGTAGTAATAAAATTTACCCAAAACACTATTTATCAATCGAATTTAACGGTTTCAACGCGAAAATCTTTCTATAACATTTCAATATTCCTTCATGTGATAACTAAGGCTTCATTAAAGATCGAGTGTCGTATCCTTTACACCACTTACATTACGCATACCAAAATCAATTCTTTTCATGCAAACTCGCTTCAGCTGCACTCAAAACACGTTAACACGTTACCAAAATCCTGCACGTACAGGGTGCGTCAAAATAACCTTACACATTGTTCCGCATCTTTTATGCACAATTTTCTGTTTTTAGTTAGTTGCTTTCAGAGTTAAATTGTGAATGACTGGGTTATTCTAGAAGTAAAGTAATTTATACACCAATAGCTCAAAGCTGCATCAAACACAAATTCTACAACATTCTATTATCAACTAAATGGCACACTGAGTAATTACTTAAAAGATGGGGCAGCAATACCTACTTGTACAAGTTTGGCATAATAGTATATATATGGGGTTTCTAACTCACATAGAGAATTAACATAGGAAAGAGAGACCATCACGAAAAATGTGCACTAAATTGAGATAAAGTAATAGTGATTCAGGTCTTCGCTAAGGTTTGTTTCCTAGCTAAATGGTTTGTTTATCGACCACTATCGTTGTCAGGTCTCCTATCTGTTGACTTCGTATATATATATATATATATATATATATATATATATATATATATATATATATATATATATATATATATATATATATATATATATATATATATATATATATACTAAGGTGAGGTGTTTATAATTAGGCTGATGTTGGGGTTCTGGTTTTGATAAAGACGTGGTTCATATGAAAGCTAAGGTACACTGTTCATATATTGGTTAAGGTGAGGGCGTATCTTTGTAGTAAGCCAAACACACCCAGTGTATTTTTGTGGAATTGTACAGAGACCTTTACTATGTCCACCAAAACCTTGTGGTGTTCGAGCCAGGATTCTCGCCTTAACCAGTAGTTTTCCGCTTTCCTAATGCTATAATAAAATGGAGCCCACTCGTGCTTAGCTAAAGTGTTGGTTTAAATTAACATTTAGAACATTGTAACAAGAACCTCGCTTCAGCCGAGATACAATCTGCATTCTAGTCGAAATGAGAATCTTGGCATGGATCTAACTTGTATTTAACGCATGAAAAATACTGCAATGGATTCATTACATTAATTTGATGATTTGTTGTAAAAGAATGTTATTTCACGTTAGTGGTAAGGAAACATTTTCCTAGAAATTTCGTTTAATTTAAGCTGTGGTCGGTATTATAGCTATCTGTAATTCATACGTTCGTTCAGTGTGTAAAATATGCCATAATAAGTATAATTTATATAATCGATAGTGAATAAATGCGCGGAAAGGCAACCCTTCAGTTAAACATATTTCTATGCTCTAGGTATAAGTGTATGTACTGCATACTGCTTTCTACTTCTTCTGCTTGATACACATTGCATCTTTCTTTAATATAAACTGTGCTTAGTATTATATTAACTTGCAGCTTACAGGTTCGTTTAGCGTCTACGTTTTATAGTTTTAGTTTTATAATTGCATTTCTTCAGTTTATACGTTTAGATATCCTTTATTTTCTAAAGTCCTGACACAAACTTTCTTGGTTGATTGATCACTGCTATTGCGCCTCCAATTCTTTTTCCAGTTCACGATATTCATTCCTTGCCACACGCGCTATTAGATGTTCTCAAACTTGGTAGTTTATATCTCATATTCAAGAACAACGCACATAAAAATTATTTTTAGATAGCTTTAGTTTCGTTTCTTATATGGATCTAATATTGGATACCTTACATTTTTCATGGGCGAAGGTGCCCTATGTGGAATAGTACGATACACTAATTTAACAGGGACTACACGTCCATTGGACTACGATAACTTATACGTTTAGCTGAGACCACTTCCTTACTCTGTCTCTAATTTGACTAGGGCAAAGCCTTAAATGTAGGTAAGATTGGTATTAGCGTAAGTAAACCAAGGTATTCCCAGATTCCATCTTGATAGCTGGTCTGGATGCAATTTTCAGAGGTAGGTTTGGATATAATTTTTAAAGTTGGTATCAGAGATCATCCTCAGAGCTGATATTGGTTGTCATGTTCAGAGAAGATCTTGCGGATCATCTTTAAAGTGGTAATAGAGTGATTTACTTAAAACACATATGAACCTTGTTCTCTATTACCATCTATTTTTATCCAACAGGTTAGAACTTGCCATCATCACCTAATTTCTAGTAAATTTCCTGATAGCTCATATATAAATTAGACCTATACTATGGAAACTGTAGCTAAAAACCGCACCCGATTTAGCCATGATAAGAATTATTTAACGAAATTACAGTTAGTATAAAAACATACACTTCACCTTAGTTTTTATATATATATATATATATATATATATATATATATATATGTATATATATATGGTTACGGTTGAGAAAACAAACCATTTAGCTGAGTACCATACCTCTCAGCTTGCTCTATCGGAGTAACCATATTAGTTAATTTTAACTTTAGCTTAGTACAGATCCAAATCCTTACCTTAATCGAGCTGTAAATCGTATCTACATCGTAGTCGGAACCTTGCACCTTAGCCTAAACATACCCATCCTTCGTTAGCACAGATATTAATTCCAGATTTAGCTGTGTTATACCCCAGTTTAGTCAATTTTCAAATCTGGCAACGCTTTAATCTAAAAAAAAGATATAACTGAGAAACCAGACTTAGCAAAGACCTGAGCCACCCTTGGCAGTTAGCAAAAATGCATAGTCCTATTCTGCTTGATCAATTATGCATCTGATATTTCTATACCAATATTTAATGTTAATGAATAATTAATTAATGAGTTTAATACACAACAATCACTAATAGAGAAGTTAGCACTTTCAGAAATTAAATAGTGGTTGAAACTTGCATGATATGCCAAAATTGTCTGAAATAATTGCAAATTTTGTAAAATCTGGAAACAGCAGATTCTATACCATTATCACCTACTAGAACTCAAATTGTCACTCCAAAAATTCCGGAATTAGCTTGTTTCAGTTCTTTTACATCAGACGAAGTATTAAAGTTTATTCTTGATCTTCATCAGTGATAGGAAGTTTACTATGAGAACTTTTCTTTAAATAAGTTTTCAGCTGTAAAAGAAGTGTGACCACTAGTTTTCCATCGTATCTGTGAAAAAAAAAGTATTTTCTAATGCTTTGGGTGAAAAGAAGAAGAAGCAGTATCAGAACTGTACTTTTTTCTGTTACTATAAGCTCATACAAAACAATGCTTGTTCTGGTTTCAAAACTAAGAGTTAAGAAAAAGGCCTAAGCTGGACACGTATAGCAAGAATTACGCGATTTACATACAATATTATAAGTGCGCCTGGTTAAAATATACAGCCCTAGTCCGAAACGACTTTGTTCTTTGGTACTACTATAAAAAAGGGAATCTGCATTAGAACAAGACGTATCGCCGTGCAACAAACAGCACGCAAATATAGTGTTGCATTTAGAATTTTACGTGCTTGGGTAAATGTTAAAAATTCGAACCGACATGATATTCTGGTCCACCGTTTACTTTGCCTCTTGCACGTGTACGTCGACACCATTTGTTCCATGACGTCAACGCCGTCCTTTGTTTTATTATAATGAGTGATGATTTCAGGGTTCCTCTTAGCGTCATCATTGATAGATGCCTCATGGTGCATGATGCTTAGTGAAATTACGCATTTGTTCTTTTTACGTGCGTAACTTACCGAATGCAAAACAATGAAGAGCAGACTACACAATCTTTTGAGGATTTTATTTCTTTGGGAATATTACGCTTATTCTGATGTAATGTACCCACAACAATAATATTTTTATCCAACAGACAAATTGCTACCGGAACACTACTGAAGAAGTTGTCTGTCTTGAGATTGAGATCAGAATTATAAATGTCACGCACAAGAGTTTGTACTACTTCAAGCTCCAGATTTTCATGTAGAGGTTCTCCGGGCTGGCAACCAACATAAGCTAAACCATTGTTGTGTGGTTGAATTTTACTTTTTGTAGGAGGTTCCAAACTCTAATCCAGACCACTTGGAGCAATGTAACCACTCGTTGACGAATTACCAATATCGTCAACACGATCCTCTGAATTATCCTCAACCTCATCAGCACTGGATCCAGAATACTCGGCAGAAACCAATTCGAGATTTGTGTCTTCAGTCATTTCCTGTTTAAAACGAAAATAATCAGTACTATGCCGAGCTGTCCTTTTGACAAACAAGGTTGTATATATATATATATATATATATATATATATATATATATATATATATATATATATATATTTCTCCTCATTTATCAAAATTTTTGGTTTTATGTAATCATAAAGTTAGAATTAAAATAGACGTACTTTATTGATTGATTTCCTTAAACTTCATAGTGGATTTCGAATAAAAATTTTCGTATTGAATTTAAAATGGATTTCTTTGGTAGGAGTGGAGGTGGCATTCAAATGAAAATAGAAGTTTCAAAGTTGAGTATAAATTGTTTCGCTCTAAATTCATATAATAGGGTTTTGAAAGTAAAACGTTTTTGGTCATAAGAAACGTTCAAATCTAAATTGAAGAATTATGAGATCACCATGTGAGTTGTTTGTTTGGATCATGTTTCTGCTGATGTCATTTGGAAAGCGCTCCTTATAGATTGACGTCGTGCTCCTGTTAAGGTACAATATTTCAGTCCGTCTGGGGTTAAGAAATGTTCGTTACCGTTGATGCAATATTTCTCTGTACTACCGTATGTACTTAGTAAACGTTAAGGGCACATGTCCTTAATCGTGATAACGTGGGTTGGATACAGGATGCGGTATTAGCAGTTTAGTATGACAGCTGGATGGGAGAGAAAAATATGATGTAATTTTGTTAAGAGGGGATATTTTTACACGGTTAGTTGGAGCGGGGACTCTATAACTGACCGTCGTGTGTTAAAGATGTAAGCTGTTGCGAGGGATGTGCGATGTCTACCACTTGGGGAACCGAACATATCCAGAAGGTTGCGTACAACCAAAGCACCGTCTATGTGGATATACAGTGGTTCATCTCTCCAGGGAGTTTATAGAATTTTTGGGCACTTGGTGTCGTTCACGTACATTTCATAAAAGGGATTGTGTTTTCTTTTTAGTGCACCCTGTTAGTGAACTACTTAACGCGATTTTGAGGATTTACTAAAAAACGAGTAAAAAAATTGTTGTCGCCTTGAACATAAATTTGTAAATACTTACGCTAATCATAAATAGACTTGTAAATAAAGCTACCTAGTTAATTCAACATTGTGTAAATAATACCGTGTGCAATTGCTTCTTCTTACATAAACTTTATAACGCCGTTATTCAGTCAATTAAGAACGCAACGTTACCGAGTTGGCTATTTGCGGATTGCTACATTTGGCTGCCGATGTTAAGTATCAAGACCTTTCCTGACGAGAACATCGCCGAGGAAGCCGTTCATGTCCAGATGATTTTCGCTGTATCCTGGAGGAGAAAGTTAAAATAGTAGTTCTAGAAGGTAATATAACGTTGTATATTTATGGTGTTTGTGTTTCCTTCACATTTGTCACTGTACTACTAAATTTTACGTCAATAAGCAGGTGAAGGTAGTCGTTTTGGGTTGAAGATTTAGTCCATTGATGTTATTTTAACTAAGTTTAGCGACCTGATGGCATACTGCTGATTTGACGTGTTTAATTTCATATATTTTTTTATATCAAATAGTTTTTTTTTCTAACGTAACAAACTAGTGAATTGTTAATGACGTTTGTTTATGTTTAATTATCTTTGAGTTGAACTAATCATAGGGTTTTAATAGATGACCAGCATTTGGGTTCTGACTTTTCAGTAAATAAGCGAAATATTTAGCGTTGGTTTTGTTTGAGTATCTTATTTACAAGAGTTGGGTGTAAAATAACGTAAAATTAGGTTAAAGAAACCGAGTGAACCCCAACAGCTGATTTGCTCGCACACTTCATTATTATTTGAAGGCGTGTAAATATTTTGAGATATGTTTTAGAGATAGAATTCCCGGAGCAGCACCTACGTAGACCTGAAGGTAGGTAGCGTAAAGGTAAGTGTCTGTTTTGGATTGATTTACCTACATATGCACAAGTGTATTGTTACCGGTTTTGTTTTAACAACAGACTGGCGCCCTTTACACGACTTTGTCACGATTGTGACCCACCCTTATTGATGACTTTCGACAATCCGACAAACCACCTTTAGTATGTAAATTCAGAAACACGCCAACGGCCCTCTGCCCCACTCAGCTAAATCGGAGTCAGTTACCTTCCGAGTTAATTTCATTTTCGACTGTAACAACTTAAACATAGTGCTAAGAAGGTTCCACAGTACCAACCCTGCATTACTTTAAAGAATTGTCTCTGACAGATACAAAAACACTCTAAATCGAAATACCGATAATGTGTCGTTTCGCACAGCCCTCTCCAGAACGTTCCGTATTGTTCAAATTATTTTATTTGGGAGCACAAATAAGGACTGCGCTACCGTCGTATACGACAGACGTAACAGACAAAATTAGTTAAAAGTTATAAATCGAGTAATACCGAATTTCATGAAAGCAACATGAGCTAACATTAAGCATCCAAAGAAGTCCAAATACGCAAAGAACAAATTTATGAAATTTATCCCAGTGGTATAATTTTTGAATGATTCGCACTAAACTTAAACAATCAAAACATACCATTTAACCGAGCGATCAAATACCGGGCTACAACCTAATCCCTAAATGCGGACACAATTTCTAGTACAAATCAGTGCAGTGAACTTACTAAACGCTCGCTTAAGTATAACACTTCATTAGACAACACCGCGTTTTACTGGATGTGAGTAACTTACGTTTATGGTGAAACAGCTTATCATAAAGCGAAGTATCAAAAGAAATGAAAAACGTTAAGAAATTATCAGCCTTTAAAAATTAAAACAGTAAAGACAAGAGATAATATTGAGAAATGTAAGCTAAAGTACAGTTCACTTATTGCGTAACATCCTGTGTTCGTCCCATTACCTACTTTAATTGTCTGCAGTTGTAAACTACAGATTCGGTTAACTGATGCCTAAAATGGTCGTGACTGCTACCAATGTATTAAATAACACTTGAAACACCATATAAGTGGTATAAATACGAATTAAACTACCAAATTTATATCAAATATTAGGTCATTTACATGTTGTAGGTATTATTACTCATTGGATTTTTGTATACTTCAACCATAGCCATGATGCACAAAAGCGGAAGCTTACGCAAAATCTTCAACGATTAAACTAATAAAAAATACACTAAGCAAAGCATTAGCACTTGTTATGGTCGCTAGCACTAAAACAACCAACACGATATATTATTTCCACATCAAAGGAATAAGTTTCGATAAGGGAGTAATACTTTATCAGTACCTATTACGGCCGATAGCTTTCATTTTCATAGACTCGCAACATAATAAAAAAATAACTCACCAATAAGTACTTCATCGTACGCATGACAGGCGAAACAAGTTACTTAATTTAACAGACGTGAAAACTAGCTGAAGTAGATTGAATAAAAATGTAACGCATAGGAGGGTAGTAAAACGTTCTCTTCAACTTACCTTAGGACAGGACAAAAAGAATGTAATTACAGCAAGAAAACTTGCAGAATGAGCCTAGATAAATCAAATCCTAGTTAAAAAACACCAATATCTCTCTGAATTTGATATGGCAACCAAAGCAGCATAAAGTGTACAAAAATTAAATCACTTACTCCCAACGTACGAAAGTAGACTGAAACCTTTATTTTTTAAGAAAAAACACTTTTTCCGAAGAAGTGGTATATATGAATTTATATTACTAGTAGTTAGTGCTTAAATATAAAACCAATGTATACTAAATATACATATATGATACAAAATTCATTTTCGAAATACAGAAATTTTCAAGCATGAAATCTCTTTTTCTTAAAGAGAATGGTAAGTCTCCTAATGCTTCTTACATGACATCTCTCAAAAATAACCATCCTTCAATCTCCTTTATAATTAATCCAATCAGAATTCATATCTTTGATCAACATTTCGCACTTGTAGAGTAATTTCACTGAATAGGAATAGTAAGGTGCGATGTTGTCACGGTTAGTTACATAAAAGAAAGTATTAATTTGGAAACTATCCCGAAAATTGAAAACACACAAAGAGGAAAACATTTTGTTGAGGTAAAAGAAATTATATAAACACCCTTGGATCCCTCAGAACGATTATAGCATTTTATTAAATTTTTTAAATAAAGTAAATAACAATACATGAGTAGAATTTGTTGCGTAACAGCCAGCAACAATAGCTATTTGTATTACTAGGGAGGAAAGTGTCACTTTTGCTCTCGAGAATGAAGTAAATATTCTAGGGAGGAAAAAACACTTTACTCCCATGTAATACATATGATTTTTCCACCTACCTCAAATAACGACTCAGTTATTTGAAAATTTGTTTATGACATCTATAATTAAATAACAAAATCATCAACAATGTCATAACTATTAAAACTGAAAATGCTTTATTTTTGGTTTATGTCTGAGATGTTTGTGATATTAATATTGAACGTACAGTTCTGGGCAGTTGTAATATGAATACCACTGGAAGACAGTGATCGAGCCAGATCCAAAGCAGTATTGGTAGTATTCTCGTTGAACACATTGTTGCACACTTGATAACGTATAGAAGTACTGGGTTGATTATGATCAATTTGAACTTGTTCATTGATTCCCATTATTTGATTAGAAAATTTTCTCTTTTTTACGAGAGATTGTTCAACATGGCCTTCTGCTATGGACGTTGATTTCCAACCTCCATGCTGTTTCAGAGCTAGAATATCGCCACCAGTATTTACTAATAGAGTTGCAGTTCTTCTTCTGAAACTGTGGCATGTATAATGTTCGGCATTTGGAAGTTTAAGATATTCAGCAATTTTTTGTGGAACTTTAGTATTTTTGCCAGCTACTTGATTAATAAATTTTCCTGCTCTGAAGCACACAAATAAACGTTTATGTTCAGTTTTGGGACGTAGCGAGATATATTTTTTTATAAATCTGAATATAATTTGGGCCATTGACTGGTGAAGCATTTATTTAGAATGACCGTTGTTAATTTGTTTTTGAGTTGGAAATATTTACTATTATAATAGTGTCTTTATCTTCAATATCATCCAAGGTCATTTTAATCAGCTCGTCACATCTACATGCTCTAGCAATTCCGAAAACAAGTAGAACCTACGAATTAAATTACAATTAAGTTATCACAATTTTTTATTTATTTTTCACATTACCTAGTAGTCTACTGTAATACAAATCAAAACAAAAAAAAAAGATATTCTTTATCCCGGGGATTGAACCTGCCACCCGCAGGTCTAGGCCAAACGTGAACCGTGCGATTGCCCACTCCGCCACCAGGAATGACTGTTTAATACTGCGAAACCCGTGATTAATGTGGGTTGAGTTGTTGGCAGACATTTATAATAACCAATTTTATTTTCAATTTATTCACACTCTTTTGTAATATTACTAAACACCTGTCTACCTACCTCCTGACAATATCTTACCTTCATTAATAAATATGAATCATCGGGAGCTTCTGTTAAAAATGTGTTTACTTCTCTTCTAAATGTTTAGGCCTCGTTGGGTTTGTATACTGCATTTCGTCTTTTTAAAAAAGCTATTAATTTTGGGTATTTAAAGTCTATGGTCTCTTTTACTTGCACCATTGTGCGTAGCAATGAATATTTTGATCATAATGTTGATGTTTTTAATGTTTTACTTAATATCGAAAAGTAACCAAGTATTACATTTTCCGAATAATTAGTGATATGGTTTTCTTCGGCCCATTTCCGAATAATTAGTGACATGGTTTTCTTCGGCCCATTTCTTATAATGCGAGTACTGTTTTTCATATCTCTCTCTAGATTTTTCTGGTAAAGATATAAGCGCTATATTTATTTCTTCTAGGATATTGGGCGGTGTATTTGTATATTCTAAGTCGCTTGAATCACGCATTTTAAATTTTGAATTAGATTAAATTAAATGTCAATCACTTGGAGAACTGTCAGTCGTCCATAGCATGCTGCAATATTTTTATCCTAAAGTTGAAAATCTTACTAAATTATATAGTTTTGCAAAATATATAGGGTGTTCTATAAATAAAAGCTGGAAATTTAAATATAATAGAAAAGGTAGGGCAGGTCAATACTTATAAGTTATTCGTTATTCACAATGTACATAACGATGTCACTTATGACTTTCTTGCCTAATATGAGACAGGAAAATGTGTACTTTCGATAGAGGCAGGCGGAAAAATTGTTAAAACGAAAAATCCTGTTGTAAAACCACAGTATATATTTCGGTGAAACGGTAATCTTCAAATGGTTAAGAAAGTGTATCACAGCTAAAACGTTACAAACGGTAGTAATAGTACTAAAAACTGTAGTAGCTGTTAAAATTATTACATATATTAAATACATAAATGAAGAGTTTACCTCGAGCAGGATATGAACCTACGACATGTACTTTGCCAGAGTACCACTCTAACCAATGGAGCTATCGAAATAAAAGCCCCAATCGATGCAAATTTTGTCTTCATGTATGCAGAACTCATGTAAATTCTAAACTTGCAATAACGTAGTAACTGTTGTTTATTGTTTGCTGTAATCTTCTAAATACTGGCGAGAACGTTTAATACACATTGATCAGTTACTTCAAACATGCCATTATCCTGATTGATTTTCCGGTTAAGGATTTTCTCTGCTGAACAAGCATTCTTTCATGTTGTGTATAAGTGATTGATGTATATAAGAGTGGTCTAAGTGAATATATAGCATCTGCCAAGACTGTTCCTCATTGTGAAATGCTTAAATGTCGAGGCTTTAGTGCTAGCATAACTGTTTTCCAAATTATTCCATTATACCTCTCAGTTTGTCCATTACCTCTAGGGTTATATGGACTAGAAGGCAGCTATGCCCTCAGACATAAAAAATGATTTTAGTTTCTGAGATAGGAAAACGGTACCCTGATGTGAGTGAAAGCATGAAGGAACACCGTAAGTTAAAATAAATCTTTAAAACAATTTACAACAGTATCAGAAGACATATCTGGACACGAATAGGCAAACAGAAATCTAAAATATGAAAATGTAAACTTTCACCATTATCACTCATAATAAAATACTTATCTTTTTTGGGGTTTTTTAATGGTGTATTTTAAATTATACAATCTAAACGTTTCGATAACACTTACAGTTATCTTCGTCAGTAGTAATATTTGTTAAAAATTGTTAAAGATGTTGTAAACAATTTTGTCAAAGTTGAAAAATTAAAACATAAACATCAGCCTGCTATTAATATAACAGTTTGAGAAACGTATAAAGCCAACTATAAAATTAAATTTTAGTAAAGAATAACTAGGTCATTAAAATTAAATATTGTTAAACTGCCTTAAAGATGAAAAATCAGAACACTCTCTGCGTTGAAAGCTACCAATGAAATTTGTCAGACAAAAACACATTTAACAAAATTTAATCGAGTTATGATGTAAGTGTAAAGTTGTGAAAAACTTCAATTTGAAAATGATAGAAGCATTCACAAATCCAAACATCACATCAAATAAAATAACCCAGTTAAATCTAACAAAGAGATATCTTTATCAATAAGTGGAAGTGTTATGAACAATGAAAAGTATAATGCAGAACGTTTTTGTAATTTTAATTTTAATTTAATTTCAACTACTTATGTTAAATTATAGTGCTGTGGTAATTGGTAAAGCATTTGCTTCAAGGTCTAGGAAAAACACAGCAAAAACCTAGACATACCAAAAGTTAAAATTAAAATCAAAATTAAGACATATCATTATGCTTTTTTAAATTATAAGATGCCAAAACCTATTTAAACGGAGATTTTCTTCTATTAAAATTATTAGGGTGTTTATATATATATATATATATATATATATATATATATATATATATATATATATATATATATATATATATCAATAGCTTCACGTTGTAAACGAGCATAATAATAAGTTTGTCTTGACAATATTTCCATATTGTCAAATTGAATGTCATGATTTAGATTATTCAGGGCATGGTCAGCCACAGCAGACTTCTCTGGTTGACTTAATCTACAAAATCTCATATGTTCTTTACGTCTTGTATAAAAGCTACGTTTTGTGGTTCCGATGTATGCTTTTCCACATGAACAAGATAACTTATACACTCTGGAAGATAATAAAGGGTTTGACACATCTTTAGGTAATCTTAAATGTTCTTTAATTTTTCTTGTAGGTTTAAAAATAGTCCTAATGCCATATTTTATTAGGATTTTTTCAATTCTACTTGTAACATTAGCTATAAAAGGAATAAAAGCAGTACCAACATTAAGAACTGGTTTTTCTTTAAGGTCACGCCTAGAAGGTGTAATAACATTATTAATTTCTGTAAGTGAATATCCATTATCTTGTAAGGATTTTCGTAAATATTTATATTCATCCTTCAAAAATTCAGGGTCACAAATTCGTTTTGCTCGATCTACTAAAGATTTAATTACACCAATTTTTGACGTGGATGGTGGCTGGATAATTTATGAAGGTATCTATCAGTGAGTGTCGGCTTTCTGTAAACCTTAAAAGATAGTGAATTATTATTTTTAGATATTAATATGTCAAGAAATGGTAAACTTCCATTAGTTTCTTTTCCATGGTAAATTGAATACTAGGATGTATACCATTTATAAAACCAAAAAATCATGTAGTGCTTCTTCTCCATGCCTCCACTATAATTTAACATAAGTAGTTGAAATTAAATTAAAATTAAAATTACAAAAACGTTCTGCATTATACTTTTCATTGTCAATAACACTTCCACATATTGATAAAGATATCTCTTTGTTAGATTTAACTGGTTATTTTATTTGATGTAATGTTTGGATTTGTGAATACTTCTATCATTTTCAAATTGAAGTTTTCACAACTTTACATACATCATAACTCGATTAAATTTTGTTAAATGTGTTTTTGTCTGACAAATTTCATTGGTAGCTTTCGTCGTAAGAGTGTTCTGATTTGTCATCTTTAAGGCAGTTTAACAATATTTAATTTTAATGACCTAGTTATTCTTTACTAAAATTTCATTTTATAGCTGGCTTTATACGTTTCTCAAGCTGTTTTATTAATAGCAGGCTGATGCTTATGTTTTAATTTTTCAACTCTGACAAAATTGTTTACAACATCTTTAACAATTTTTAACAAATATTACTGCTGACGAAGATAACTGTAAGTGTTATCGAAACGTTTAGATAGTATAATTTAAAATACGCCATTAAAAACCCAAAGAGATCAGAAATCTAAAATATTCGTCTATAACTGTAAGAATATATATATATATATGTTTCTATTTAGATTTCCACAAGTATTAATGTTTAAATAAGACATTTTTTCTTTTGAAACTTGTGTAAATAAACATACAAATTGATTCAACGTTTCGGGAACGTCCTTTGTTCCCTTTGTCAAGAATTTATTTTGACAATTACAGAAATTGAAATAAGGTAACTATTTTGAACAAGTACAGAATATGAAACAAGGTAACTAATTTAAATTTAATCTGGACGGATGTGTTTGACTTCGGGTAGTGGGTCTAGTACATGATGTAGAAGGTGGAGGAAGTGGGGACGTCAGGAATAGTTGCAGCATAAGTGTTTGAAATTTCTGGAAGATTTGGAGTTGGTTGAAGTTTCGAATCAACTTGTTTAATGATATTCTTCCAAATTTGTGGCATTCTAGAAGCGTCATCTCCTTTATTGAGGGCGTTTGGTCTTCTTTCAATTTCAACTGCTTCTCTAATAATTCTTTCTTGTAAGGTGTATAGAGGTGCAATTAGACGGATATTGTTGGTGTTAATTTGGTGTCCTGTATTTAAATGATGTGCAGCTAAAGACGATGATGGATTGTGCTGCTTAATTGCTAGTTGGTGTTCATCGGCTCTCGCATATAATATTCTGTTAGTTTGTCCGATATAGGTTCTTCGACAGTTGTTGCAAGGTATCTCATACACTCCTTGGTTTTCATTAGAATTTTGTCTTTGGGGTTTCTTAACAGTTGGGACAAAGTTGAATGTGGTTTGAATACCGGTCTGATGTCGTTTTGGGAAACTTCTTTGCGATTCTGTCTGTAATTCCTTTTATATAAGGTAGAATAACAGGAATCTTGCGTTCATTGTTTGACAAGTTATTATTTGCGTTATGAAATCCTTGATATATCGCTCTTACCACTTATCTAACCAAAATTCTAAAACGGAAGAGATGAAGACTAATAATAAAATACTAGTTCAAAATGGATACAAAGATCAAGAAATATTGAAAATTACCAACGAAGTAAGAAGACCAAGAAATAATAACTTGTCAAACATTGAACGCAAGATTCCTGTTATTCTACCTTATATAAAGGAATTACAGACAGAATCGCAAAGAAATTTCCCAAAAACGACTTCAGACCGGTATTCAAACCACATTCAACTTTGTCCCAACTGTTAAGAAACCCCAAAGACAAAATTCCTAATGAAACCAAGGAGTGTATGAGATACCTTGCAACAACTGTCGAAGAACCTATATCGGACAAACTAACAGAATATTATATGCGAGCCGATGAACACCAACTAGCAATTAACAGCACAATCCATCATCGTCTTTAGCTGCACATCATTTAAATACAGGACACCAAATTAACACCAACAATATCCGTCTAATTGCACCTCTATACACCTTACAAGAAAGAATTATTAGAGAAACAGTTGAAATTGAAAGAAGACCAAACGCCCTCAATAAAGGAGATGACACTTCTAGAATGCCACAAATTTGGAAGAATATCATTAAACAAGTTGATTCGAAACTTCAACCAACTCCAAATCTTCCAGAAATTTCAAACACTTATGCTGCAACTATTCCTGACGTCCCCACTTCTGCACCTTCTACATCATGTACTAGACCCACTACCCGAAGTCAAACACACCGTCCAGATTAAATTTAAATTAGTTACCTTGTTTCATATTCTGTACTTGTTCAAAATAGTTATCTTATTTCAATTTCTGTAATTGTCAAAATAAATTCTTGACAAAGGAACAAAGGACGTTCCCGAAACGTTGAATCAATTTGTACGTTTATTTACACAAGTTTCAAAAGAAAAATGTCTTATTTAAATATATATATATATATATATATATATATATATATATATATATATATATATATATATATATATATATATATATATATATATATTTGTACCTGCGTAGGAGCAGGGCCTTTGGAATCAATGTTAAGTCGTTCAAAAGGTGAAGTAGTTTTAATCACTTTTCCATCAACTTTTAGAAATTTCGGTTTTAATTCAACATATGTAGGGCAAGATGCCATGGTTTTCCTTACTTCTGCAACAGAATATGGAAGATTCTTTGACAGAATCCAATGTACCATTCGAATAACTGCAGGATGACGTATAGATTCATGTGGGAGAGATAGATTAGTACCTTTGGCACCATATCCCCATATTGAGATTCTGTGATAGCTCTATAAATTTTTTATGCTGTTTTAAAAATGGTTTGTTTATGATGTTCAGTAAGCAGTTCGTTGTGCGAATCATAAATTGGTACTTACATAGTTGCTCGATGGTTTTCAACATAAAACTTAATACGCTATCTTTCATTTACCTACGATTCATCAAATAATTCAACATTAGAACATTTTCGAACATATAAAATATGACGACAATGTAAGTTCATTTGTTTCCGAAACCCACAGGAACAGTTGTCAACCGTAACAATTATTGGACCTGCTCTTTTCGAGTTGTAGCTGAAACTGACCATTTTTATTTTCATAATTATTTTAGCAACACTTTCAAATTGATTGTCAAGGCAAGATCATGCAAATCTCACGGTATTCCGTGGAATTAATGGGATAGTGTGTAACAGGGATTTTTTATTTTATTAAAAGTTGGGCATTATAGTCTCGGTCTATTCTCAAAGTCTGTAATACTGTTTTAAAATCGGTGTAAAATTGACACATTGAACTATGCCTGTTAACACCAGATTTAATTTCTTGATTAGTACATTCCAAACGATTTGTGGTACTATTATTAAGAGTGAAACGTGAACCTTTTAAACCTACTACCCATTCATGCTTTATATTGTGCCAGTTTTTGGCATGGTCCTGTATCAACCCATGCCTCATTGTTGACTTTGAACGTTTTAATCATTATTTCAATCGCGGGTTTGCTTTCATCAGGCATCAAAAAAGTAGACACAATGTGACTTCCCATGAAGTGTTGAACTTGCTTCTGATCTTCGCTTTCTAGTTTTTTTTTTTGGCAGTGCTTGCATGTATACTGTTAATAATAGTTATTTTCGTAACTAGTGCGCTGTTTTTACCCGAGGCGTAGCCGAGGTATAAAATATAAGGCGAGCACCAAAAATGTGGCAGCTCACATTAAATTTGGGTTAGGTCATAAAATGTCAGACTTATTATCTTATTTCTGGCATGGTTATGTTGATGCTGTAGTAATTTGCAACGTAAGTGCTCACCACCTTCTGTGAGGACTAATTTTATCTTCATGAGACATCCTTCATACATTGTACTAAAAGGAATTCAAAAAATATATGAGACATGGATGGAGGTGGTGTTAGCGACATGGGCATGGGGTAGGTATCTATCTAAAATGAGATACGTAATATTATATCCAATTGATTTTATTATAAATAAGGTAGGTGTAGGTACTTTCGAAGATTTTCTAATCGCTCTTGAAACGATTTCCGCCTTTTGAACATACATACTCAATAAAATAATACTTAAGACCTTGATTGCCTTTTGAAGCTCTAGGATAAATTGTTACCGCTGTAGATAATGAACAGGAATCCCTTTTTTGTAAAGTAATGAAATTGGGTGTTTCGTACTCTTTTATTTTCTCTTCCAATGCTTCAAACGTTTGAAATTACGCACCCTCCTTCATTTTATTCACTTAAAACATGCACTCACCTAAACTATATGAAAGAAAAAGCTCACAGAGTGCGTGTCACATACCTATCGTTCCGGGCGCGTGTCAGTTAACTATGGCTCCGTGCGCACGGGTTTCATAAAAGAATGAAAAAGCACAAATCAAACAGTTAATTCTGAAAATATAATCAAAATATTAGAAAATAGGTAACTATAAAAAAATATAATTATTTGGGTAAAAATGATATATAATCGTCAATAATTTTTGCACCTTATGGTACTCCATGAGACAAGTTTTTTTTCATTGCTGCATAATTACACACCACATGTAGTACACTTGCTGTATGGTTTTGAATAAATTGCATTGGCACTACAAATTTCACACCTGCCTCTTTGTCGTCATATATTACCAAATGTTGGCCAAGGTTTCCCAATCGTACGTCATCGAACACGCTGTAATTATATTTTCTACGTCTTGCAATGGTTTTTGGAGAGTAGATTTTCTTTCACGAACTGCGACATCCTTAACTTCCATGAATCCAAGACTAATTGACCGTCCAAATCCTATAGACGATCTTTTCTCACATCGTTGACAGTAAATAATGTAAGCGTTGACAAAATCGATGTCTAAAAATCCCCATAACAAACGGTGCCACCATTTTCGTGAACATAGGTTCATCCCATAGGTTCCTCGCCATTGATCCACCTTATCAACACTACCAATATTGATACTGTAGTCTTTGACAACTAATGAGCCTGTTACGTACATCCTGAAAGATCTATGGATCTTTGCAGACTGACTTCCTGTGAACCATGAAAGTTTGAAGCAAAATGTACCACACGATTATCTTTTCACTTAAAAACTAATACGTTTGTGATAGTCATATTTTCCTCTTTTGAAATTTTTGTCCTCTTTTAGATACAGAGGAAATCCTTTTCGATTACGTCGTATTGTTCTACAAGCTAACGTCTTGTTCAGTTGTAATTACTCTAGTAAATTGATAGAAGTAAAATAAATGTCGAAGTATATAATTTTATTGATATTCCAATACGGGTTACTTAGAGAAAGAACTACTGGTTCACCAAGCCCAAAGTTTTAAAATTCCTGTTGGAATCCTTCTTTTGATTGATTTCTGTGGGTTGTATTGCTTCGGGGAGTTCCGACCTTTGAATCTAATGATACTCTCATGAATACTCACATTTCTAGTTGAATTGTACATGCATCCAAAGGTTTCTGTGAAAGTATCCGATAAAGGCCTTACTTTGCAGAGTTTATCCCTGTTATTTGTGGGAATCATATGACTATCACTACAATGGAGGTTGTAGTATTTCCTCAATTCGATCCCTTGTCATACAATTTGTAATAAGTGATATTCCCAACTCAGAGCTGGAGTTCCAATATTGCTTCCTCGTTGGTAACTGGTGGTAAGACATCAAAAAGTTTATACCAGTGAATGAGAATGATTCATTCCGCTCAACTTCAAAGTTTTATTACGCTAAGTTGCATATATAGATTGAGAGACAATACCTTCTATTGATTTGCCCAATAACTTCAGATAGATGTCAGTATCTATTCTACAATCTTCAAAAAATTCGTCGACTAGGCCAACATGTTGCTTACATTCAGGTATTTCAGTATTTTGTTTTACTTTTTTTTTCATTTTTGATTGGGCGGTTCAGTGATCGTATTTGTTACAGAGCTTGTTTGAACATCATTATCGCATTGTGAAATTCTTCGTTTCTTGATGTTAATGGTCTAAGGTTATCATTGATAAAGTCAGATTGAATAATTTCTTCGTTATTTTTGTCTACGATCATTTACGTTGTAGATGTAGAATGCACTTGATTATTATCACTACATCGCTACAATTATTCATTTCTACATTCTAAAAAATTCGACCGAAAACTGAATTCGTCATCTTCGTCATCTTCTTCTTCATCAGTCGAGAAACTGTTATCTAGGGGTCCATCTTCAAAGAACATTCTTTCTCATCTGTTCTAATTCAGTATCAGCCAATGGCTTCTAATACTACCATTTTATTTTTTTGGTTTCCCATTTCTAACGGTACTTCTAGTCCAAAAAAGTCATACGTTTCACTGTACAGTAATGGGTATTAATTATTCACAGACTTATTTACAAACGGTAATACAGTGTTAACGCACGTAGCTAAACAATTCTTAATATTTATACACAGATTTTACAATGTATTCGTATCCGATATTGGCACCTGTGATTCAAAAAAATACACTACAACTTCACAGTCAATAGTCGTGGCGGTTATGTTTATTAGTTCATGGTGAATTTCAACGGTATGTATTCCCTGCAAGTACCGACAGACACTAGCGGACGATTTACGCTCAAATGTCTAACTTATACAAAACAATTCCTGTAAGACTTTAAAGTACCGCCGGGCACTAAAGGGTAGTAGTAGCATTTTCCAACAATCGTTGACGAATATGGGACATTATAAAAGTTTCTCGTTTATAGTCTTCTTGGTTTTCCTCAGCAGTAACATTCTTGAACTTGCAGTCTTTTCTTTACAAACGAAGTGCTTAGATATATTGCTTATGATGTAACAATGCCCACAATGGAGAGCCAAATTTGTAATTTACGCCCTCATGTTAATGCTAAATGGTATGGAATGGACAAATGATAAAATCGTGCTCACGCAAGGGGTACAACATTTATGATGAATCAAGTGCCATAATGTGTTAATTTATTTTGGATCATCACGTTGGAAGACAAATTTGTAATGAGTTTTACTCGTTATTAAACTGAAATAAGTGATCTATACTGTAATTTATTAGAGTAATAAATTTCTTTATTATAACAAATCTACTTGTTTAGGTTCAATATAAAAAACTTTAACCAATTACAATAATTCAATGCTCCTGAACTCATATTCAGCATGCTTAAAACTTATCTCCAACATCGAGTATTGATACTGACTTATTGGTGATGTCTATTTTTTTTAAATTAATGTATCAATTAAACTAACTGTAATAGAAGTTAGTATTAACTTTACTTCTCTACCGTCTAGTGTAATAATAATAGAAGGTGACTCAGTATGCTTGATACTATATATATATATATATATATATATATATATATATATATATATATATATATATATATATATATATATATATATATATATATTATTATATAAACAGTTTTGTGTTTAGTTAAATTAAAATGTAGTCATAATACCAATATACATACACATTTTTATGGACTAAACTAATAGTATACACTGATGTGTTGTACGCACCTATATATATATATATATATATATATATATATATATATATATATATATTATATATATATATATATATATATATATATATATATATATATATATATTATCTGTAAACACTGTTTATAGCTTTTGGGATCGAATTTTTCTGAAGTCTCTTCTTTTAAAACCCCACAAAAGTGCAAAAATTCCGTTGAAAAGGAATTTTCCAAATCATCATTGTACATTTCTGGGTGATAATCGCATTTCTGAATTAACGTTTGTTGTGAACATTCAATTAAAGAGAACAGAAATGAAAATTTCTGGACAACATTCCATCACAACTCGATCCAAGGTAGCATAAACTATCTCAGTTCTTAGTTTTTAGTTTCCAGGTAGAGTAATTTCACCATTTCGGCTTTCATCTCGAAAGAGTTTATGTTTTCGACTTAGTTGCTGTTCACCTTCATATGATTCTTCTGTAATCTTTTTTGCCTTGTTAATAAAAGTTGTAAACATCTCTTCAGAACATAAGGTCTTTACAAACCGAATTAAAGAGGAAAAGACCTGCGGTATATCGCCGGTATCGATAGCAACGAATTGAAGACTTTTATTGGTTTTGTGAAAACGTTCTAATAACACTTCCCAAAATACACTCATAAAGACGGATTCGAAACGGTGCAGTTGTCGTTTTACTCCAGTTGCTTCTATATGTGTGGTTGGCTTTTCAGATAAATTTTCCATGATTTCTGTTAAAGTTTGGAGATATTCATTCCAATTTTCACACAAACTAATTAAGGCACCATGTCGTGAAGACCAACGTATCCCATCAACTCGTTTTGGAACTTTAGCATTATTTTTTTAGTTTGATTGTTAAGCTTTCCATCGACAAGCTGAGAAAAAAGTATATGAACGTTGGAAAGAATCGAAAAATGTAACAGCTTCATTACCATATTCCGCTACACACCCCTACTAAATTCAAAGAGTGTGCTACGCAAGGAGTATAGTAAGCAAGAGGATTAAGTTCCATAATGCGAGCTTGTAAGCCGGTGTAAATCCCTGACATGTTACTAGCGTTGTCATAAGATTGACCACGACAATTTATTAATTTTACGTTAAGATCTTTCAATTTTCAGTTTCCGTTTATCTAAACATATCGTATAATGATGGATAATTGGACGATGTGGGCAATGTCAGGTGTAGAGTCGACAATAATGCCGTAATATTTTGAATTAGGTATGAATTTCTCAAATGTTGTAATTTAAAACTTCTCGTGACATCAATTCAATAAATTCATTTACAGATTTTTTACGATAAATAAGACGTTTTGCCACTGTCAGGGTGTCTACATACTGATATGTGCTTTGCTAAAAAGGGGTCGGACTCTGGGATAAGTTCTAAACACATCATGTAATTTCCATTTTTGAGAGCCCCAAACTTTTCTACGCTTCCCCTAAAAGCTAAATCTCTACATGAAAACTTTTTTTACTACAGCAACACATTTTTCTAATACTCAGTTTGACTATGAATTTGTTCATAAAGTAATGAGTCTATTCTTTCCATACCAGCACTATTTTTTCTATCTAATAATAAAATTTGACATTTGGAGTGAATATTTAATATTATATTTACATTGCTCCAGCCATTGATAATTTCTGTTGCTATTTTTAAAGCTCCACCAAAACGACGGCATGGGATACAAAATAACTTTTGTTTCGAAGAAGAGTATGTTAAATTTTTTCGTAACTGTTTTTCACCATTTTTTTAATTTTCGACGAAACACAACTTTATTCAAGGAACGCTGAACCATACCTTTAGGATTGCTTGCTACAACAGTTTTTTGATTTCTTGGGATACTAAATAGTCAATGCATTGACTACTTAACTAAACACATTCAGCCGGATCGTCACTTACATGCACTTGCTCTTGCTGCTCACCCAAAACCGAAAATGTACCTGGATGAGGATCAATATAATCAATATAAACCCTTAACTACTACCACTACCACTAGAAGCACTGACACTTTCAGTTCAAACATGCACATTTAAAACAGCGTTAGTATCATCATTGTGTAAGATAGTTCTAATGCTACAAGTAACATCGGGGTTTTCGGGCATATACAAAGTCTGTTCAGATGGAGGTTTTGCAGGCGCTTGTAAACAGAAATAATGTTCTACTTGTTTAGTTTTATTCAAAACATTTTCTTGTTGTTTGCGTTTTTCATCACCAAGTTTTTTATACTGCTCACTACTTAATTTCCGATTATCACTCATTATTGAATTTAAAAATTAAAAAACTAAAATAGTATTACGTAACGATGGAACTTTGCGTAATTTATTTAATACAGACACAATAGTTAACAGTAAACTACGAATAACGATTACATACATAACTATAAATAATCAACACGTAAGCTTTTAATTTATCTCAGAACAATTCTAATTTATATTCACTGCTACATGGCGACTAAATTCGCAATGAATCATCTCTGGATCGGTTCCTTTTTTATATATAAACACGCAGAGATGGAATAATCTAGAAGGAATATTCTAGATGCTGAGTGACTCATCGCTAGACGACTGAATAGACGATAACGGCACACTTTGATGTCTACCGCGTTGGTTAATTTTAGCATACAGGTAGTTTCTAGTCGCGTATGCAGGTGCGTTAAAATAATAATACAAATTGTAAGTGTACAAGGCAACGAACGGTACAACTTACAACTGAAATCAGAATACCTACTGAATCAAAATAAAAAAGAAATCTTTGACTGCAGAAACTATCCAGAGTACCTCCTAACACATCATCTACACTGTACCGTCTCAATGCAAACTTGGTACAGTCTCTAGTCGATTGTTTGTTCGGACGCTTGTCACGTCTGAAACCAAACCCAAAAAAAAAAACACCTCAAACATTTTAGTTGGTAATGAACGCATATCATAACACAATCAAGGTAAGATAACACATGAGTTCAGTACATGCCGCTGTGTTTTAAACATAAACCAAATGTAGTTAAGTTCAATAAAATTGTCCGATTGTTTTGGGAAGGTTTATACGGGTGTGTATCCCATAGTATGTTTAAAGTGTTCGAAAATGTTACTATAAAGGTAGACCTTAACAAAATTTTGATTTAAAGTTTTATTTACAACAATTAATTTTACGTGATTTAAATTTCTTTGTGTCATCTATAAATTTTGGCGTCTCCTAAAACTTGGCGCTTTACGGACGTGTGTAATTTGCATAATGGTAAATACGGCACTGGGTGGGAGACACAGTTCATTACTGCTCCTTTCACACCCATTTGATTATTCGCCTCTTACTCTAAGTAATTAGCCTGTGCTCTAGGAAAATTCTAAGGTCGCCCCTACACAGCCAACAAACAAACAAAAACTTGTCTCACATAGAATCAATATTGTTAAAATAAAGCTAAATTCAGACCTAACAAAAAAATGTGCCCAATCAAAATCTTTCACCTTATGGTCACTTGTTTCACTTAAAGATTGCTTCCTACTGCTAAGCTGTTACCTTGCAAATGCTTCGTTTTCCTGTTTAACATAAATTCCATAGCTTGTTTGTAAGTACAGCAGCGCGTAGAGTGGCTTACACAATTAGTCAGTAGCTTTTCCTCTTCATTAATTGCAGGCGTTACGTTTTCTAAGGTTTCTTGCACCTTGCGGGTAAGTATCAAATCGGTGGGGTCTTAACAGTTTATGCAACAGTAATAACAGTTATGCTCATATTATCATTTCAATTCAAGTAAACCCTTTTCTAAAGGATTTAATCAGCATAAAATTTTAGTATGACTCACAATACAGTAAATCGAGATAACTATGATAATAAACAATAATGAATAAATCATAATAACACCAACAATACATAATAAAACCTACCGTTAGTTCTCTGGTTAGTAATATATGGTTGAATTGTTTTATTTTACCATTTTTTGCATTGATTTACGATACCGCTGTACAATTTGAAAATATTTTAAATTTTAATGCAACGTGATAAAGCTTCATGCTTAATTATTTAAGACTTCTTACAAATGACTTTGATTATTGTTAAGTATAAAATTTATTTAGAGTTCCTAAATACATGGTGAATAATCCATATTGTAATTTTAATTTTGTCATATTTCGTCTTGCTATTCCAAATATTCATTGTCGTTTTAAGTGGAATTTCATATTGTTCGTTATATGTTCAGCTTATTAATAATAAGATATTCATTTTATTGTGTTGGCAAGATGAACAACAGACGGTATCGTCTCTTTATTTTCAAATAAGATGTGATTTATTAAATATCTTTAAAGAAACCCTTGAAAAAAATTCATATATTTTTTCTAATCCCACAATTTCCAGCTGCCATTACTTGAAACAATGTATTTAATTGCCAGATTGTACAGTAATGTAAATGCATTTATGGTACTTCACGTGTAAGTGGCAATGAAAGTTTATGGGCTAACCGTTAAATTGATATGAACTGAAAACACTACGCAATCATTTATACACCAATTTATCATTAATTCTAGGGTATAAAACATAATGCCTTATGATGTAGTATTATTTTCTCCTTTAAAATAAAATATATCTGCAGGCAAGCTTTGATATTGCTATTTTGTCGTAACTCGTAATTTCGATATCTGCAATATGACAGGCTATTCTCATATTCAGCCCGTTAGGTTCAATGTGCGATGTCCCTTGAGTGTTGCCATTTTTACTGCTTATTGTTAGGTGAAAAGCAAACGAAGATAATATCTTGGCAGAAACACTGTAGGAGAAAGCATCCTTATTTTTAAATAATGTAAGGGTATTATTAACATAATGCTAATTGTCTTAATAAATTGTTACGTTAATTCCGAAATGTTTCATTATGTGAATCTAACTAATAGATTTTAATATATAATTTTCATTTACGATTCGAGATACTTTTTTGTGGATTGTTATTATAATTTTAGGCTCATAAGAGCCCTTAACGCTCGTGATTTATTATTCCCTCTCTTTTTGAGGTCTTTAATGTATTTTATAACAGAATATTATAAGTTTTGTTATGAACGAATGAGTTCAAAAGTAATAATAATAAGAATAATCTGATAGATTTGAATATTGAATAAACGTTATCGTACTTTTAACGAGTTCATTAATTTTTTATTAAAAGGAAAAATCCTTTACATATTTTCTTAATTTAAACGAGATCGGGACAAGTACAAGGTACTTGACGTAAAACATCGTCATTATTTTTAATAAGACAGAGAAATTGCTATGCGCAATGAGGTTGTACAGTAATTAGCAATTACGTAAAGGACATGAATATTTGTTACCAAGTTGACGTTAATTCATAATAACTGCATTGATCCATAAGTCTACAAATTAGCCCTGGAAATAAAGGTTTTATGTCGAAACTAATTTGAATAAAGCTGAATTTTTCACATTTGAGGTGTATTTTCACTTTTACCCTTTGTGCTTCCCCCCTGTGCCCCCCCGAAGTTCAATATTGCAAACTCTGAAACAAACAATTCTTGTAGGAAAACCAATGAAGACAGCGATTTGAAAATTGCGTCAATCATAAACCCCATCCTCGAAGTAGTTTTAAAAATGCACATAAATTTTGTACATCTCTTTAAATGCAAACATGGTCGGCTAGATTTTCTATTGTTTTGTTGCACAAAGCAAGTCCAAACCCCCTCAGGGCACGATATAGAGCCAATAAATTGAAAAGGATTTGTTAAATTACAATACAAAGAAAATTGTTTTTCTATCAATGTTTCAGGATTCAATTTCCCATAAGTGGGCAATACATCTCATCTTGAGATTTCCTAAAAAAAATCTAGATTGACATTTTTAACATTTCCGGTTTCTTAGAAAAGCATCTGAGATGTATGTAAATTAAATAATGCCACCCTACCTATGGGAAATCTTATGCCAAATAACCAGTTTTATTTTAGCAATTATAACGTTTTTTAATGGAATTCAAATATTTATCTGATCAAATTATCGAGGATGTAATCGAAATCAATCAATCTAGAAAGTATAAGAATATATTTTCCTATTATTCTGGTATATTCGGCATATTTAGTCATAATAATTTGAAGAGAGATTGGTCGACGGTGATTTTCTGTGATGACAAGACGTTCTCATCACCTCAAGATGCTCCAGTCACTTTATGGCGCCCCGATAACTAAAATTATAATCAAAGAACGTATGGATGAGCAACGCTGGACCTGGAGAATTGATGCAAGTATCTCAGCTAGCGTTTAACTCCATTCGATATATAGAAGTATTGGAAGATGTGCTTTTACTTTCAATTAATATTTTATGCCCGGAAGAAGAACGTGATGGACGGACCACTTTTGTCCAAGACAACTGCAGTTTCCATACTACACGACGGGTTATGGATTGGTTCGGAGATAATGCTGGCAATATAGAATTGCTGCGTTCGAGAACATTCGGTCCGATATAGTAAATATAGTAAGGAATTGGAACAAGCATAACTACAATAGCATTCGCAAAAGGACTGTTGATGCTTTAATGTTACATATTCGTAGCACTTGGGAACCTTTGCACAATTTTAACGGGCAGCATGCATTGAAGAATGCAGGCTTGTATTGAAAAGTAAAGATTTTATGTTAATTATTATACTATGATTAGATAGTAATATTTTGTTATACGTGTTTCGTGTTTACTTTTAGTTAAATCGTTAGCTCTGTTGCAATGCTAATAGTAATAAATAATGAATATAAAAGGTAGAAAGAAATCGATTTAATTTCCATTTTTATCTTTGGAAAAAGAAAACGAATTTGGTAAGTTCAAAAACAGTTTTTCATTTTGATTAAAAAACTTCCACTTTTATAGTTATTCGATTTTAGCGGTACCTATCAATGATCTATAGAGATAAAGGATTTTTTATGTTTAACGTGTTTTTATTTTGTCAATTAGGAGTCTTTTTAATTTCAATTACATCCTTGATAATACGATTTCAAAAGTATTCCTCTTTTGCTAGTAGCGTATTGAACTAAAATGGTAAAAAACAACCACCGTAGTATCAGTGAAATAATGAAATCAAAACAATTTGGAATTGCATTGTTACTTGTATTTCTTCAGTCTCATTATATCGTAGATTAATTGATTTTTATTTTGGTGCAACAATTTCATTGAAGTTAATTCATATTAAAAATATATTACTCCTATTATCAATTCCTGTATGTGAAGAAAAACAACTGACTTGGAGCTGTTTTAAATTCCTTAAAGTAAACCATAATGATATTTAAATTTATTATCTAATTCCATTATAATTCAATAAAAATAAGATCATTTGTTTGGTTTTATAAATACACATATATTCAAATTCATTAAAAATATAAAAAATATAATTCTTCTTTTCATATAACAGATTTTCAAGTCAGTTTCGAACCAGGCATTACGTATTTTCATAGGAATTCTTTGATTAACAAACTGGTTGTTTAAGAGAATATCTACGTGCCCATAATGTAATGTAATGGAAAGTTTAACTGACGATTACAATACGTTCTTGGTTATTGCTAACATTTAAAGGGTATCCAAAACGCCTAAGTTAGATCGCGTCGGGGGTGGGTTTTTCGTTGATGTCGGATGTACAATCGTATGTACTACATTTCTTGTCTTAATCTTTTCACTCTAAAACCAACAAGTTTTTCATAAACTTTACTTAAAAATAAAAAATTGTATAATTTTTAATCATTATTTTTATATTTTGTACTATTGTAAGGAACTAGCGATAATATGAGAAAATATCCTGAACAATTAGCTTCAAAATGTTGTACAACAATTTTCATTTTAGTTTATATTTCCCTGATCTAGAAGCGATAAAGTCCGACGGCGCGCTACGGAGAAAAAGCGCCGGTCTTCATTAATTTACGCTGGCCATTTATGTCAAAATAAATTAAACTAAATGTAAAAAAAATTTTTACAAGAATTAGGAATATATTAAGGAAAGCTTATTATAAAAATCTATGACATGATATCACAGGCAAGAAGGCTAAGGACGACTCTGTTATACACCACATATGTTCCCACCTTATTCCGGACTGGCTGAAACCGGCAGCTGTTATGGCATCACGGACCACCCACCCTTATAAATTTTCATTTTCATTGCCAATAAGCTGTTATAATAATGTTGCCAATAATGTTTAAATCAATGGAAACCAAACACAAATAGAATACTACAGCTTACACCAGCGGTCTATTATTTGACACATTTTCATACTACTCACTCATTTTCATCAATGTCATCATGAACTCTCATTTTGCACATTTTGAAGCCAAATTTTCTGCATACACGGATACTACCACACGATGTTTTGCAGAAGCATGACACTAGTCGAAGAAATTCATTGAGGGAAAAGGTTTCGTGTTTTCAATGGGGCGTAATAATTTTTTTCACCCCACTGTCTTCAACTTAGTGAATCTTCCAGCTTATTTCGAAGCCACGCTTGGACTTGGAGATAGACCCGAAATATGTGATGCGTCGGTGATTCTGTGTTTGACGGTAGTTTCGATAGATAGAATTTAGTTTTCAATGACGAAGCCCTTGTCATAGATGTAAACTTTAAATACCGAGCCTCATTTAAGTTCGAATATTTGCTTAACCCGTAAAGTAAAAGAATGAACTTCTCCCCACTAGCCTGAAGTTCATCCGTTGATATATTAGCCACATAACAATATTTTATGCGAAAACACCCACCAACTAACTTCGTTATTTACCACCAAATTTCCCCATTGTAAATAACCCTGTTTCCACTATCACAGCAGTCGCCTATCCTAAATACGGATTGAAACACCTGAACGAGCACAAAAAATACTCAATATTCCAAATTCAAATAGTTACTGAAAGTTAACTAGAACAAATTGTAATTTCCATTAATTAGTTATAAAACGCTAATTATAACAGCATATTGTTAATTAAATAAGTCACGTTGAGTATTTGAAAAATACATTACAATTCTATTAAAGTAGTTACATATAAAACAGTTCAAACGCAAGCGAGTATAAAAACATGGATTTTCATATTGACCTATATATTACAGGTGGAAGAGAAAGAGAAATAAAATGTTATCGCCCATTTCTTAACTCCAAAAGTTGTGTAAGTTGCACAAGCTGCCAATTAGAGACATATTCCAAATATTTCCTGATTTTGTTGTTATTCATTTTAATGTAATTGGATTTACTTTATCCTCGTTCAAAATTCATTATTTTACCTGTACGGTTAATATTATTTTCGCAGTTACCATAAGAGAGTAGTTTTGAGGGCCCAAGTGGTGGAAGAGCCGACCGAGAAGAGCGTCCGTTTATTTTGGTTAATTTTCGAAGCCGAATAAAAGTAATTTGTTTTTGTTTCCTTTAGAGTTTCGTTTGTTATTATTATCATAGTCCAAGTTTATATGATTAGTTTTATAAAAAGTAAAGGACAATACATGTATCAAACTTTTTCTTGTTTACTGGTTAGGGTGAAAGACCAAGTCGCAAGCAATCAACTCTGTCTAAAGAAATCTTCAATTTCGAGTAATAGCCGCGGTAAAGAATAATAAAATAAACGTTTTTCATTAGGGGCTTACAAGGATACAACAGTCACTCGCGGAATTAAAAATAGTTTCGCAGTCCCTTAATATATGACATACCATTACTACTCCTTGCGGGATTCTAATTACACCTATTTCTAATAATAATACCAAACATTTCCTTTAAATATTTTAAGTCATACACTATAGCAGGTTAACGATCGCTTTGTTACATAAATCACAACAATTTGTCGGTACAATATTAACAATAACTTTAGAAATATATATATATATATATATATATATATATATATAACACACGGACACGAACACGGACACGGACACGTCACCGACATGGACACAGTAAACGGACACGGACATACGACAAAGCACGACACGGACACATAGAAGACACGTACACAGACACGGCGCACACGGACACGGACAAGAACACGGACACGGCACGGACACGGACACGGACACGGACACGAAGACACGTTACGGACACGCGACACGGACACGGACACAACACACGACACGGACACGGACACGAACAGGACACGGACACGGACACGGACACGGACACGCGACAGACAATCCAGTCGAACACGGGAGGACACACAGACACGACAAGTAACAGGACACGATTATATAGGCCAAACACGGATAACAAATAAAAACACGTACACGGACAGCAAAATTCGACAGACACGGACACGGACAACCACGATAATGCGTAATTTGGACTAAGGGCACGATTGACACTAAGACACGACACGGACAAACGAACCGGACATTTTCAGGGACACGACACGACACAAACAGGACACGACACGGATCTACAGTGACCGGACACGGACACGGAAGGCTACGCAAGCACCAGGACACGGCACGGACACGGACACGGACACGGACACGGACACGGACACGGACACGGACACGGACACAGAGTGTGACTCTATTTAGCGGAATACCATTTAGGTATAGTAGATACTAGTTAAAATATAAATGAAGTGTATTCTTATGCAAAACGTTGGTTATAATAGAACAGCTATATAACCATGAAATACATTTATGAAAGCGATTAACGATGAGATGTATTAACGCGTAGCCGAAAACGCGATAAAACGTCAAGATATTTAATCGCGCATTTATTCGAGTTGGTAAGAATATTTTTTAGAGAGTCGCTTTCTTTAATTTTTCTGTTTTTCCAAAGTGAAAACTATTTCAACCATCTCGTAATGAATTATTGAGCACTGTGACTTAATGTGTTCATTGTTATATGTTTCTTCTATCAACTTCCTTTAAAATCGTTTATTAATAGACACATAGTTTGGAGTTAGTTAATAACAACCGTTGATAAACGCGTCTCCGAAATAGATATTTAACCAACAAGTGTATTAATGAATGCGATTAACGGCGAGATGTTTTAACGCGTGAGTGTACCGAACGCCTTAATAGAATCGCTTTCTCTAACTTTCCTGTTTTTACAAAGTGAAAATTTTATAACGACCAGAATGTCATCTCCTAATGAACAGTTGTCATTCCTTGATTCAATACATTCATTGTTAGATGTTTCATACAAATCAATGCGGCGCTTCCTATCGAGTTCATTTAAATCGTTTACTAATACACTCCTCTAATCCATGATTTGGAGTTGTTTAATAATTTCCATTAATAAACGATTCTCTGAAATAGTTATTTAACCATTAGTGCATTAATGAAGTCAATTAATCGACTTCATTAATGCACTGATGGTTATATAACTATTTCAGAGAATCGTTCTAGAAACACAGTGGAAAGTCAAGTTCGTTAATCGCGCATTTATTCGAATTGGTTAAAATAAATGGGTTAATTGTACCATGAACAGATTAATTCCTATTACATATAGTACAATACGATATGAATACATTTTATCAGCTTATAATTACGAATACATTATACAACATTACAGTTTGCAAAAAAGAAAAGAGAATATAGCGAACAATTACAGTATTTACAAAACATCCTGTTGGTAAAAAATAGAAAAAAAAAGAAATGCAATAAAGAAAAAAAATACATTACATACACAATACAAATTTACCAAACAATGACGATGAGAAATTTAAGTTTTCATTTAATGTACGCTTTTGTCGTTTTATTGTTGCTTTGTTTGTGTAGAATATATCTATTAATCGAAGGTTTTTGTTGACAACTCTGTTCAACCTGTTCAGAGGACAATTCGTAACTACGTTAATCCTTGGGTACTCCATATCTACACTCAAACATACATTACATTCCGAATGCCCAGAAAGATATATCCCCAGACTCAGCCCCGTACCGCAACAATGCCTGAAAATTACCATAATTCTGGAGTGGTTGTTCATGCTCGGGTGTAATGTGGATCCGCCCCGAATCGGTTTTACCACTTAACGGGATATCTTGATTGCCGCAAGAAATTGTTGCTTTTACAATAGGGATTTCTTTCGGTTTTACTGTTGTTGCCTCTTTCTCTCAGAAGACAACTGCTCAGTGACTGAAAAAGCCTGCGAAGGCATTAAGGAAGATATCTGCCAGTTCCAAATTCCGCTTGTGATATCCTGATTTTGTATAGGCTTCAAATATTTCTAATGCATTTTTCCACTTGCAGAAAGTCTCGGCGACGAGCTGACCGATTCGCTGATAGCCATCTTTACCTTCATCAAGCGAACGTCCCATTACAACGCAAATTCCGCAGTGTGCTTCAATTTTATAGTCAGAATATGATAACCAGGGGAATGCCTCAATCTATTTCAGTTGAAAACGCAAATATCGTTTTGTGCAAATGGGAAACATGATCTTTGGATGAAGTCTAAGGCATTTTTAAAGTTTGGACTTTTTAATATTCATCTGCGATTCTGTTTTGATACGAGTATAAACCAAAGTCCAATTTAGCTACAGTATCAAAAGTAGACTTAACAGATCAGCTAGTACGTTCCAGACTAAATGTAGGCTCAACGGCCGTAAGGCATGAAATAGGGCGCCAGCGCACCGACTTGATTCCAGCCTTTGATTCTGTAACTGAGGTCCAGGGCTCGCTTGTCATCACAGCCTTATTTCCAGCATGCAAGCTAGTTGTACGTTCGGTAGCCAAATACTTTCCTCTACTGGAAACCGCTTGACCGCACCCTTTCCAGTAGTCCATATCCGTAAGCTTTTTCTTTTATTTTTTTCCATTTTCCGTCAATTGTGACACTCGTACCCTAGAAGAAAAGAACATTGTGGCGTCAGTACAAAGAAATAAGGCTAACAGGTAGTATTAAAGAAAAATAACCGAAGCATTTCGTTACATAGCAGACAACCACTAGATTTTTATATATTTTAAGATCAATGGACAATAATGACAATGTTCTTTCGATTTTTGACCAAATTACTTAACCCTTTGCCTGTCACGCCTTTTTTCTTCCGAGTTCTGTCACACCGAGTCACTAAGGCACATTTTTTTTAATGTCAAGTATTGTTTTTCTTTACGAATCGCGATCTATCTAATCGAGGCGCAGCGGAGATTAGAACCGCGACGCGTAAAGAAGAATCTAGTTTTCTTTAAGAATAATAAAATTTTTTCGAGCACTAAATGGAAATGGATTACATTGTATAAGAAATTATTTAAAAAATACATGACAAGCGTTTCCATCACTGCAGCAACTAAACAAAGGTAGGTAAACAAAAATAGGTAGACAACAATTTTGTCAAGTGTTATCGTGTGAAAATGGAAATAAGTAATGAAAATCTTGCTCAATTATCGGCATTAACGCCTTGAAATTCCGAGATAAAGACCTACAATATTTTCAATTCTTGGAGGACTTCAAAGAATGTAAGGGATATCGACGAAGAAGTTTTTCATGAGAAGGTTAGTTTTCCTGAATACATTTATTTATTTATTTTAAGTTTTATCTTTATATTTGCTTACAGGCTAAAAGACTGAAATCTTCCACGCTGTGATCGACATATTCCATGTTGAAAAGTGCGTTGGGAGTGAAAGAGAACGTCGATATATCGGATTATGGGAAATTATATTTATATTTAAAGCCCCTAAGTGAGGGATATGAAGCAAAAAAATCAAAAATTCTGTCGCAGGATGATGTGTCAAAATTTGTGACAGAAGCGCCTGACAATACTTTTCTTACGGTTAAAGTGGCGTTAATTTTGGGTCTGTAGAGGGCATGTCGTATTGAGGAGCTAAGAAAGTTAAATGTGAAGGATATCGTGGATACCGGCTTCATTTTGGTTGCCACCCTCCATGACACTAAAACAAGGAAGAAGTGTATTTTTTTTTATGATTGTGGACCTGAACAGGCTAAATTAGGCCTATCGTGCTAAAGCACTCAGGAACACTTAGGAGGATGGATAGAGGGATAATGAATTGCCAATAGATGCCTATGAACAGGCTACCTTAAATTTTCTCATATCATAAGTGAGAGGAAAACAGTCTGAACCAGTGAGATCATTCCAGAGTTTAGAAGCCGTGTAGAAAAATGTGGTTATTGCGCCCGTTTGGTACGACAAGTGGAGATTTGTACTGCATACTGATGATGTGAATGAGCGAACAGTGTTTCTCGCAAAGATAGCGCGAGATGGTATCAAAGAATATAATTCAGCAGTCTACAATAGCACGTTGTAATTTTAACGATAATGACAAAGAAAGAACTTGAATTACCATCCTTCTACTGTCAAGGGGCTCGTATGTGAGAAGTTAAGGACGGGTCATTTATTAAGCCTAATCGCTCTCTTTGAATACGATCAACGATATCGAGCAGCGTATTGGAACGCACAACGAAAGGAGAATCTAGTTTCAGATGAGGCCAATTTGGCACTTAACAGAGAAGGAGTTTCGAGGGTAAAGACTTAATCTGTACAAAAACCATTTTACAAGCAGCTGTTCATGTGCGACTGACAGAAGATGGTCAACCCAATGAGAAATTTTGAAGTACGTATGACCAAAGAGTAATAGAGTATGAAAATCTTAGTAATTACCCATTAACTTGAAATCAGAGAAAGATCATACATTCTTGGGGACTTAAATTCAAGGAATCGACTGAAGTTTTTCTAGTTAATTGCTAATATTTTAATGATTTATTAAGCTTACCTTAATTGCAGGAATACGTTGAATTCTTTGTTGATCGACATATTCCATGTTGAATTTAATTTCTTGATTTGAATAGAAAAGTGGATTATCACTATGGTAGACTAGATAACTACAGTGAGAGTAGCAGGATAATCGTCAGCAATATGCAATGGAGGAGGCCTAAATAGTTGTCTACGTTAAATAGGTCATTTATGTACGAGAAAGTGTAGGCAGGTTATAACGGATCCCTGTGGATACCGCGTTAATGTAACTCTTTGAAAAAACCATAATAGAGATCGTCTTTTATAAGGAACTAGAACCCAGTTGATGAGCTATCATTAACCCAGAACGAGGTGAGTTTGGCAGAGGTTAATGACATTATGCCAATAGCTATGGCAAATACCTTTAGTCATATCTAATGAGGACTAAACGTTTACCAGGAGATACTGATTGTCCAAACTTTGGGTCTATGAAAGGAGATGCGCCGTTGGACGACGTATTTGCTAAACCATATTGTGTGTGAATAGCTAAGAGTTTGTTAGTTTCAAGGATACGGAGCAGTATGCAAGATTGATGGCATTCCATGATTTTAGACGAAAAGCGAAGTAATGGCCATTATTAAGGTCTGTAGGAGTTGAGGGTATCATACTTATCGCCTTTTTGGAATAGCCGTTGAAGCATTTGAACTTCCAGTGAAGAAATTCTCAGATGAGAATTTGAGTCTATAGAGCTAGATAGGACTGGTACTAGACGGTAAAGTATTCTTTAAGACAAAGCTAGATACCGTCTGGGCCAGTCTGCCTTATTAGATGGCAAGCCACTGATGATCGATTTAAATACGTGTACCAACAATGAATTGGTTTCAACGTATGAAGAATGAGTCATTAACAGGTGACATCTTTTGCGAATCATTGCAACACGAGTTTGATGCATAACTAATATTTTGCTTCCATAGAAACTTGTGCTTTGTTTACATTGAATTTCAGCAACTACGATCGATCACATAGAGTAGACTGAGATGAAATGAAGATGTTCCAAAGTGTTTATAATGGTCTTTAGCTAAAGACAAAATGTAGACTGCCTAAAAGGATGATGTAGCAGTTAATTGCATTTCGTTTTGAAAACTTTTTAGTTACGGATGCACTCTTTGACAAGAATCTAGCACCACAGTATTCTACATGAACTGAACGACGGAGTTTGATTAATTTCCATAATGGTGAATATTTATTTATTAAAGTATATTGCACAAGTATTAACCAGAATTTCACGTATTTCACCGTATGACGGACATATGAAAGAAGATGCTGTTGAGACTTTGCAAACCCTATTGGTGGTCACTAAGGAGTTGTTAGTTTCAAGGAACGTGAGCAGTTGCTGATTGAGGTTTTCCATGATTTTAGACAAAATGGAAGTGATGGCAATTGGCTGTAGAGGGATCGATCTTATCGCCTTTTTGGGAATAGTAACATTTGCATTCCATTGAAGGAATTTCCAAAACCAAGACGGTATAGAGCTTAGATAGGACTGGTACTAGTTCGAGTGAACTCTTTTGTTGGACTAGGTGGAGCGATATCAGGCCAGTGCTATTAAAATCTACTGAGATGGCGATTCAAAACTGATACAGAAGAATATTGAGACATAGCTTAAAATGAAATGGCGGCACATTCCAAAATGGATCTTTAGATCAACTACATCGCACAAACAGGATGCCAGAATCAGCATCCAGATTGTCTAGAACGTAGAAACTACAATTTCCTGACTAAGGTTAGCTAGATTCATAATTTTCACATCTAAATGTGATGTGAGTTCATTGCAGTTTTGTCAACAATTCTATATTTATGATTTACATTAGATCATTTACAAGCATAAGTATTTCTAACGTTAATGAGTCAGCATTTATATTGATTCCATAAATAATATTAATAATTCTTTACAAGAAATTACATAAAGAAATGGTTGCTATGAAAGAATATGCGCATACTATTCACTTAGATTGTGTAATTAATGAAATATGGTCATTGTCACAGTACATATGAGTGTCCGAATAAATATTTCATCATTTTCATCATTTATTAAACTAAATGTCTGCTCTTGGTAGGAACCATTTTTAGGTGAGAATTTGTCATTATTTGAAATGATCAACAACGTAACTCTTGATTGTTACGTCAAATAACTATTTATGTTACTGAAAGCTATATAGCTCAAATTAATAGTAATGAATCAAACAGATACGAATAATCTACTAGAAATCAACAAGAATTAAATGGTGACAAATCGACAATTAAATTTTAGTAAACATTAAGCAAATTCACTAATATACAGAATTCACAAAATAAACTAAAATTCTCACTTACGATAAAATGTTCTATAAAATATTCAGTTAATATAGTTTGTCATTCACTTTCATTCCTGATAAAAGTTAATAATTGACATTATAAGTATATCTCGTTAGATAGAAATACGAGTAATTATTCGATCAACATAAATATAACTCTTACAAATAACTTCTATTTGATTCAAATCAAATGAAAGTATGTAAATTGATTATAAAGGAACAATGGCCATGACATACATTAGTAGTAAAAATTAAAGATCATAAACGTATACGTTAAGAAACTAATCTTATCTGTTAGTATTTCAGTGTAATGAGCACGTAAGTGCAAATGTATGTGTAAATCCTTATAAGTACTCTAATACTGTCTTATTGCAGTGTAATATTAATGAATAATGGTTGATCATTCGTAAGAGCAGTAATGGCCATATCACTAACTCGTTAAGCTAATGCATTAAAATTTAACTATCTACGAAATGTTATTGAAGATAGATATAATTAATCATTTGTAGTTACTCCTGTTTAAAGGTAATTCCCTTATTAAATCTGATAAAGCCTATTAATCAACTAACTTGTTCGTCCAGTCATTAAGATTGTACGTGTCTTCGAAATGTACTCTGATAAATGAATGAATCTTAACACTAATTTTGCACAGTTTAACGGAAGGTTTAATGGCAATGTTGTGTGAATATTAAATGCAGCTCTATCGCTGTATGGTTGCATGTAATTTAATGCTATTGTTGATCTGTTAAGGAAATTAAAACCCATGTCACTATATGAAATGATAGATTACTACAATTTCATTTCAAAATCTAAAGATACTTATTACATGTACTATAGTTTATTATTTGCGATCTAACAAATCCAAAACTTCCTATCAATGTAAATTCAAGTTGAGATGATTTATGCTTTACACTAATTTTGACAAGAGTTTTCGATTGTGTTAAAGTACTTAAATTATTTCACTGTTTTGAACGTAGATTCTTTATATGCTGACATAAAGAATCCAATTGTCTGTCCTGTATAGGATAACTAATTGCAATAAATCGTAAAATTCAATTTGTTAAATTTTTCAAAAACAGTTTTTAGTTATATCAGTTAATCATTAATTGATAAAGTTCGTTTTATTGTATGCAGAATTTAAATATTATTTTCTCGTTTCGAAAAACACATTACAAAGTCTATAGAAAACTAAGTTTTCAAATTAATTTGATAGTGTCAACATACTTGGAAGGCACTTACTCAAAAATGTTTAAACTGTGTAAAATTAAAATATATAATATAATTTGATATATAAAATACAGTTTTATATAACTTATATATGTTTATCATTAAATTTAATTATTAATTCAGATTATATATATATATATATATATATATATATATATATATATTATACATATATATATATATATATATATATATATATATATAATATATATATATATATATATATATATATATATATATATAACTTTAGAACTTTTGTCACAGTTTATAGAATTGTAAGGATAATATGTTACCAAATTGGATCGTGGGATAAGTCCCTCTAATGTTTTAATTTCACCTTCAAGATTTATTCCAAAAAAAAACGATAAACTTATGATGGTCTCTTGTTTATAGGTAAATTTCTTAATAGATTAAATCAGAAGTCATAGTCTTCAATTACCCAAATGTTATTAAAATAAAACGTAGCATATACAGGGTGAATCACGACCGACGCCACGGAGTTCCACGGCGAAGCGACATATAATCGTTGCTCGGGTGATATTATGTAGGTCAATATGAGCAACATTTAAAAAATATTTTTAAATATACAGGGTGCTCCAAAATAGTGGCAAATCGAAGTGGTTTTTTTAAATGACACACCCCGTATATTATTGCTTTTTCGAATTTTACATAAAAAATAAGTAGCACTTTCATAAGGGTTCCCTACACCTACATACAGAGTGTTTCAAGTTATATCAATTTTTCTGAAAATGTAGGGTTTCAGGAAAAATTAAATATCTCCTAATAAAATTCACTCCAACAAATTTACTGTTACGTTTAAGTAAAGCACTGTTTCCTTAGTCTATTTATTGACTGAATAGTAAACACTTCTTTACAGGGTGTTCATTTTTTTCAATTAAATTAGTAGAACATTCATACTGAAATATTCGGCTTATTTTGAATGGAACACCCTGTCGTCTATACGCGTATCGTTTAGCTTACTAAATTACCTTTCAACACCTATAAGAGTTTCCTATACCTAAACCTTCAAATTTTCAACTTATTTAATAATTTTTGGAATTTGTCTGCTTCTGTATCATTTGTCCCAAAATGCTTACTCTTAATGATTTTTGGCTAATGTAACACATTTTTAAATTCAAATCAACATTAATTTAAACGTTTATAAAGTTATGTCTACGCTATGTAGATGACTAAAAATCGCAATAGATTTTTTATACACTTAGCTTTACCCTCGTTAATCGTAACAACAAACTGTCACCTTTCAAAGCTCTGACGATGCTTGGCTCGTCCAAGCGAAACCGATCAGCTTCAATTTTAAAACATAAAGTGAAACTTTAAAAAATCTATTGCGATTTTCAGTTTAATCTACGTAATGCAACTGTTTCACAGAGTAAGGATAGAAAGCATGTACACAATGGAAACTAAAATTTTATTTATATGGTGTGATAATTGGCTCAAAAAATTAAAAAAAGATTACAATAAATGTTCGATATGATGTCCATCTTCTTGAGCACACAGTGTTATTCTTTTTTCCAACGAATATCTTACGTTTTGCAACATATCAGGGGTAACCGTCTCAAAAGCATTTCTGATTCTTCTTTTTATATCATCTGCAGTGGTGGGAGGTGTGCTGTAAACTAAATTTTTGATATAGCCCCAAAAGAAGAAATCATGGATGGTAGTTCAGGAGACCTAGGTGGCCAGGAAATTGGTTCACCTCTTCCAATTTCCTGATAAGTGGTATCAGGAAACTTCCTATTTAAATATTAACTAAGAGGACGCGAGAAATATGCAGGTGCTCCATCTAATTGCAACCACATATTTTGTCTAATATTTAAAGGAATACTTTCGTAAAGTTCACAAAAGTCTCTATTTAAAAATCTAAGGAATTTTTGACCATTTAAATTGCCATCGAAAAAAAAAGGGCGAATACCATGATTGCCAACAATTCTACATACACAATAACGCTCCATCGATTTTGACGATCAACAGTACTAAATAAGTGTTTATTTTCGGTGTGTAATAATGGAAATTGTGCCGATTCAGGGTGTTCCATTTAAAATAAGCCGAATATTTCAGTATAAATGTTCTACTAATTTAACTGCAAAAAATGAACACCCTGTAAAGAGCTGTTTACTATTCAGTGAATAAATAGACTAAGGGAACAGCATTTTACTTAAACCACACCACACCAAAAAAATGTTCTTTGATGCTCGAAAGATGTGTATTAAATTGTTAAATGAAAGATAAAAATAATTTTTTTTCTTAAACACCCGTATTTCTAAAACGAAGCGACATTCAAAAAAATTTTGTACATTTTCGTCTTCGAATTAGTTGAAAATTCACCTCTTCCATTTTGTCAGAGAGGTTAAGAAACACCTATAATATATATATATATATATATATATATATATATATATATATATATATATATATATATATATATATATATATATATTATTCACATTTTATGTTACATCAGATAAACACCTTATATCATATTACGTTGCTTACCAACTCTAAAACCAAACACAGAAACTAAGTAACTACTTAAGCTTCTAATATTTTTGATATGTAATAATAATAACTAACATAATCCATCATAATCATAAAATTATTCACACTAAAACTATTTGAGTTTAAATAGAGCTATTTAAAAGTTATGTACTATATGTTATAAACGTAAATTGCAAGCACTCCAATGGTATCGCTCCTCGACTTTACCTCGAGCAAATAGTTTTACAACTGTTGTTTGAAGCGTTACTAATCTGATTTACTATAATATACTCACATAAATAAAAAACAAGAATTAAATCGAACGACTTGCATATTCCTTGACTTTGATCTCTTTAATACTTACGTATTCAAAATCATGTAATTAAATTTAAGACAAAATCTGCATATTATTAGAAAATTTTATCTCATGGGGAAGGTTTTTGTTGGATATTAACCGACAGCGAAACTACATTTTACTGAAGGCACTATAACCAAAACCCCTTTAACCCATTTATGCCTGAAATTTTTTATTTTCGGTTTTTCTGCTAAAAATGTTTTTCTTAATACAACATTCATGCTTAAGGAAGAAAAATTCGATAAAAAATCTTTTTTCTTGTAATATTTGTTTTTGGACATGTTTCGATAATGAAACGGTAGCACCGAATGCCCACTTTGGTGATATCGAACCTGATTTGCTGCTCTTGCACGTAATGCGTTTGGTGTCATAGGATGACCTCCTCCAGTAGGTGGATAAGCTAGAACACCAGTTCGTTGAAATGTTAAGTAATCTAAGTGTTTTCCTTCTGCTTTTCGGCAAATCTGCCAAGATCTATCTACACTTGCATTAATACAAAAAGCAAACATAGCACCCCACCATTTTTTCGATCTAATCGATATTCTGCAGTTATTAGTATTCTCAACTATTCAGTCTACACCACCCATGAACTCATTATAGTATGATACTACAAACGGTTGACTGACCGAGACTTTTTTCTCTTTAGCGGATATCAACCATTTACCTGGTTTCCCGGACCTACTGGATCACAAGCACTCATTATGAAAATTATTTGATTGTGCCAACTTGTTATAGTAACATTGCTTTTTATGTCTGTACAAAAATCATAATAGCCACGAGCTTCTTTTTCAATAAGCTGTGCTGAAATAAGCAGCATTTTACTATTCTGTTGTATTTTATAGTTCCGGTGTAGCCAAATTCTACAACCCTATAACACCTAGACTAGCTTTGACTTTGTCATTGTTTTTTGGCGAAGTAGCACCTTGATAGGGTTCTAATTTCATAAGATAGCCTAAAGGCTCACACAGGCACTACATTTTGTACCCATATCTTATAGGTTTGCTCTTTATAAATTGTTTGGCGCTACGTCTTCCAAAGTAGGGTACCATACTTTCATCAATACTTAGTCTTTTGAAATTCGGAATAATCTAAAAATCGTTCGATCAGAGTCTCATTTTCCCAAACTGATCTGAATTATCACCACAATGAAGGCATCTTTTTATCGTTCCAAATCGGGTTCGTCCAATCGAATTTACAGTGTAACAACCTGACAGTAAACGTATTGCTACGAAACAAGACACTTCGCTAACATCCATTGCAAATTAAGATCCTTCTTTTCATTCATTACATATTTTACTGTAAAATTTGTTCAAAAACCGAGTATAAAAAATTTCTCAAAGCAGATCTAAGGGAATTTCGAAAACGTTTTGCATCGAGGTAAATTGTGGAAAAGTTTGTCCATACGATTTGACCAATTCTATTTGTTGGGAAAATCAATTTTTTTTTTATTTCAGACAAAATCATATTCATTTCCCTGTCGCCATCACTGCCGTTTTCACACTCTTGCTTGTTCGTCCCTTACTACATTCAAAATTTCGAAATCTTCATCGTCTGTATCTTAGCCAACTTTGAATGTTTCCCCCTGAGTTCGAACCTTTGCCTTAAACTATAAATTAAAATTTTTACCCAATGAAATATTTATTTTACAATTTGCATAGTTGTAAATTTCACTTTGTAGGATTGTAGTTGAAGTTGAAGGTATATTAGTATTTATTTTTTGATCTTACCCACATACAATGCCTTCTAGTGTAGACGTTGTGTTCTTGAATAATCGAACGTTTACGAGAAACTTTCTACTACTGATTCCTCGATATAGCATTCAGCTACTGTCCTTTATGTCCTTTTGGAGTGAGCAAATCCCCTCCGCCTTCGACTAACATAGGTGTTGAGGATCGTCTAAAGTCGTGTTCAGTATATTCTTCAAGATCTTTTAGCTTCAAATATTCAGGGATCTGTGTTGTTGTACCACTTACAGTATGGCAACCTACATGTTGAGCATAACACGTACCTTTGCGATACGCAATAAGTCATCTTCTAGTATTATTTGTACGTCTTAGATTAACATTTTACGATAAAAACTGCATAGATCATAATGGTAAAACTTTTGATTTGTGAGCTTTGTTTCGAAGAATATCATCAAATAATGTCTTCCAATATTAACCGAATCAAGGCATCCCTTGCGCAGGCACCAAAAACACTAAATGTTAAAATTACTTTCGTTAATAAGCATTTCTCATCTGGTGCTTCAAGTATAAATTTGGCGACATGATCTGCAGTTAATATTTTGGACTTTTTCGGTATGTAATGGACGTCGTTTGAGAAATGAAATGGATTTTTTTTTATTGCCAGACAATCTTTTTACATTGAAAATTGACTCCATAAAGTTAAAGCATTTAAGAATTTACCTTTTTCGGACAAATAAAGAAGAAGACTGTCATCACTAACTGTGTTAATTTATTTTGCTGGCGTCACTTGCGGAATAGACGGTACACATTTTTATATCTCTCGCAAGACTTCCTAGGCAATAATTCTCCATTTACTTTCGCAGCTTCAAATAATATTTTATCTTCTCGAGAAATCATTTCAAAAATATTTTTAGTACAGATTTGGAAACTGTCGCAATACGGGCGTTGTTCAACGTTCCTAAGGAAGATAAATACACATTTATCTGAAGTTTTTAAAGAACTTTCAATAGTATCCTTCCTTAGAAGGTGGCTAATGTTATTAGCCCACGGGAAACCTTTCCCTTTTCCATGCGGTAAATAGACATGTAGTCATAGTGTTTTCACAGAGGTATGATAAAAAATTATTTTGGTCGTTTTAAATTTTATTGCATGTACAATCTGTTACGGGCGAAAATGGCAGTAGAATCGAAAGTAACAGATAAGGAAGGGTTCGGTAGCTCAGTGGAATAAAGGGAGTGGGCGTGTTATTAATTTTGCGATTAGGATAGCTCGTAATACATAAGGCATAATAAGAGTAAGTCATAAATCATATCGGCTCCATTTTATTTTTAATCGATAATATTTAAGTACTGATATGCAAGTATTCCACAGCTAAGTTCCAAACAAACAAAACAACTTGATTACCTTACGTCGCATAAAACCCACATGAATCAGTAAAATAAATGCATTGATCCGGCGTTTACTGTAAAACTTCAAGATATTTGCACATAATAACAATAAAATGACGTGCTATTAGGTCAGATGATCGGTCCTCAACCTTATTCACTCTACTTTTACGTTACGTTAAATTTCAATGAAACCTTATGTTTTAGAATAAAGTTATAAAATAGCTCGTAATCTAATTACGTTAAATTTTTGATCAAACCCATAAAAAATATATTAACCTTTCCTCTGTAAGGCTGTGAAAATAAAAATACGTAAATAATAACGCTGTGGAAAAGGAATGAAGTCACATATAATATTACACTCAGTAATAAAATAGTAGTGTCAAATTCATTAACTGTATTCATATATTATGGTAATAAGAAAAAAAGAATATCGATAAAGCACAATCTTTCTTACGTAAAACTCTAATATTATTAACTATAAATTAAATATAATTAAATCCGGATGACTCTTGCAAGGTTGAGATTCCAACAATCATCTATCTTAGTTACTTTGAATATGAATTATATACAATAATGAGAACAATAAAAATAATACAATACGTAATATTACGATACAAGTGTGAATATACTTTTGTAAAATTATCTTAACCGCCTGAAGGCTTTTATATAAAACTGTACACAAAATAAAGCGTATTCATCCACCTAAACAAATGCAAATAAAACAACTTTTTTAAAATCACAAAAAAAATAAACGTAGGAAAGTAATTACCTTAAGTCGCACAAAATGATACAGACAATACTCATGAAATTGACCATTTTGGTAATTGATCAATCGCTACCAATAACCCTTGAATCTCCCTGACACGACTTCTAGTATAACAACTTCACAGTCGTCAAATTTCAGCGGTCCGACTATTTTCAAATTCTGTTTACACGAATCTAGTAGTAAAAATATTTAAGCCAAAACCAGGTGATTAATAACTGCGTCGTCTACTTTAATACATATAAACATTAATCGATTTTCAAAACGGTACCGAGCTGGTAGCGTAGTGGTGACACGACCTGCCTAGCATTCGGGAGGTAATGGGTTCGATTCCCGTTACCGTCTACCTTGTATGAGGTTTTTTCAGGGGGTTTTCCTCATGCATATGTAGTGGCATGGTCACTGCGTATATGTACACCATGTGCGGCTGCTTATGTGAATGCTGGGGTAGTATTTCCCCTTAGAACCCTAACTCCGTTTATTCCGATCCTATCCTGACCACACCCATCCTTAATCCCACCATACATATATACTTAATGTATGTATGTATGCTGGGAATCCATGATTGTGGCTGAAGGAGCTCGGAAAGCTCGAGCAGCCCGCCTATCCCCGTTGGTGAGGGAATGAAATACGTGACCCTTCCTTTCTTTCCTACAAAACGTTCTTTGTTCTTTATATACACAAAACTTATTATAGCGATAATTATATTTACAGCACCCGTTTGTCTGTCTGAACAGTTGTGAACGCGGATGTACTTTCGTGGTGCACTACTAACCTTACTGAACTTTACGATATAAGTATCCGCCAAAGCTCCATTTAACTCAAATGTGAGGAAATAGCATTAAAACAAACACCAATCCTCCTCAATAGACACGAAAATGTGACTTCTGACTAACGAACTACAATACAAAAAGGTCCTCGGGATGATTGAATTCTCTTTAAGGTCCACAAAGGTGCACGGGACGGGTTCCCCACTATAGCTTCACGTAACCTCGGTATAACGTAAGTAAATTCGGTGCGACCTAAGTTTACATCACGCTCATCGTTCAACCTTCTCACCTTAATAGCCTAACCTCAACTAAGTAACCGAAAAATAAAAATCCCCTTTCCTCGCAAGAACACGTCGTCTTTTAATAGTCACATAAAAATTTTCCATACGAAAATTACATAGTGGACATTTCCCAGGAAAAAGCAGACTTGATACCTAGAACTGAGATACGAATACATCCTGTTTTTCAATCAGAATCCCTGTTATCCAAACAAATTTCCTATACTCCCACCAACAACAAGTCAATACATAAGCGAACTGGTAAACTTGAAAAAATGTAGAACTATATAACCCCGACTGAACCTTTCGCTATCAACCACGATAACAAAACAAATTTATACCCATACATATTATGTTTCATAAGAACTCTCTTCAACCATCATGAAATTTAATTCCTTTCGAAACTGTGATAACAAGCTTTAAAATAACAATTACCGGTAACAACGTTTTAATTTAAAATTGTACATACAACATTTTAAATATCCTAATATTCGAAAAAGAACTACGGCAAATTTTATCCACACGTGACAAAATATTATCGTGAATAGTACCTTTACCAATTTTGGGGATATTATCAGTTAAATTGTAAAGCTCACAAGTATAAATCCCAAAACTTGTATAAATATAATTTTAAAACTACATTAGAAAAGCAAGTAGCAATGACAAATGTTTTATTCATTTTATTAATAAAGAGGAAGAGAATTTCGAAATCATTAAAACTTTTTCTGGGTAACGCTAGATATTTGCTACGTTTTTAAAGCTTAGCCTACTTAGGTTTATTTTATTTGAGTAGTTTATTAATTGTTAATTTTAGAAAACACAAAACATTAATTGAAAATGTAAAAAGGTTTAATTGTATTTCATTTCAAAGTGGACCAATTATTTGAATGAAGGAAATTGAATTACGATCTCCATTTTACATTTATATTTTTAGCACTCGCGTCACCTAATGTGATTAAATACAGTGTATTCGTAAAATGAGGAACTAGTCTTATTAACATTATTACTTATTAGGTTTTATTAAGGTGTACGTTGAAGACCAATTTGTCTTCAAGAAAGCATTAAAAAAATTAAGTGTAGTCATTGTTCGACAGTCTACATGTTACGTGTAGTATTCATATATCAAACGATAAACGCCTTTAATTTATTATCTTAATTACATCTCTAAATTAAAATATATTCATTAAAAATCCCAACTAGTGAGTTAATGTTGTAGCAATTATGGATATTTTAGGCTATATCTGATGCATACACAAGAGGGTAGTTCCGAAAGCTATTCATAACATGCAAGGAAAGACAACGACAACAAACTGATGCCCGTAAAGAAATGTTTGTGACGTCATAATGTTATCGAACAACGTAGGAAGTAGACATGTGGCGACATCTGGGCGTCGCAACGCCATTCAAACCGTTTAGCATGAAGATTTCTAAAAGAACCCTTATCGACTACATTTAGATTCCTGAAATGTAACAAGTTAATACAAACATTTTTGTAAGTAGGTAATTCCACATTTCATATACGCTGTAGGGGTTGGATATTACAAAATGTTTATTTATGACTTTTTAAAACTAGTATTCTATAAATCTTGTAATATTGGCAATATAAAACTACAATAAACTCTATTCCCTTCTTGAATGAAAATTGCAGACTTATCTACATCAATAATGGCATTTGCGCATTTAAATGAAAGATAGTACAAAATCCACCGTGTTTTGCGTTAAGCACGTTTTTCAGCTTCGTGTGCATTAAGATAAAAACAATGACAGCCAACAAAATGGAATTTACTAAGTGGAAAATTAAATTCTTGAATATTATAAGACTTTTTTTTGCCATTAAGCGTTAGGCGAGCCTGGTAAAAAAATTCTATTTGTTTTTGTAATTGAAGTTTCTTGTGTGTAAGACAATCGAGAGAGGGCTCCAGTTGCAAAGTAATTTCTTATTTTTTATTTTTCACTACAGAAAGCTTTCCTTTTAGTAATCAATTGTTTTCTGCCAATAGAGCTTTTCTTAAATTGTCTACTTGTAATAAGCGAGTAAGCTATTTCAGTACATATGATGTATGATTCAAGTTATAAATTCTTAACACATTCTCAAGAGGTTTTCAATTTTTTCAATATATAATAAATTACACATATCAATCATACAAAATCTCATTTTTAACAAAACTTATAAGAAAGCGCTTGTAGGTGTAATACAAGCTTATTACTATGATAGATCAACATTATATTGATTTTAATGTAGTGACTGCAATTATTCTGAATCTCAAGTTGTCTTTTTACGTAATACATATTTTATTTCAGATGTTAGATCTCTTTAGTAGTTTACAACTAAATTAAATTCAATTAAGATTAAATGAATTACTTTATGAAAATTACATTGCTCAGTTAAATGTGCCTATTAAGGTTAAATTATCCAAGTTTAGACATTTATTTATTTCTATTGCTGTATAATCACAATACAATGAATATTTTTAGCAAATATTTATTATATTTGTGAGATAGAGCTTTTTAAGTTCATGATGTCAAATACACGTCGCGTCCAATAACACTCACTTTTTGCACTTGTTACATAAATGTCTATTTATTTTTGCTTGTGCTAAAAACTTACTTATAGCTCTATGTTACCAATTCTTAATTAAGACACATTGGTACACAATGTATGATCAATTTATCAATTTGGTGATTTTTTTTTTCACCATATCATACAACCGGAATGTTTACTAATTTCCAAGTTAAATAAAAGGAAAAGGAAAAGGCCACGTATTTCATTCCCTCCCCAAGGGGGAGGGCGGGCTGCTCGAGCTTTCCCAGCTCCTTCAGCCACAATCATGGATTCCCAGCATACATACATACATTTCGTATATATGCATGGTGGGATTAAGGATGGATGCGGTCAGGATAAGATTGCAAGGAACGGAGTTAGGGTTCTGAGGGGGAAAATACTACCCCGGCATTCGCCTAAGCAGCCGCACATGGTGTGCATATACGCAGTGACCATGCCGCTACATGTGTATGAGGAAAACCCCCTGAAAAAACCTCATACAAGGTAGACGGTAACGAGAATCGAACCCATTACCTCCCGAATGCTAAGCAGGTCGCGTCGCCACTGCGCTACCAGCTCGGTCAAGTTAACTAAAAACCAACACATGCATACTGTTTAAATTTGTAATAGTAAAAAGAGTAACTGGATTTCGAATTCGAATTCTATGGGTAAGTCGTCTGGGATTCATCGCTCTAAAATCTGAAACCAAACTGAAACTCCTCTGGTTCTTCTTTCTATCTCTTACAACGAATTTGCAGCAAGTGCCTTAACTGCTGGTAACACATGAAAACGTCGTTGTCTTTAGGTCGTTCCAGCGACAAACAGTAATTTTCTGCACCTTCTCTTTTTAGGTGGTTTTTGGTTGAGTGTGTCAGAAAAGGAAACTACAGAGACATGTCCTTCATCGTCCGTCTGCCACACACCTAGTCTCTTCTTTTCTTTCTGTCTGCATTCGTCTTAACACTTTTCGTTCTAATTTTTCTTTGGTGTGGGCTCCTTGCGTACTTGTCCTTTTTATTTCAGTTTCTTATCTGCTGTCTGATCTAAATCTAACCTAACTTCCTGTGTCACTTCACTGGATGACTCTGCTGACCACGGGATCCCAGGACTCAGAGTCAATGGGATATATTTTCGCCGCAAATACAATTTACTCTTTGTCTCCAACCAATTTCTCAATGCACCTATGACATTTCGATTACTGGTTTATGGTGTCACTCGGTTGAGACTTGGGAGTGTCTAAAGTTGGCTCCTTTTACGGCAACGGAGTTATAATTTTGGTCTACCATTTTCTGTGGGATTTTTTGGGGGTTACTGTAATTTTACTTTGGACATCTTTAGGTTCCGTGTTATCCGATAAAATGAACAGTTGTTTGCTGGAATTAATGAAAGGGAAACAATCACGTATAAATTACTTCTGCTTTATCCGCTTTGTTACCTCAACTGTAGAAATAAACCTTTTTTATATTGTCCTGATTTTTGCAATGTTTTGAGGTACTATCTCTTCAAGGTGTGTTTCTTATTGTTGTTTATTTTTTTTCTCCTAGGAGCAGAAAGCCTACACCCTCTCTGTTGTTGCTCAAAATAAAGAGATGTTGCGCTTCCTTGCTGTGGGGTTGGTTTAACTGTCGAGTATTTCGTATTCACATTTTTGTGGATTTTGCTTCAGCTGGTGCCTTAGTTGAATTGAGGGTTGGGCTACTTATCAGGGTAAAAATTTGGGATTTTTATGACTTTTGACCTGAGCTTTGAGCTCAAACGTCTCGCTCATTTTGTCTTTCCTCCTTCCTTATTTTGGTCTACTAAGGACTCTACTTTGCTGGGAGAGGGGATTTGCTGTACTTTGTTTTAGAGTGAAATTAACTCATACGTGTTTCGCACTGTCAGATAGCATTAATTGCCCGTTTCATTTTAAAAACGATTCCTTGTGATTAAAAAAGGAAAAGCTGAATTTACAACATGAATCAGAATTTCTGGCAGTTTTTTAAAGTGTAAGTTATATTTTGGATTCGCTTAGTTGTTTGATTACTTTCCTACCTATTACACGAATTTCGACTTTTTTCCCACAGGACAGATTTGTGGTAAAGTTTGCTTGAAAGGTCGTTAATTGTTGTTTTCTTTAGCAGTAATATATATATATATATATATATATATATATATTATATATATATATATATATATATATATATATATATAATATACAGTGCGTTCAATATAATCGGACGCACTCAATAACTCTTTTGTATTGCGTTTCACAAGAAAGTGTTTAAATAGTTTTTTATTCATTTACAAATACTCTATTAAGTGCTTGGTTTAGATAATTTTTTAAGCTTCCGGTTTGACCGAAAGCGCATATAATTTTATTTCTTTAAATCACACTGTATATATATTTTTGCATTTTTGCATTGCCTATTTTTTTCTCAATACATACGTACAACATTCTTATAGGGTTTTATAAAAAAAAATTAGAGAAGAATGCCATCGAAAGTTTTTCAATTTTATTATATGCTTAGAAAAATTAAACAAAATCAGTTACAGTTAGCGAATAAATTGTTCACCATTCTGTTCTAGACATGCTTCTAATCGTCGCCTGAGTTCATGGTTAGTTGCTTTTTTGATTTGCTGCGTAGTTAAATTAACACATGCAGCTGTAATTTTATTCTTTAAGTCTATAACATTTAAAGGTGGATCGGCATACACCACTGTTTTTAAATGACCCCACAAGAAAAAGTCTAACGGTGTAAGATCCGGTGATCTCGCAGGCCATTCTACCGGGCCGTTAGTTCCTATCCATCGTTCATTGAACGTTTGGTTAAGATATTCTTTTACTATCAACGCGTTGTGAGCTGGAGCTCCATCTTGTTGGAAATACAATTGTCGCAGAAGCAGAGGAAAATCATCGAACATTGTTGGTAGCACGTTATCTAAAAATTCAGGATACCTATTGGCGTTTAGATTACCATCATAGAAATAAGGCCCTAGTAATTGGTTTCCAATTAAACCGCACCAAACATTGGTACCCCATACGGTTTGATAGTTAGTTTCCATTGACCAATGAGGAATTTCGTCAGACCAATAACGATTGCTTTGTTTATTAATAACTCCATTATTTGTAAACTTGGATTCATCTGTCCATATAATATGATCTAAAAATAATGGATTGTGATCACATTGCTCAACTATCCATGCAATCAAAGTTAATCTCCGATCAGAGTCTTGAGGCCGCAAGTGTTGAACCAAATCGACTTTATATGGCAGCATTTTGAATTTTTTTAATGTCCTGTGAATTGAGCCAACTGATACACCTACTTCTTGTGCTACCTGTCTAATAGATGTAAGATGACCGTGGATTTACTCTAAAATAACCCAATACTTGTACTTCAATATCTTCGGTCAAAACATTTCTTTGTTGTTCTAAATTCTGATAATTTACTCCTGGTAATGTTCCACGCATTCTAAGCGATTGTTCAAATTTTTCGAATGTAACTTTCGGAAGGATGGTATCTATTGGGATATCTTTCTGCGTATAATTCTACCGCTCGTCGAGAATTACGTTTACATTCACCGAAAATTAACAACATGTCAACTTTTTCACTGTTATTCATTTTAAACAATTATTTCGGTTGAAATCAAATTAAACTTTTATCTGATTGTCAATTGCAATAAACGAAAAAACAATTGCGATGCGATTTTGTTGACGTACGCTGCCTACGGTTTTGTTTGATTCATCTAATCGTATAATAAAATTGAAAAACTTTCGATGGCATTTTTCTCTAATTTTTTTTTATAAAACTCTATAAGAATTTTACACGTATGTATTGAGAAAAAAATAGGCAATGCAAAATGCAAAATATATATACAGTGTGATTTAAAAAACAAATTATGTGCGCTTCCGGTCAAACCGGAAGCTTAAAAATTCTAAACCAAGCACTTAATAGAGTATTTGTAAATGAATAAAAACTATTTAAACAGTTTCTTGTGAAACGCAATACAAAAGAGTTATTGAGTGCGTCCGATTATATTGAACGCACTGTATGTGATATATATATATATATATATATATATATATATATATATATATATATATATATATATATATATATATATAAAGAACCGATGCCCAATTTTTTTCAAAATTGTTTTCTAGAGGAGTAAAATAAGATTTTCGCCTTCAAGTTTTATAGGCCTTCCATTTTAACATAAGATTTCCATAAATTAGTAATAGTATATTATTCAACTCACATGAATTACTCACCTCGCCTTCGGCTCGGTTCGCAAACACATCCTCGTTGAATAATAGCCATTATTACTCATTAAATACTATACTTTATCTACAACTATTAAATATGTAGTTAAAGTAAATATGTAAATATTTATGTCTAGTTTTACTGTTTCAATATGTTTTAGTCCTGATTGTTTTAGGCCAAGCACGGTGAAGTGAAATATTATGTACGACAGGAATAATTATTGCTAACTTCCATTTTGAAATATATTTTTGAGCTACCTACTGAAACACTAGGATTTTTACATTAAATACGTTTACAATAAACTTATAATGAACGTTCGCAAGAACAAATGGAACAGGAGCTTAACACAATGTGAAATATTTTTGCTAATTTTATTTCTGGTTAGTTATTTGTGTTGCTATTAAAATTTATTGTAGCATTTGTACAATTTGAAATGTGTATTCTAGGAATAGCTGAGGTACGTACTTAGCATGTTAATGTTGATGTTTTCTGTATTTGTAGTGTTTGGTATTGTGTGTAAAATACCTTGCGAAATTCTGTTTGCTGTTAGGATCTTGTTATTAATGGAATAATTAATATGTCCCTCAGCAGTAGAGGTAGATTTCCACCCCCCCCCCATGTCGCTTTAAAGCTGTAATATCACCTCCTGCATCGACAAGGAATGTTGCTGAGGTACGTCTAAAGGTGTGGCCTGTACATTTTTCTGAGTTGGGAAGTTTCAAAAACTGAGCAATTTGTTTTCCCATAGCTGCAAATTTGTTTATTCCTATTTTTTGAGTGGTGCATTTACCCTTCTGGTAATTTAAAAAAAAAGGAACTTGTTGCTTCATTGGGTCGACTGCCGATGTATTCTTTAATATGTTGATAAAATGTCTTGGGAACTGTAGATTTTCTAACAATTTTGGTTTTAGTGTTAGGGACCGTAACCAAATAGTTGAATCCAATATCCTGTAGGTCAGTAATAATCATGTTATGAAGTTCGTTGGAACGGCAAGCCCCCTTCCCTACCATTATAAGTGCAACCTTGAAATAAAGTGATAGGCATGTGCTATGTCAAAATACAAGACAATAATTATTTTATTACCATTGTTGCCAAATAGGAAGCATTGTTAATGTACTGCTTGACATTGTCGGGGGTAAAAATTTTCGATTTTTTAGGTAAGTAGCCTTCTGATTGTATTTTTAGGAAAGCTTTAGGTTTTGAGAAGTTTTCGATATTGATATTATGATGGAGAACGAGTGTGCTTTTAAGCATGGAATGGAATGACCACATTGAGGACGACTTATATTTTTTGAGAGTGGAGTAAAGAATACTAAGAGAACGTTTTCACTAAAAGGATTTACTTGATTCTTATATTTCCAGTCCATAAATGCCTTGTAAGTAACGTTATATTTTTCCTTAGATTTTTGTGGTAACAAGTTGATTCTAGCTTCATTAGCTGCTTCAGATATTTCAGGAGGTGTACACCAATGGTAGTACTCTCTATTTCGATGTCACTCCCACTTGAAATTTGAAACTTGAAACTTCAAAATTATAGAAAAGACGCGCTTCGATTTACATTTTGGATTTTAGATGTCATATTTGGGAGTCTGAGTTTTAAACAGGGTATCTTATTCAGCACTGAAAACAGAAAAGTAGGTCTTCTCAACAGATTATTATTGGTCAAAAGGAATGGAGTAAAGTAAAACACAGATTCTCATTGGCCGAAAGGAGTTAAGTAAAGTACTTTGCATATGGCTTTTTAAATAATATCCTATATTATTTTTATTAAAAATCATAAAAATTAAAGTATTATTAAATAGTTGTAGAGGAATTATCTTTACCCATATTTTGATTTTATTTTTAATCGACGAATTGTACTTGTAATTCGCATGGAAGTTTCAAAACCGTAGACCACCGTCAATAATATACAAGTGGGATTAGTTGATGCATATTGGCAAGTGAAGTTTACCTCAGGTAACATTCTATTCAGTGAATTACGCGACCTAGAGATATGTGTTCGATTTTATTCTTTCTTGTTTATTCTGTAATAAGGGATTATGCAATACCAATAACGTGGAGTAAAGAAGGTTTACACTAAATTGACAGAATTAACCCATTACTAGACTTAGGATGACGAGTTTACTATAACACGAAATCATTACCGTCGTTAAAGTAAAATTACTAATTGGTTTTCCTATTAGATTCTTATGTAGATGAATACGTGTGTTACATATTTAGTATACAAAAGTGACCTTACTCATACAAACTTATTCTTATGGAGGTAGACAATTTCAATTGATGTTGAACTATATGTAATTTAGGAATAGACCCAGGAAAGTTTTAGTTTCTAACTTTCTCATCATTCTATACTTTCATGTTTTTCTCGTAAGATATAAAAAGGACTATGTTCCGACTATTTTCTGACAAACATAGAACGTGTATCTGGTAGTCTCTGAATACACCTCTGGGTCTCATTACTCAAAAACCGTAATAATCTGTTATTATCTGATTAACTGTATTAGCTCCGATTACATAAGTTTTTGGGTTAAATTATGCATTTCCTCACATCGTGTGCTTCAGTCGGTTCATTGGGCGATGAGGGTATCTGAGTTTTTTTATTCTTGAATCTACTGTACTGCACACGTTTTTCTTAATTATTTAAAAGCCTTGGATAAGCTGCCAGAATTAAACTACTCCACGTAGCAGCCCATAATCTCCTTGCGTAAGTAGGATTATGTTGCTAAATTCTTTGGCTTGTAATGGTCTTGTTACGGATGAAAATGACAGCAGATCGGAAGTAGCAGATAGAGAAGCCACCAGTAGCTGAGTGGAATATGGGGGTGGGCGTGTTACTAATTTTGCGTTTAGGATGGCTCGTAATATTTAGCACACAATAAGGGTAAGTCATAAATCATATGGGCTCTAGAATGTTTATAAATGTCTATATAGGGGTCACAATACCTAAATGCGAATAGTTCAGAGCTAAGTTCGAAACAAATAAGAAAACTTGCTTGCCCCAAATCAGGTAAATCAGCCTCTGTCCGATCTTCCCTACAAACCTTCAGAATATCTGCACATAATCGCAATAAAATCACGTGCTAGTAGACCGTTGGTCGGTCAGCGATTTTATTTATTTTATATATATATATATATATATATATATATATATATATATATATATATATATATATATATACATACGTTACGTTAAATCTCAAAGCAAAATTATATCTATAAAGAAAACAAAATAGCAAATAACCTAACAAGGAAACTTCCACAAACTGTTACCTTCAAGCTTTCATTAAAAATATGAAAAAAATAATTGAACGTTGTCGCTGTAAAGTTGCATAAATCAAAATTTCCTTAAAATAAATTTGGTACTACGTAAATAATAACACGCGATGACAAAGGAGTGAGGTCACATATATTTTTACACTCAATTCCAATTAAAACTCCTAAATTTCATTAACACAATTCGTATGTTATGATAATGATATAAATTAAAATAAGAGATCAAAGTACACATACGTATGTTAAAACACATTCAATTTTGTAAAATGTATTAGTTAATTTGGGTTGACGCTTGCAAGGTTCAAGTTCCCAAAATCACATACTTTAGTAGCTTAATTTTAATAATCCCTGAAAGGAACGATAATATCGTTGAAAACATAAATTTGAATAATTTTCGTAGTATGAAATTTTTGTATACAAGAATTGTGGGTATATACATTTTAATTTCAAACGCCTGAAGGGCTTTTGTGCAAAAATAAAAACAAGAAATCGTATTTACCCGCCTTACAAATACAATTAAGAAAGCAGTTCATTAAAATCACCAACAAAGCGAAAAAATGTTTGAGAGTAATTACCCTACGTTTACAAGAATTGACTACTATGAGTTCTCCCCTTCGTCTGCACAGGGGTACAGGTAACTTTCGTGTGATTGGACCTCTTGATAATTGAACGGTGGGCACCGGTACGCTTCAATCTCCCATCATACAGCTCCCGATACAGTAACTTCGCAGTCGTCAAATCTCAACGAACCGTTTATTTTTGAATTATCTTAACACACCTTTAGTGACGAAAATATTAAAGCCAAAACCAAGCGATTAAATAAGTGTATTATCTGATTTAATATATCTATAAAAAACGTTTCCTGTCCACAAATTTTATTAAAGCGAAGATTTATTTGCAGCAATTTCTTTCATTTGTCGGAACTATTGTGCGCTCGAACGTACCTAGTGGTTATACGGAACTTACGACATAAGAATCCGGACAAACGCGACTTTGTCCCTTAGAATAAGGAATGGCACTAATCCTCCTCGATGGATCTGTATAAATGTCAGTACTGACTATCGATACACAACACAATAATGTCTCCGCGGTGGCTGAATACTCTTTAAAATCCCCAAAAGGTGCACTACGGTAAATTAAATTAACCCCAGTAGAACATTGGTAAACTCAGTCCGCACTCAAATGACATCGCGCACCCCAGCGGGTTACTCTTCTACATCTTTCGAATTTTAACAGATTTCGCCATATTACATTTCACGACAAATCACTAATAATAAAAAAAACTCCCTTCAAATCGCAGCAAAAATGAGATGAGTAACTAGCGTTAACTGCATTGTCACGGTACTAATGTAACAAGATCTGTGTTCGTCACCTCTAAAAATCGAGCGTTAGTCAATGTGCTACAAAAACCACACTCTTTGTCTTCTTAACTTAATTTATCGAAGTCACTTCCTGTCATACCGTCCCCAATATTTTAAAATTGACACAAAGAAATTTAAATCACGTAAAACTAATTGTTGTAAATAAAACTTTAAATCAAAATCTTGCTAACGTTTATCTTTATACTAACATTTTCCAACACTTTAAACGTACTATAGGATACACACACGTATAAATCTTCCCAAAACAATCTGACAACTTTATTGAATTGAAATACATTAGGTTTGTGTTTAAAACACGGCAGTAATGTACTCATGTTTGATCTTACTTTGATTGTGTTATTAATGTATTCATTACCAACTGAAATGTTAGAGCTGTTTTTTTTTTGTTTGGGTTTGGTTTTAGACGTGAAAAGCGTCCGACCAAGCAACCGATTGGATACTGCCGCAAGTTTGAATTGAGACGATACAGTGTCGACATCTCGACGATGTGTTGATGAGGTACCCTGGATAGTTAATATTCTTATTATTTTAATGCGAACACATTAAGTTTCTGCAGTCAAAGATTTCTTTTTTATTTTGATTCAGTAGGTATATTATATTCCGGATTCTGATTTCAGTTGTACGTTGTACCGTTCGTTGCCTTGTACGCTTACAATTTGTATCACTATTGTAACGCACCTGCATACGCGATAAGAAACTACCCGTATGCTAAAAATAACCAACTCGGAAAACATCAAAGCGCGCCATTATCGTATATTCAGTCGTCTGGCGATGTATCACACACCATGTAGAATATTCCTTCTAGATTGTTCCATCTGTGCGTATTTATACAAAAAAAGGCACCGATCCAGAGATGATTCATTGCGAATTTAGTCGTCGTGTAGCATTGAAAATAATTTAGAATTGTATTCAGGTAAATTAAAAGCTAAAGTGTTAATTATTTATAGTTCTGTATTTAATCGTTATTCGTAGTGCAATAAATTTTCGTGTTAACTTTTGTGTTTGTATTAAATAAATTACGTAAAGTTTACATCGTTATTAAAAGCATAACGCTATTTTAATTTTTTAATTTTTAAATTCAGTAATACGTGAACATCGGAAAAAATGAAGTGGTGCACAATATAAAAAACTGGATGATGAAAAACGCAAACAACAAGAAAATGTATTGAATAAAACTAGAAGAGTAGAACACCGTTTCAGTTTACAAGCGCCTATAGAGCTCAGTCTGAACAGACTTTGTATATGTCCCAAAACCCCGATACTACTTATAGTACTAGAACTATCTTAGACAATGATAATACTGACGTTGTTTTAAATGTGAATGTTTCAACAGAAAGTGTCAGTTTTGCTAGCAGTAGTGGTAGTAATTATGGGTTAGGAACAGATTATATCGATCCTCAGCTTCAAAAGATGCGCAATGTACATTTTTGGTTTTGAGTGAGCAGCAAGTGCAAATGTATGTAAGTGACGATTCCGCTGGGTTCAGTTAAATAGACAAAGCATTGACAATTTATTATCCCAAGAAATGAGTCAGCAGCAAACTGTTGTAGTAAGCAATTATAAAGGTATAGTTCAGCGTTCCTTGAATAAAAGTGTGTTTCGTCGAAAATTAAACAATGGTGAAGAACAGTTGCGAACATTTTTAACATGTTCTTCTTGGAAGCAAAAGTTATTTTGTATCCCATGCCGTCTTTTTGGTGAAACTTCAAAAATAACAACAGAAGGTATCAATTACTGGAGCAATGTAAATAGAATATTAAATCTTTACGAATTATCTCGCGAACACTCCAAATGTCAAATTTTATTACTATATAGAAAAAATAGTGCTGGTACGGACACAATAGACTCATTACTTTGTGAACAAATTAAAGTCTAACTGAGTATTGGAAACATGTGTTGCAAAGGGTAGTTGCTGAAGTAAAAAAGTTGTCATCTAGAGGTTTAGCTTTTAGGGGAAGCGTAGAAAAGTTTGGAAATTATATGATGTGTTTAGAACTTATCTCAGAGTTCGACCCCTTTTTAGCAAAACACATATCAAAATGTGAACACCCTGGCAGTGGCAAAACGTCTTATTTATCATCAACAAGCTGTAATGAATTTATTGAATTGATGTCACGAGAAGTGTTAAATTACATTATTCGAGAAATTCATAATTCAAAATATTACAGCATTATTGTCGACTGTACACCTGACATTGCCCACATCGAGCAATTATCCATGATTATACGATATGTTCAGATAAACGGAAAACCTGTGAAAATAGTGTTTAATAGTGGTTCATAGTATTATTGCACAGACAAGGCTAATTACAACTTAAACCCATTATACCTTGCTAAATCCTTGGCGCCCTTCACAATTCTCATGTTCTGCGGTGTAAAGCCGAGCGAATGGGGTATCGGTCCAACTTAATAGTATGTACCATTGCCATACACTAAAAAAAAAGGGGAATAAGAACCTCATTGTTTACACGAAGCGAAACGAAGGCCGAAAATTAAGTACCTCATTGCCTATCATTTGTTTTTCGAAACAAAAGGTTGTAATATACCATTAACACAAAACTGGGTACTAAATCCTACTCTAATTTGTAATAAACCAAATATCGGCAAATAAAGTAAAATTTATAACTAAATCGGTACGTCCAAAATTTGTACTCAAAGATATCCACATTTTCAATAATCTGATACGACAAAGCACAGAATTTCCTCCTGCAATTCCTATATATAACATTTTAAGTATCCTAAGGTTTGAGAAAAAAAAAAGATTTCACGGTAAATTCTAACCACACATGACAGTTTTCCCGTTTTCACCGGAAGTTTTTTGAAAAACTATTTGTTCAGTTCATTTGATTAGTGTTGTTAGGAAAATATGTGTAAAGTGGTCTTTAATGTCCCAGATGGTCAGAATATACTTTAATTTTTACCTTTTCTTTATTTTGCTTAAGACTCCGTTTTCTCAGTGTATGTTTTTCAAACGCTTCTACTAGTTTCACCGTCCAATTGTATTGGAAGGTTGCTTTATTAACTGTTATGTCTTTTTCAACCCCGACAAAAAACGCGTATATCTGTGTATCTATTTGTGGCATCGTAGCTCCCAAACGGAGAAAACGATGTTTTTTGGTTGAAATTTAAGAGCCGTTTGAACTTTACCGGCTCTTTTTGTAGTTGATGAAGAGTTTTTTAATTTTATTAGAGGTTCTGATTTATTGATTTTTTGTTTTAAGTGACTTGATCGGGAGTGTTCTTGGCTATGATTCAAGATAGTATGTTCAGCCGTTTGAACATTATCAGCTCTTTTCTAGTTGACGAAGAGTTTTGTACTTTTTATTAGAGGTTCTGATTTATTTATTTTTGCTTGAAACTTGACTTGATCGAGAGTGTTCTTAGCTATGATTCAAGAAAATATGTTCAGCCGTTTGAACTTTATCAGCTCTTTTCTAGTTGATGAAGAGTTTTTTACTTTTTATTAGAGGTTTTGGTTTATTTATTTTTTGCTTGAAACGTGTCTTGATCGAGAGTGTTCTTAGCTGTGCTTCAAGAAAATATGTTCGTCCGTTTGAACATTATCAGCTCTTTTCTAGTTGATGAAGAGCTTTTTACTTTTTATTATAGGGTTGTGATTTATTTGTTTTTTGTTTGAAACGTGACTTGATCGAAAGTGTTCTTAGCTATCATTCAAGAATTTTTTTTTTACTTTTTAGAGGTTTTTTGTGTCGGGGTTTTTTTAAATTTTTAATTTAATATTATAATTTTTAATATAGTGCCCATCAGTAGATCAAGCTACAGTGCGTCTTTTATTGAACGTATTCTGATGACGAGTTCAGTTTGTTTTGTCCAATAAATGTAAACTATAAGATAGGACTCTCTGCGAAGATTGTCTCTTTAGTTTTGCACTCAGCTTCGAGGATGGCGCCATTAATAAAAATCCCGTACGTAAATCTAACCTGATACTTGATTAACTTGGTTCCAAAGTTCATTTAATGTATATTTCAAGTAGTTTAGAAACAGTGTCTCTCTAAGTTAATATCTGTGTGAATTGATGAACCACCACAACAATCACTAATTTCTCGTAAGATATTGCAACTTTCAGCGTGGATGCAATAATATCAAAGACGATTCTCGAAAATGTCCATCGAAAGTAGCAGTTATCCAAGAAAACAGTGATTTGTGGGCCTGGGAAGGTGAGCACATCACTTGCTAAGATTGAGGTATTTTTACTCATTCCAATAGATTTTCCATGACAAATCGTGTTCTCCTTGGATAACGCATCTCTTTAGTGAAGGGCAATGGGTGGCTTGTGACATTTCGTGCCGAAAAGTTTTGAATCTCGTTTCAGAAAAGCACGTTGAAAACCGTCGAATTAATAGATCATTCTCAGTAATGTAGCCGCCTAAGTCCTAGTGATTTCTTTACGGTCCATAAAGACATAGATGGACTATGTTAATCCCCGTTAGTTAAAGTAGTGGAGCCCTTCAAAATTGCTATTTTGACTATTGTAACTCCAGGCTGGAATAACTGTTTATTTGAACACCTCGATTTTTGAGGAAAATACTTTGAAAACAATAAACGCGTTTAAATCGGTAAATTATATTTGTTTCTCTGACTGTATGCAAAACCAAAAGGCAACCTTCATACAATATAAAACTGGTTTGTTAATTTCCCAGAATACAGTTGTCATAGCTTTGCCAGCCGATGGGAGCGCTTTAAATTTCTTGTGTGGTGATGAGTTTAGATGATTCCCGTCGTTTTTACTGCCATTTCACGTAAAGTTGCTTCTAACTTTACGATAGTTAAGCTGATGAGACTACTGGGTGTCATCTAATTCGAACTAACACTATTGACATATTCAGTTATCAATTGCTTTAAAGAGATTAGAGAACACGCCCAGTATTGCGTATATACATTTTCTTTTGGCAGTACATCAAATACGTTCACAAAAAAAAAGTAAATGCCCTCGTATATATTTCACTAGCACATGAAATAAATAGTAAAAGTTTTTATTACCGGTATGAAATGATGTTAATGTAAATAAACACTGCTTTGTCTTTACGTTAGTGTAGATTCTGACTTTGCAAAGATCATTTATATCGAAATAAACCGTACTATATGTCACATTGTAGCTCAGGACACGTTATTTAAATTTACGTTTCTCCGTATCATGAAGATTGACTGAAAATGCAATTCCTATTACTAGATCAATAACTTTCAACAAATTGAAAAGTGGTGAATTAGAAATGTTAGAAAACTCGTGAGCTAGTAATTTGTGTTAATCGAAGTAGCTGTTTAATTAGTGTTTATTGCAGGTAAATATTTTATCACGGCCACAGAACACATTTAAAACATACTATGGTACATGAATAAAAATGCTCTTTTGCTTGTCCATTGTTAAATCTATTATTAACATAATATTTGATTGGATTGAAATCATGTGTTTATATATTGTTCAAAGTAATAAATTTTCCAAAATCAGTAACGGCTATCGTCAACCGTATAAAGGAATGGACGGGTTAATAAGCATCAACGCTAATATGCCCGCCATAGTCATTACTTGAATAAAATACCTTCCAGTGAGTGTCAGTTTTAATACTAATGAATAATAAATAAATTTTTAATAGATTGGTTGACATCGAACCCTAAGAGAACAATAAGAATATTTACGACATTAAATATCTACGTAATGTGAGAATAACAGTAGAAGCGCCAAGGAATAAAAATACCATTGTTCAATTCACAAGATGTCAGTGTTATGGGCACACAAAAACCTATTGTGCGAAACCATACGCTTGCGTTAAATGCGGAGGTGAACACAACACAATCTCATGTACAAAATCACACTCCAACGAAATTATATGTGATGGCAACCATACTGCCAACTACAAAGGATGTGACAAATACATAAATTTACAAAAACAAATAAACCAACCAAGATAAAAACTTCAACCAACAACATAACATTAATACCAGCGATAGAAAAAAATTTTCCCCAATAAATCCTAATCTGCCAAACCTATCCTACTCTCAGATCCTCACTCAAAACCAGCAATAACCAAGCATAACAGATCAACTATCAACGTTTCTTCAAGAATTCAAAGCAATGTTCAATCAAAACAGCATGGTATTAAACATGCTAAATACGGTCATAAGTCGCATTGCCCACTAATGGATAATACATTACGTATTATGCTTGAGTTGCAAAGTTTCTACTGATACACAAAATATCGGAAATACGTTTTACCACTACAACATTACTCAAAATAGCATATTAAAAACTTTTTATCCAGACGATACAGCACGCGGAGGTACGGCTGTTTTAATTAGAAGTTGTATTAATCACCACGAACTACTCCATCACCAAACAGAAAAAATTCAAGCTGCAAATTGATGCTGACTCACGGCCTTTTATTATATCAGGAATCTATTGTCCCCCAAGATACGCTGTAACTGTCTAAGAGTACATAATGTTTTTCTAATCCATATGATCGAAATTCCTTGTAGGAGGGGACTGAAACGCCAAAGAAGGATTGGGGACCAAGACTGACCACACCGAAAGGAAGGAAACCCATACAAGATATAACTAGTTACAACTGCAAATATCTTACTACAGGCGCACCATCATACTGGCCGTCTGATTCACATAAAATACCAGACCTGTTAGACTTCTTTGTGCTCCACGGTATAACAACAAACTACACGCATATCGAGTCTAATTTCGAACTCTCATCAGATCATAGTCCGGTTATTGCAACAATAAGCAACTACATAATAAACAAGACAACCATTCCTACACTTATAGCAAACGAACTGGAACGAATTAAACAAATACATAGAAGAACATATATCCTTAAACATGAAAATTAAACAAACCGGTGAACTAGATGAAGTTGTACAATACTGCACCATTCTAATACAGGAAGCAGATTGGCATTCGACACCAACAACAAACGTAGACAAAACAGACAACATTCCTCTTTACATACATGAGTTGGTAGTTGAAAATCGTAGGGCACAATTAGATGGCAGAGATCACGAAACAATGACGATAAACTTATGTTTAACAGACCACAACGTAAACTACGCAAAGCCTTAGCAAAAGCACAAAAGTTAACCTTTGAGCACTCATTACTTCCTTATTCAAATATGACCACACAATATGGAAGTCTACGAAGAAATTTAACGGACCACAAATATCAGTACCGCCCATAAGAAAAGTAGATGGAAGTTAAATCCGACAAAGAAAAAGCTGACACATTCGCTGAACATCTCAGTCAAGTCTTCAAACCATTTGAATCTAAGGTAAATAACAACGACGATGAAATTGAAATTTCTCTACCATAGAAGTTGCAGAGGAATTCCAAAATATTAATCAGTGCAATGCACCCGGCTGTGACCTTCTCGCAGGGAAAGTACTAAGAAACCTTAAAAAAACGCAATAATACTACTAACAACCATCTACAATGGCATGCTGAGATTGACGTACTATCCTCTAATGTGGAAATTTGCACAAATCTTAATGATTCCTAAACCCCTAAACTACCCAACGAAGTGTGTTCTTATCGCCCAATCAGCTGATGAAAAGAATTCGAAATGTCAACTATCATCCCTGACTATCAATTCGGATTTTGGGAACACCATTCTACGATACAACAAACCCACACCAAAAGTCTGGAAGAAAAGACGATATGCACAGCAGCATTTCTTGATGCGACACAGGCACTCGTGTGGCACACTGAAATGCTGTATAAATTGAAAACACCCTACACATTCCATAATACCTCCTGCTGAAATATTACATCATGGAAAGGTATTTCCAAATAAAATATAATACTGAATACTCCAACTACTGCCAAGCGAAAGCAGGTGTACCACAGGAAAGCGTGTTGGACCCCCTGCTGTACTTGATTTATACTGAAGATCTTCCTACAACAAATACCACCGCAATTGCAACCTTCGCTGATGACACTGGCCTGCTAGCAATTAATAACAACCCAACTGTAGCTTCTCAACAGCTACAACATCACTTAGACCTTCTCCAATACCGGTTAGGCAAATGGGGAAATAAAATAAACCAAGCCAAGTCAACACAGATCACATTCACCACGAATCATATAATTTGTCCCCAAGTCACTATTAACAACATACCATTACCGGTTCGAGCGGAGGTCAAGTACTTAGGTCCACATCTTAGTCAAACATTAACGTGGCAGAAAGATGTCAAAACAAAACGCCAACAACTGAACCTAAAACTACAACAAATGTCCAGGGTCCTGGTCCGTAAATCCAAGCTGTCGCTGTAAAACAAAGTCCCCTGTACAAATGCATAATTAAACCTATATGGACATTATGGTATTCAGCTCTGGGGCTGCACCAAGCCTACCCACACAAAAATCATTCAACAGTTCCAGTCGAAGATCTTGCGTATCATGGCTAATGCACCCTCGTATGTCTCCAATTTCACACTCCACAATGATCTAAGAGTTCCATTTATCACGGAAGAAATACATAGATTGTCTACACTCTATCATCAACGAATTGAAGGACATGAGAACAGATATATTACAGAGCTGACCCATCCGCCACCTTTAATAAGGAGATTGAAACGGCAGTTGCCATATGACCTGAAACAACCCTCAGACGATGTGGATTAAAAGTTAAATCATTATCACCACAATCCTCTAGGACATCTGTCAATGGATGATTTCTCCTCTCACGTCTAAGTCATTCATCACATTTATTTCTTACTCAATGTAAAATAGAGTAGATTGGAAATACGCCGTGTTCAATACATAATATATATATATATATATATACATATATACACAGGGTAACATAGAAAAAAGTGCCGTGCATAGTTCCACGCGATAGAGGACACAAAGGAAAAAAAGTTCCTATGAACTTAGGTCCGCAACGCCTTCGTTTAAAAGATATAGGGTGTTGCAGTTTAATTATTTTTTTGTTTTTTTTTAATATCTTTTTACAATGATGTAATAAGCGGACGAAATTTTGTATACAGAGGCTTTTATCACCAAGAATTCAAATATGACCTTAGTTCTTTTATTACTGACAGAGGGCGCCGCATACAGGTTTCCATCTTGTTTGAATCGGTCCTAACTTTTTTGACTTACACTGTTTGTCATTTGCGACTGGAAAAATTTTTTTCCCATCTTTTCTGCTTCAGAAAGGTATACCTTATTGAAGTCGCTAGGAACAACGGTTTACGAGAAAAATGCATCCGATGCATGCAAATTAAACAAGTTCAGCGGTACGAAATGTTAACCGTGAATCAGTTAGACACATTTTCAATGAACAACTTCTTCGCTCGTATCATTTCCAAAAGGTTCATTCAATATTAGAACATGACTATCTTCCTCGTGTACAATTTTGCGAATGGTTGCAAAATGAAAGACACGATATTTTTTTTTCAATTTTGTTTACTGATGAAGCTGGTTTTAGCCGTGATGGTGTTCTGAACTTACATAATATGCACCATTGGAGTGATGAAAATCCTCATCAAACCGTATTTAAAAGTCACCAATATGGGTTTTCTGTTAATGTGTGGGCAGGTATAATTGACAATTACTTAATTGACCCATTTCAATTGCCCAATCAATTGACAGGTGAACTGTATTGAAATTTCTTGGAGAATGAACTAAATACGTTATTAGAGGATGTTCTATTGGCTATTATTGGTAGAATGCGTTACATGCATGATGGCGCGCCAGCTCACTTTTCTCGATTGGCAAGGAAATTTTTGGACAGCAGATTTGGAAATACGTGGATTGGTCGAGGGGGACCTGTACCCTGGCCAGCTCGTAGTCTCGACCTTTTGGGGATTCATGAAAAATGATGTTGATTCTGTAGAAATACATAATGAAGAGCAACTATGGATAATAATTATGGAATCTTCAGATAGATTCCATAATAACCCAGGAATATCTTAAAGGAAGAAGTATTCAAAAATGTATTCAAGTACAAGGACAACAATTTGAACATCTTCTAAAAATTTAATGTTTTTTTTAATCACTGCCCTTCATTGTTGCTATTAAAATTTAATTGTTGAAGTGTTATGTCATTGTTTTTGAAAATAAGTTACTTTGGCGCTTTTGGATAATTTGCATGCATCGGATGCATTTTTCTCGTAAACCGTTGGTCCTAACGATTTCAATAAGGTATACCTTTCTGAAGCAGAAAAGATAAGAAAACAAATTTTTCCAGTCGAAAATGACATACAGTGTAAGGCAAAAAAGTTAGGACCGATTCAAACAAGATGGAAACCTGTATGTGGCGCCCTCTATCAGTAATAAAAGAACTAAGGTCATATTTGAATTCAGCGTGATAAAAAGCCACTGTATACAAAGTTTAGTCCGCTTATTACATCATTGTAACAAGATATTAAAAAAAAAAAAAAATAATTAAACTTCAACACCCTATATCTTTTAAACGAAGGCGTTGCGGACCTAAGTTCATAAGAACTGTTTTGCTTATTTTAGTGTCCTCTATCGCGTGGCACTATGCATGGCACTTTTTTCTGTCACCCTATATATATATATATATATATATATGTACATATATATATATATATATATATATATATATATATATATATATATATATATATAGGGTGTCCAGTAATTAATGCAACAAAAGTTGTCCACAGATTTTCAAAACGAAATTAGGAGACCGTATTTTTTATTTTTCCCAAATTACCCCCTTTCGGAATTACAGCCCTCTGAAATTCGCACCCAAGAATAGTTTTTATTTAATAAGTCAGAAGCCTCTTATAGGAAAATTACGAAATTTGGTACACAGGGGTCTTGCGACATGTAGAATCTGGTAGGGTGATGCTTTTCGGGATGAGAATCCGCTAAGACACTTTTTTGAGTGCCCTCTTGTATTTGGAGCCCCAAAACTATGTCCGAATATTACAATTTCTTAAAAAGTAATTTTCCCTTAGAAAGCTTATTAAATTTAGAAACGTTTTTATCTCCTGGAATTTTTTCGTAAAATGCGTCGTATGCGAGAAAAATTGCAAAATGTGATCGAATGCATATCGACATTTGCATGAAATCGTATGTGGCTCGTAATCAATAAAGAAATTTGCTTTTTGAGATTTATTTAATGCAAAAATAATGACAAGGCAACTAAAACAAAAACTTGTTTTTGTTGTCACATTTATTCGGTTAAATTGAAAATTATTATTAAACATATGCCCAAAATTTGAAAATGTGAACTGTCACCATTATTACTCATCATTAAAAACTCGTTTTTTGGGTTTTTAATTTTCTATTTATATTTCATAAAAATTTAAACTTATAAATTACAGATATCGTCCTTAGTAAAAAAATTAATATTAATATATCATAAATTTATGAAATACGAGGAATCTTAACATTAAGGTTTCATAAGTTTGTGTTAACATCTCAAGTAATTTAACCGTAATTGTTAAAAAAACGTTTAAATCTATACGAAATATAAATAGAAAAATACGCGATTTAAAAACCCAAAAGATAGGTATTCTAATTATGTGCCCAAACATCTTCTTTGTTACGGTATAAACTGGCAGTAGTACGGGATAATCGGTAAAATTGGGGGTTTGCTCGACTGCTCAGTGGTTGGGGGTACGTATGGTGTTACTTAGTTTTGCGAACAGTAGGATAGCTTACATAGATAAGTCACACTGGGGTTGGGGTTGAAATAAAACCGAAAAGGGTGCCAGAGTATTTGAAATTACATAATCGGAGTTTAAATTTCCTATTACGAAGGTTCACAGCTCATCTAAATACCCAAATAACTTGCTTACCTTTGGACGTAATCTCAAGCGGTCCTGGGACCTGCAGACCTTCGCTATACCTGTAAGGCTACAAAAGTATGGTACGTTTCCTTAAATAATTACGTGCCGCAAAATTCGCCACTAATCTGATTAAATAACAATAATTTGGTCGTTAGGTTACTTTACTTAATAAATCTGACTTTCAATCACGTTATAATTCTAAGAAAACAAAATACCTTAAACCAATTTTACAACCACTTGAAATTATATCAATCAATTCGCTGCAATACATACTCAAGGTCATAAAAAAACATTAACGCATCTTTCGTTAAATTGATAATCTTTCGAACGTAATTACTTTAATTAAAACAAACAAAAAAATATTGACATTAATTCGATTATCTCATCTATATAACAAAATAAACACTTAAAATGCGCGTAAATGATGTGCAGGGCTCACAGCTGGATTCACACTTAAAAACAAGTTCATTAATCTATAGATATGTATTCTAAATAAACCATCTCAGAGATATCGAAACAACGTTAAATTGGTTTGCCACACAAATTAAACTACTTCGTTTACTTAAAATGCAACGATACTAGCTAGTTTCAACGTCTGCCTTTACTAAATTACTGTAAATATTACTCGTATGCCAAGATCACAAATGGTTATAACAAATAATTTGCGTTCCCTTTTTTAACGCAATCGTCACAATAAAATTTCGGTACTATATGGTCAATACAACAAATTAAAAACTCATAAACTTATTATAGCACAGACGAATACGCTTGTCTTGAACTTTAAATGGGAAAATATTAAAGGAATTAGTCCTACAGGACAGCGTATGGAACCGTTAGCACATACAATAACACAAAATACTTCATTAAAAATTGTCAACACAACGCAGCAATATAAACGGAAATGACCACCTTAAATTTAATAAGCCTTTAAATCAATTAGCTCCTTCAATTTACCCCCCTTTTGTTATACAGCCACCTGGTGGAAACCCAGATGATGAACCCTGTGGTGGCGATATGATCGACGCTAGAATCTCTCAATATCACGCATCTCGAGAAGGAAAACGGCGCGTCGATTCAATGTCTGAATCGCGCATGAGTAATATCTCAATTGGTTGTGCGGTACACTCCGGTCTATATTTACACGTTACTCGTTAACTTTATTCTACTAATGACTAGTTCTGAATCACACCTATTATTTTTCTTTAATAACACAAAAAAATGTATGTACAGCGATATGTAATTTTACAGGGACACAATTTCAACGACAATTCTTATTGTGATTGACAATATTTACAAAATACGAACAACTCTTATTTACAAAGAAACTACTTAATTCTCAACAAACTTAGTAAGCGGATTTTTTGAAAATGTTGTTTATAGCTGTGTTGGTTATATAAATATTAGAAGAAATAAACAGCTAAATTGATAGGTTTGTTTTCGGTACTTATAATTACCAAGTCTAATCTTAACACATTTTAGTTGACGTTTCGCCCTTTAATATGGGCTTAATCATAATTTAAACTAGTAAATACATCTGCAAATAAAAAGAATATTTTGATAAGGGTGTACAGGTATTTTTTTTTTAAATTTACTAAACAAGCAAAAAAGGCATAGCGCCAGAAATGAAAAAGCACAATATAGTACAACTTACCGAAACAATTTAAAAAGGTTTTGTTTGTTTTTTTTTTGGTTTTATACATTTTTTGATGAGGAGGGAATATGGTCACCACCAATTATATGTTGTAACATCAGTATTACGGTATTTTAAAGCACGATTAGAATAATTTAAGGAAAGGTTGAAAACGTGGTCGTTCTTTATGACATATGACAGGATGAATTTAATAAATGAAAATGATAAATTAATGGATAGGGCCATCTATGTGCGACTGGAGAAGTATTTAAAAAAGAAGTATTGATATTGTAGTGCAAAAAATTTAATTTTTATGAGATTGAAATTGTGAATAATTATGGTTATATGATAATACTGTAATATATATTGCTTAGGTTGTGTATATCTGTCCGAAAATTGATTGAGTTTTTTTGTCGTTTAAAAAAAAACTATTGCAATCCCCGTTGAACCCAAAAACTGCTTTAACTGAACATGCATTAACTAATTTACACAATTTTGATTTTGAAAATCCAAAAATTTTAAAAATTGAACCTAACCTAAGAAAACCCCTCATTCTTGAAATGATAGAAATTAAATGACAAAAAAACTCAATCAATTTTCGGACAGATATACACAACCTAAGCAATATATATTACAGTATTATCATATAACCATAATTATTCACAATTTCAATTTTATAAAAATTAAATTTCATCCACTACAATATCAATACTTTTTTTAAATACTTCTCACATAGATGGCCCTATCCACTATTTTATCATTTTCATTTATTAAATTCATCCTGTCATATGTCATAAAGAACGACCACGTTTTCAACCTTCCCTTAAATTATTCTAATCGTGCTTTAAAATACCGTAATACTGATGTTACAACATATAATTGAAGGTGACCATATTCCCTCCTCATCAAAAAATGTATAAAACCAAAAAAAAACAAACAAAACCTTTTTAAATTGTTTCGGTAAGTTGTCCTATATTGTGCTTTTTCATTTCTGGCGCTATGCCTTTTTTGCTTGTTTAGTAAATTTAAAAAAAAAAATGCCTGTACACCCTTATCAAAATATTCTTTTTATTTGCAGATGTATTTACAAGTTTAAGTTATGATTAAGCCCATATTAAAGGGCGAAACGTCAACTAAAATGTGTTAAGATTAGACTTGGTAATTATAAGTACCGAAAACAAACCTATCAATTTAGCTGTTTATTTCTTCTAATATTTATATTAGTAAGCGGAATTTTGCTGCCTCTCGGTGAGAATACGTAAGCCAAATCTTAATTCAAACTCCATCTAAATTTGATAAACAAACCAAAACTTATATTTCGTTTTGAGAATAAAGATTCTAAATGTGACTACTATTTGTAAAAATTTCGAATACTTTACAAATACGTGAAAGACGGAAAAAACGTTACAATCTAAAAGCTTCCCAAAAAATTATGCGTTATCAAGTTCAATTGCATGATCTTATACTACATTTTAGAAGTTCGGTACTAATGAATAATTCAGAATTTCGCAATTAACGGCCAATAATCGACAAAATGACGACCACGTGACAACTTTCACAAAAATACGCAGAATATTTATTTCTTTCAAGTTAGTACAAACTCTACTAATATCAACAAGAATCATTTAAAGTAAATAATGTGTAATCATTAATTGGTTTTGATCTTTGGGGTTTCCACACAAGTGGCACTACTTCGTGTTGAAGAATTCTACATATTCCCTTAGATTCCTTAGGTTTTCTTGGAATAATCTCCAGTTTTCTGTATCCGTACACGCAATTGCTCCATATTATCTACGTAAATAACGTAAACAAGGTGAGGTGATTTAAGCAACGTTAGGAGTTCAGACCTTTGGTCAAATCAGGTCATGCTGCAGGCTCTACTTCCTATTGATTATTCATAGAAACTCCTACTTAAGTACTATTAACATAAAGCAAAAAATGTGTTGACGGTTTATTGTGAAGTCAAAAAATATACCTTTCGAACATCCCCATTCTATGATTTTTTTAATTCATTTAAGTAAGCAGGGCGAGCAACCGTCCCCAGTAACCTGTCTCCAAGGAACCCCTTCAAATGTTCTGGATGAATGGTTAATACCACAATGCGGCAATTCTGCATATCCAAAATGTCGGTATTAAGACATCTCCAGTTCTAGTGAAATTATGCTAATCTCTTGAGATAACTTGATTGTAAAGCTTGGACGTTCAGCAAGTATTTGAAAAACTATATCAGACTACCACTATGGATTAACGCTTAAGGTCATTAAAATGTTAAGTTTTCCAAATCAAACGTGCTCTAACACCAACTTGGTTAGATAATATCCTTAGACTTACGTTATACCTTATATCAAGCATAGCTTCACTTATCCCATTGACTAATGAACCATTCTTTTATACAGACGACTAGACCAACACACACAATGCGTACTTGCAGAATTCCAAGAAAGTTAGATGTATGTTCAAACGTTGCATAGATCGAATTGGCCCCCAATTCTAGCCTCGGTAATCTCTTAACGTAAATTCTTAAAATTTTTACATTCCCGTACACTATACGAAAGTAAAGGGAATGTATTGCCTTAATAAAAGATTCTACCTCGAGTTTTTGATCAATCTTCACGTATTGAGGGCCTCTGAATCCATTTTGACCATTTTTAGCATGTTGTGTGTGTATGTGTTCCTTTTGAGCTTTTGGCATAATGTTATTATAGCAAAATTGTAGAGACAGAAAAACCATTATATATGAAATTTCAAGCTGGACGAAACTATGTTAAATATAAATGGAGCTAATAGCTGTACGACGAGCAAATTCCTTTTTTGTGTTAAAACTGTTTTTAAATTCTATTTCAAAGTGCATGTACATTTTAAAATGATGTACTTCAAACTTTTCTACAAGCGTTAAGCATTAGAAACAACTTATGAATTTATCAAGACCTTTTGTTTTAAATACAAGGCATTAGACATTACCTACCTTAACGTTTGAACATGCATCTTAAAAAATAGTTCAATATATGTCAAACAAAGTGAAAATACTTAAGGAACTTATTGTAATGTTCGTTTTAGAGCAGAATTAAGGAGTTCAAGGACATGTGAAACATGAAATCAAAATATTCAGTTTCATCTTTGCATTATACGTAGAGTTTTATAATGTAATTATATAAATCCGCTTGTACTTATATGCTATCTATGTACATATCCCCGATAGCTGAATGGAGACACTATATTTTTTCACTCCAAATAGGTGACTTGGATAACACTAGTTCATACGGTCAAGGAGCGTTCCTACATCATGTAATTTTGTGTACCAGTGCCATACACGGATTAAACCAGAAAGGGGAATAAAAAATGTCTTTAATCAAAACCATTTATATACATTTGTGGCACATAATAAGTAACTTTAGGTTTAAAACCTATTAAAAAGCTTTCTTTTTTAATCATGCAAAATTTTAATTTACTTTACTTGTTTCAGAAACACCTATGGTCATTTACATATTTTGATGACGTCTGTAGCCATACTCATATCTAATAGTATGGTTGGAACACACGAACACTTGGTACGTAAAATTCAATTAATTGTTCTCATTTCATATCCAAATGTACAAAATATACAACTTTCTGTTATTTGTGTTCAGCACAAAAATAAGTTAGTTGCTCGCGCACACGCACACGCAAACGCACAGGCACACGCACACGCACACGCACACGCACACGCACACGCACACAGCCACGCACACGCACACGCACACGCACACGCACACGCACACGCACAGCACACCACACGCACACGCACACGCACAGCGCACGCGCACGACGCACACGCACCCACACGCACACGCACACGCACACGCACACGCACCCAACGCACACGCACACGCACACGCACACGCAACACGCACCCACACCGCACAGCACACGCACACGCACACGCACACGCACACGCCACGCACACGCACGACTGCACACGCACGCCACAGCACGTACACGCACAAGCGACACACACCACACGCACACGCACCACGCACCCACGCGCACGCACGACACGCACACGACACAGCACACCACATGCACACGCACACGCACACGCACGACACACGCAGCACGCACACAGCACACGCACGCACAGCACACACCACCACACGACGCACACGCACCGCACGCACCACGCACACCACACGCACACGCACACGCACCACACACGCACCACGCACACGCACACCGCACACAGCACACGCACACAGACTCACACGCACACAGCACACGCACAGCACAGCACACGCACACGCACACGCACACGACACACGCACACGCACACGCACACGCACACACACCACACGCACACGCACACGCACGCAACGCACACGACACACGCACACGCACAGCACAGCACACCACACGCACAGCACCCACACGCACGCACGACAGCACACCACGCACACCCACAGACACCACACGCACCGCACAGCACAGCACACCACACCACACCACACGACGCACACGCACAGCACACGCACAACGCACACCACCGCACATGCGACCGCAACCACACGAACCACAAAAACAACAACCAAACAGCACGCCACGGACCATAAGCAACACGCAACTAATACACGCACGAACACACGCACACAAAGACGCAGCCAACCAACAAAGAGTGGAACACACGACACGACGACACAAAGCCACAACCAAGACAAAACACTCACAGCACAAAGACAGCACACGCACCGCAACGCACAGCACAAGCACACGCACACGCACACACACGACACGCACACGCACACGCACACGCACACGCCACCACACGCCACGCACAGCACACCACACCACACGCACCACACGCACGCACGCGCACACGCACACGCACACGCACCGCACCGCACACGCACACGCACACGCACACCACACGACACGCACGCACACGCAACCACACGCACACGCACACACACGCACACGCACACGCACACGCACGCACGCACCGCAGCGCACACGCACACGCACACGCACAACCACACACCACCCACACGCACACGCACGCCCACGCGCACGCACACACGCACACCACACGCACACCCACACACACGCACAGCACACGCACACGCACACGCAGCACGCAACCACACGCACACGCACAAGCCACACACCCACCGCACCCGCACGCAGCACGCGCACCGAACACGCACAGCACACCACACGCACACGCACACGCACACGCACACGCACACGCACCAGCACACGCACACCGCACACGCACACGCACAGCACACGCACACGCACACCACACGCACACGACACGCCGCACGCGCACGCGCACGCACACCGCCACCACAGCACACGCACACGCACACGCACACGCACACGCCACGCACACAGCACACGCACAGCACACGCGCACGCACACGCACACGCACACGCACACGCACACCGCACGCACGCACGCCACGCACACGCACACGCACACACGACACGCACACGCACACGCACACGCACACCGCACACGCCACGCACACGCACACGCACACGCACACGCCACGCACGCACGCACACGAGCACGCAGCACACGACACGCACACGCACACGCACACACACACACACCCACCACAGCACACGCACACGCACCACGCCCACACGCAGCACGCCACGACACGCGCACCACACGCGACACGCACACCCACGCACACGCACACGACACCACAGCACACGCACACGCCACGCACGCACACGCCGCACGCACACGCAGCCACGACACGCACGCACGACCACACGCACACAACGCACACACACCACACGCACACGCACACCCCACGCGCACGCACGACACGCACACGCACACACCACGCACACGCACACCGCACACGCACACGCACACCCACGCACACGCACACGCACGCGCACACGCACACGCACACCACCCACCACGCACCCACGCGACACCACACCACGCACGCACACGCACGACACCAGCACACGCACACAGCACACGCACAGCACACCGCACACGACACACGCACGCACGCACCACACGCACACCACACACGCACACGCACACACGCACACGCACAGCACACGCACACGCACACGCCACGCGCACACGCACGCGCACGCGCCGCACACGCACACGCACACGCACACGTACACGCACACGCACACGCACACGCACACGCACACGCACACGCACACGCACACGCACACGCACACGCACACGCACACGTGCACACACACGTACCCGCTTGCAATCACCCTCACGCGCACGCTTTGAGGTATACGCACATGCGCATGCACACGCCGACGTAAACGTACATGCGCGTGCACACGGATATGCGCAAGCACATGTACACGTATACTCTCACACAGGCGTACACACATACACCGAAAGCAAAGAAAGTTGAAATTAATATACTGTGTGGTGTTCGGACAAATAGAAAGCAGCCCTTCGATTTTCGGTTATTTTGTATCTATTTTCCTACAAGTAAAGCAATTAAGTTGAGATTGGACCAAAATTAGTATTATAGGCAAGAAACCGTGCTATAAATTTGTGAAGTGTTTCGTCTGTCCCTTAATAGTGTTCCTAGTAAAATAATTCAAGGTTTTGTTTTTTTTGTAATTATTTCCAAATCTTCTGACATTTGGACAGGCTTACTGTTTTGGGACACTAAATTTATGTGTGCTTAGACCTATCTCTTTTAAACGGCAAACCTACAATCATTATTTGTTTGTTTTTGAATTTAAAATTTATCCTGTATAATATTATTAAAATACCCATCTTTTACGTATTAGATATGTATTTCTTATTTATATTTATATACATCCTCAGTAAATCTTTGAATTACTTGATATGTCAAAATAAATTGATGAAATATGAAAACGTGCTAAGCCTACTATTAATATAACAGTTTCATAAACGTACATAGTCAACTGTTTAACCTAATTTTATTTTAGCAAAGTATAGCTAGTTCTTTAATAAATTAAATATTATGAAACTGCGTTAAAAATGACACCCTTTTACGGATGAAAGCTAACAGCAAAATATTTCGTAATCAAAATTGTTTTCTCTTCCTTTCTCTATTCCTACTTGTAGGTTGGGATCAAAAAAAGTTTATGGCCCTTATCATACGATAGGACTATTACTCAGTGTTCAATTTCCTTGATTTTGTTACATCTGTTTTGAACAGAATGGGGCGTAGGGATGGATTCACGTTCCCTCCACCACGCTTAACCGTAAGACCCTCTGGCAGTAAAGGCCCCGGTCCCGCAGGTCATCTTAACTTTCTTTAAGTATATTTCAAAAATGACGCAAAAGATAAATCAATTTTTGTGTGAGTTGTTTAGGGCATTCCAGAATCTCATTATTCTACTAGATGCTTTAAAAAAAACTGGTAATCTTCTATCCGCGCTTGATTCGAGTTGATACAGTGCAATTTTTGGGATCTCAAGTCGAGTCAATGACCATTTACAAAATTGGAGAATCAATTTATGTGGGTTTTACGTTGATTTGTGTGCTTCGCTTCTATCACCTCAGACAAAGAAATAGTGTGATAACAGTTAAATTCGAACAGTGTATTGCTAACCAGAGTCTAGTAGAAGTATTTGGCTTTCTAGTTAGAAATCAATTAACACGTGTTTTAATGTTTTTGGCAAATTAACCCCTAAGGAGGTGAAAAAGGGGATGAAACTTTCTATGGGAGTCCCGCTATTTTCAAATGCAGATTCATACAATTTTGTATTTAAGCTGCTGGGAAATCTAGTTTCATATAGGCGAAGACTATTCATAATCAATGGGAAGCAAAGAGTGTTTTGTTCGTGCAACGGTTTGTTTGTGTGTGTGTGTGTGTGTGTGTGTGTGTGTGTGTGTGCGTGGAGGAGTGCGCGCACGGTGTGTGTGCGTGTGTGTACCTGCGTGTGTTCGTATGTGCGTCAGTATGCGTGTGTGTGTGTGTGTGTGTGTGTGTGTGTGTGTGTGCGGGCTTGTGTACATGACTAGGTACGTACGTGCATGAGATTTCGCGTACGCGTGTGCGTATGTATGTGTGTGGGTGGTATGGTGCATACATGCATGCGTACGTGCATGTGTGTGCGTGCGTGTGTGCGTGAGTGCGTACGGAACGCGTGCCTGTTAGCGTGCGTATGCGCGTGTACGTTAGCGTATCGTGAGCGTATGTGTTTCTGCGCGCGTCTGCGCTTGCGCGTGTGTGTGTTTGTTCGTTTGTGCGCGTGCGCGTGTGCCTCTGTGTAGGTTTTATCCACCATAACTTAAAAAATAGATAACCTACTTTATTGAAATGTTACATTTAGAGTTATCTTTGAGAACAACTCGGCTCTGAATTTTTGATTCAATTGTATTCAGAAAAAGAGGTACTTTATAGGAGTCACTAAAGTACATTTTGTGAGTATCTCAAAAACCATTCAAACATTACTCTAACTGTAACTATAAGACAACTACAGTATAGATAAGTTTTCTCAATGAACGTTTTCTATAGAGAAATATATAAATGCTAAAAACTCAACACAACTTTTTTAAAGGTAATTCAATTTTTAAGTTAATTATTCGTAGGTTTTGCAAAGTAAACTAAATAATAATTAATTGTTTTAATTTTTAAATCGTATATGCGTATATGGAACGCTGAACTAATGTAGGCATGATTTTAATATTTAACAAATGATGAAGAAACGTTATCTGCATTAATAAATTTAATTAATATCTCTGTAAACAGAATTTGGTATTATTCTACTTAACAATAAATTATTAGATTATACTGTAAAAAGGGAAAAAATGTTGCCAGGTTGGTTTATATAATTTTTATTCCTTTCTCACAATACAATAATTATCAAGCGTATATTCTTGTAGTTTTTAAATTGCTTAGGTGTAAGTAAGATACTACTCTTACTTTTTTGTATATTTAATATGAGGAGGTATGAATAATACTGTAATAGTGGTGCTGCAACAGATACATACACATAAATAACAAAGAAATAACTATAACTCGGAAAGCTAAATTAAAAATAATTGAAGAATTTGGTCGCAAATAAAAAACAAGTCCGGTGAGTGGCGCGGAGCCAGTAATCGCATAGGTATCAATCTGATTGAAACATGATGTGATTGAAGGGTATGTAAGTGAAAAATGTATATGTATATATGTACATTTAGATATTCATACAGTAAGTATACGCTATATTAGTTATATCTTTCTTGAGTATGTCTATATTTCTACTTCTTACTTCCTTACATGTCCAGGCAGTAGACAAATAACTGTGCGGTAGTAGAACGATGCCGTGTCAGTTGGGAATGCTACGTCGTCGGGGACCCGATTTGGCCAGTAACCGGTCTGCTCGCTATGGTATTACTTAAGAGAACAATACAATTGCCTCGGATCGATCGGGCTGCAAGGGGCGACCAAGGTCGAAATAGACAGGCCCCGTTGCTGACGACTGTGCACGGAATGAATGCCGAGTCAGTACGTAGAATATCAGAGGTATGTATGGTAAATAATTTGAAATTGCAAATGTAATGTACGAAAGACACCTTGATATTCTGTGCGTATCGGAGACAAAGCGCAAAGCAAAGATGCTGTGGAGATGGAGGATAACAGCTTAGCACTATGGTCAGGAGATAAGACTGAAGTGCATGGCACAAAAGGAGTTGGGGTGATCGTAAGTGAAAGAGCGAAAATATGTGTAAAAAGGTATGAAATGGTATCTCCCGGGTAATATGAATTACAGTGAAAGTGGAGTTTCGAAGAATTTTTCTTATTGCATGCTATGCACCGGTGAATGGAGAAAGAGGTCTGAAGCGTGAGAACTTCTGGAATGAAATAGAGACCGTGTTCAACGTATGTGAGCCAAACGAAAGTTATGATAGTGGGAGATATGACCGGATGGGTGGGTGTGCAGAGATAACATACTGAACGCGTTCTAGGAAAGTTCGGAGAGATCCAATACGTGGTTTAGACATAAAAATGTACATATGTGTATATCTGGTGAAAGACACAAAAGTAATGCGCGGATCGGAGTGTGGATCGGACCACTGTTTGGTTATATCGAGAGTGTGTTTAGGGTCTGGAGAAAGAAAGCAAACGTAGTGCGAACGTCCACAATTAGGGTAGACAAACTAGGGGATAATGGTGCTAGAATGAAATACGCAGATGCTGTGAGTAAAGAGTTGAATGCGAATGAAACAGTGTGAAACGAACAAATAAAAGACACTGACGTTGAAGGTGCATGGATAAGCTTGAAAAACTATGTTGTTAATTCTGTCGTGCGGATATGTGGAAGGGCAACTGTAGGTAGACAGAAAAAATGTGCTTGGTAGAATGTGTCGGCAAGAAAGGCAGTATGTAAGAAAAACATGCGTACATGGCAATGATTGCTGCAAAAATGAGACTGAGAAAAAGCGAGTGTATGAGGTGTACAGATTAAGAAACAAATAAGTGAAGGTAGCAGTGAGAATAAGTAATGAGGAAGTTATGGCTATGGAAGGAGAGAAAATGCAGAACGATTTTGAGGGAAACAAAAAACTCTTCTGGAAATGGGTCAAAAAAACGAAACGTGACCCAAAACAGAACGCTGTAAGAGTGATGAATATGAGCAACGAAATAGCATGGGACGATTCTGAAGTGAGGAAATGCTTGCAATAATACTTCCGAAACCTGAACAGTAGTGAAGAAAGTAAGACTGACGGGTTAAATAAGGAGATTGTAGAAGGAATTATAATGCCCCTCCTTTGAAGTCGGAGTGTTATTTTATATACCCGCCCTTTTTTGGGTGTAACTCGGCTAAGCTAAGCTCAGTCGTGTTTCTATATTTCTTACTAAACGGGGTGTGGATTCTTACTATTTAGTAGGCTTCACACTGTCACCTTAAATAATTATACTAAAGCGGTTTTAGACGTATATTATTTGATAATTTACAAAATAATAATTGATACTAATATTAATAACAAACTAAACGTACTGGGTCCTTAGGGTTCCTTCCTCTCGTTCTCCGGTGGAAACGGTCAGCCTTCGTTATTGGGTGCGAAGTCGTTTCTGTGAACAAATATTTATAATGTCTTAATTTATTCCCTACCTAGTTTTTCCACTCGCGTTTGAAATTGAGTGTATTCTTAATATTTAAATTACGGTCCTGTCTTACAGAAGCGTATACGGTAGCCTTAGCAGATATGGGTCGGAAGCGCCAGCGCAATGAACTCGAGTTGTTTGTAGGTCACGGGCGAAAATCAATACTGGTCTCTGCTTATGTGCATGGCATATTTAAACTCTTCAGTATCTCTGGAGCGCTGACGCTGGTATGTTGTACTCCACCGAAGAAATATACGCGGAAGATTCGCGTAAACAACGGCGAGATCTCTGGACTATAATTATATTTTATAACCGGTTTGAGAACGCGTTTTGTTCTCAAAAAGCGTTTAGACGATCTAAACAACTGGATTAAGTTCTAACGGCGTAACTAACTTCAATTATATACAAATTATAATGTAAACGAAATACTCGCTATACTAAAATGAATATTTTTAAATTTATCCTTTTACTAAGGTAACTAGTGAGATACACCAGGTCGTATTTATATTATTGACTGCAGGTAAACCTTAGATAATTTCCGGTGGTATTCTACTTTAATTAAAGAACGGTTTCGCGACATTTATTCTTAATACAAATGTATGCAACGGGTTTTCTTGTATATCCTCCTTCGATTAAAGACACCGTGTGTTGTTATTGTGTTTGTCTGTAGGTAGTGTATGTATGTGTATTAAGCGGGGGCCTTAGCGCCAACAGTAGACGGTAGGCAGCAGCCTGTCTAACCTGTTTGACTAAGAAAAAGGTCGTAGGTCTTTACAGCCCTGTATCAAACCTTCACCCTCAGGTGTTTGCGAGTGACGTCGGGATCTACCCTGCGTTACACTCTTTCTGTATGTGTAATGAGTCAGGCGACGCGGGGTTTCCCCTTCGTTACGCCCTTTATGTAGGTGGTGGTGTAGTGTTAACGTTGTAACTCCTGGAGACTAAGCCCGTCGTTATTTACGTTCTGTAGTGATTTGTTGTAAATTGTTAGATTTTATAACTCTACAACTTAAGTGTCTTTTAATTGCAGTTTGGTAACAAACTTTAGGTCGCCCGGCGCAAGGTGGTGCGCGTTATCACAGGGTCGCGATGGACTCCTCGGCAGCGATCAGCAGGTCGGTGATTACATGAAGCAATCGGTACTGGCGTCTACGGGATATCAGAAACGTCGTGGCGGGCTCGGTCACGATCGAGCAGGTATTTCACGACTATGTTCTTCTCTCGAGCAGCAGGGGGGATCAGACGAATCCATGAATCGATTTTATAGATCCGCGCGTCGCGGGTTTATAAAGGTGTCTGGTGGGTGGATTCGCGGCTACCGTGCGGGGGATGCCGTTATTGGATTGGTTTAAATTGCTGTGACGTGAAAAAACTTACTAGTTTTGAGAAATACACGTCAGCGGTGATTAATGAATTATTTGTGGTGCAATATCCCGTAATCTTTTGTAATTTGAAATATAGGGTGGTCCGCGAATAATTTATTCTAAAAAACATACGTAAAGGACGGTGGATCTTTACAGAATCATGAATGAGACTGAGAAGAATATTGGTATAAATGAGGTGGAGAAAACACTAGGAAGGTTGAAAAACGGCAAGATAGCTGGCGTAGATGAGATGCTAAAGTATGGGGGTGCAAAGCTTATGCGAAGGTTTGTGAATTATTCAATGTATGCCTTATGTGTGGAAAAGTTCCGAGGTATTGGAAAAGCGCGATCATTGTGCCACTGTATAAGGGTAAGGGGAATAAGAATGATTGTAAGAACTACAGAGGAATAAGTTTGCTCAGCGTGCCTGGTGAAGTATTTGGAAGAATACTGATTGGTAGAGTACGAGAAAGTACTCAAACTAAGATTTGGGATTATTATAAGTTTTTGTTGTGAACGAATAAGTTCAAAGGTAAATATGTAATTAAAAAAAAGATTTGAGATGCTTAGGGTGGCTTCATGCCAGAGACAGTATGTGTTGATCAGATGGTTGCTCTTCAGCAGGTGATCGAAAAGTGTTTAATGGTAAAAAGGAAGCTGTACCGCGCGTTTGAAGATCTGGAGGGATCGTACGACAGAGTGAATAGGGAGAATCTGTGGGAAATATTAAATCAATATGGCGTAAATAGTGAATACTTCAATATTGAGCAAGGAGTGTGACAAGGCTGTGTGATGTCACCGTGGTTGTTCAATGATTACATGGATAAATGTGTTAGACAAGCATGTACCGATGCAAATGGTGTCATGGTTGGTGACGTAAATGTACGACTTCTGATGTATGCAGATAACACAGTACTATTAAGTGACAGTGCGGGTGAGCCTTAAACCGCTGTGAGGAAGTTTGATACAGTCTGTGAGAGCTTGGACCTAAAGGTAAACGTGAAAAAAACTAAGATTGTGGTGTTCAATCCGGAAGGTGGAAAGGAGAGTATAATATTTACTCTGCAAGATGAACTAGTGAAGCAAGCGGACGAGCAGGTATATCTGGGTAGAATTGTTACTACAGATGGTACAATGGAGAGCGACATTCGACGAAGCGTCAATGCTGGAAGGAAAGTGATTGGAAGTATGTCGACGATAATGAGAAACGGAAGCATAGATATAAAAGTAGTGCATTACGTTGGTTAGGTCACATTGAGAGAATGAACAACACAAGATTAACGAAGCAAATATATGCGGGTGAGGTTAGAGGAAAGGCAGAGCCTGGTAGGCCGCATAAACTTGGCTGAATGTAGTAGAATGTATAATAAAGGAAAGAAAGATACGGAGTTTAAAAAATAAAAAGGCATGTCAGAGACAATGTATGAATCTTGCGGAAGCTAGGGAAGTATGCGGAGATAGGAAAGCATGGAGAAAGATTGTGAATGAAAAATAAATAAGAGGCAGGGATTGTTTTGTCTACCCCGCATTGGAATGGCGTGAAGGTGAAGGTGAAAGTTGCTCTCCTGATTATGCCGCGATGTATTATAACCAACTTTACATTTTACATTTGAGTAATTTTATTTAAGTAATTTATCTACGATGGATATTCCTTCTAGTTAAAGATATTGTTGCCAAACTAAATTAGTAGATTATGTAATTATTTGTAGGAAAAATGAGATAAATAATCCAGAGTAAGCCATGCAAAGTCATTTTACCCCCAAACTATCCAATACATTATATGCAAACAGATAAGCTACTCATATGCCACTAGTTTCAAACCAGTAGGCCCAACCAGGTTATTTTTGCACGGCAGAGACTAAAACAAGCATTTTACTCCCTAATTTTAGGGAGTAAAGTGCCAGGATAAGTGCTATATATTGATAGAAAATCAATCACGTTTCTTTCATTTACAGGTAAATTAGATCTTCCAGGGTCTAGCGATCTACGTATATCAAAAACCAACAAATTTGTAACAAATAGGTAACTACATTTTTTATAAATGTTATTTAATTAACGGAAACAACACACACATACATACAATTCTTTCTTTATGTTTTAGTACATCTAATTTAAATCTGTACGTTGTTCCTCCCCTCTCCCTTCTGCCCAAATGTAACGAGTCCATATTTTCTAATATATAACGCAGTTTATTAAACTCTGCCATTGTTTGTTCTTTTCCAATAAATCTGTATACTCTCTTTTATACGTTGTATATAGTCCAATTTCGCCTCTTTAAAGCCAGTTACAACTTACGTCAGCTTGGGAAAGGGATTCTATTTCCTTATGGGAGATTAGTTGTTTTAACGAGACCATGCATTGGTTTTAGCATAAGAATACAGGTGGGGGGACAGTACAACCTTTTAATCCCGCCAATGTACTAAATTCATACGAAACCTTGACGTTTTTCAGATAAAAAAAGGTACACACCCTGAAAATCCTTATCCAAAACGTTCTAGAACTAATTCCTATCAAACCATATTTCCTAGTTCAGTGTTTCGGCAGCTTAAAGTACATAATATGTATTACCTTCCCATCTGGAGGAAGTAGGCTGATATCGGATAAAATCCTAGGACGGTAGTATTCTATCCTAATGACTAGACATTTGTTAAAAAGTTCCCGCGCCCAAACGTCAAAAAATCTTGATACGTAGAGACAAGAACCGTTTAACCTTTGTGGGTTGGAGAAGAGAATACCGAAAACCAGTACTACAAAAGCTTTTGGAACTTATTTTACTCTCTACATCTCTTTAAATTAAAAGGACACCATATTCACAACACTTAAAGTCTTTATTTTTTAATTATACAATACCGTTCCTTAAACCTAATACATATTACACATAATTTTTGTACACTCTGTCCACTTCTGTAAAATGATTCTAGTTAAAGTATGTTTACATATGGTTGGGGCGAACCAGAACCAGCTTTTTCAAAAACCACCACTAGACGATAACCCCCGTCGACTTATTTCAGTATGTATCACTATTGGAAAAGCTACCACTTACCCTTAAAGTAGGTGATTTAAGGGGATTATCTAGCTTTTACATAATACAGAAACTACCCCCTATCAGTACCTTGACATATAAGAAATACCTTCTAAAGTAGGTGGTTTAAGAGGATTATCCAGATTTCACTGTAATATAAATACTACACCTCTATCAGTACCTTGACCTGTAAAAAAATACCCCCTAAAATAGATGATTTAAGCAGATTATCCAGCTTTTTCTATAATATAAGAACTACCCCTATCAGTGCCTTCACCTACTTTCAAATTTCTAAGAAGGATACTAGGATACCAACAAAAGTTGACCTTGATCCAATTTAGCCAATACAAGAACCACTTAACCTCAACCTACTTTTTAGCATAAACAACAACAACCTTCATATTTCCACGAACTGATTCTATGTTTATATTTGTAAGTATATTTCGCCCTTCTAAACAATAACCTTAAACATGTCTTTCGTAGAAATGTAATGTGATACCCCTCACGATCTGATTTTATGTTTAGATTTCTAAGAAATGTAATATGATTTTGACCTTTCACAGCCTAGTTCAATTTAGCCTCAGTTACGATTAATGAGCTATTTGACATGTTCTCTGGGGAAAAAGTTACCTGTGTTGGGTAACAGATCCTTGTTTTGGGAAACGGCTCCCCTGTTTTGGGAAAAGGCTATCTGTCTTTGGGAACCGGATCCGGTTCTTAGGAAAACTATCTCATCCTGATGGTTTAGGACAGTAGTATTATGAATCCACGTACTGTAAGCATAATCTTTTTATTACAATTTAGCCAATACAAGAACTTTGACTCACATTTTAGCATAGACAACAATCTGTATGATACCCCCGACCTTGAGAATTAACGTCTTGACCAGTCAAGGATTACTTGGTGACCCTGAACGGTAGAACCCCCCATACATTGAAAAGTCTATTTAATACCCTGAGAATTTATTTATAAGAATTAACACCTTAGCTCAGGCAAGAATTGCCTGGTGACCTTGAGGAATATACATAGACCTTGAGCAAAACACTCATAGAAAAAGTGTAGTGGAGGAGTGGTGTAGGATCAGTCTAGCTACGTAGGCAATCTTGAAAAACCATTGACTTGGTGGTATCCCTATTTGACCTTGAAAAATATACGTAGCTAATAAGAGCGACCTTGTAATACCGTTGACTTCGACGCAGGAACATCAAAGTAGATCCCCACAGCATCTCTCTTTCAATTGACCTTGAAGCGGTCAACGTGCAAAATAAACTTTAAGATAGGGAATGAGGGCGACCTTGACCATTTCCTGCCACGTGACCTTGAATCGGGGACGATCACCTTGAATAATATGCAGCCATGTGTACGATGGGCCCTTTGGCCTTGAAAATCTTGCATGTTGGCGTAATGTGTACAATGACCTTGAAAAACTATCTACTTAGACGTGGACAAGTTACTTCAATAACCTTGAGGAATATACTTCAATGCATGGAACGTGTGACCTTGAAGCGGAGAGTGAGTACGTGCACGGATGACCTTGAAGAATATGCAATGTGAGCGATCTTGTCCTAGAAAAACCATTGACCGTGAAGCGGTGTGTGTGTACGTTAAGATCATAACCTTGGCAATGAGAGCGACCTTGAAGCGGGGACCTTGAAGAGACTCGACAGTATTACCAACCTTAAAAATTTCCTGCCACATATCCTTGAAACAGTCACCTTGTAGCAGGAAATATTACCATCCTTGAAATCCAGTAACTTTTCTGGTGACTTTTTTCAAATCTGGTGACAAATCTAGTGACAAAAGGGGGACAGAAGTGGGGTAGTATATCTACTCAGATCCCATATCTGTAACATCTTCAATAGATAATTGAACCAATTCTCGTCATCTGCAAGCTCCTACTACACCCAAAATAAGAGCAACCTAAAGAATTATAAGTAGTATGCATTTTAAGAAATAAATCTTAGTTTTTTATTTACTCACTTTGGTCATTAAAAATTGATCATTCGGAGCTCGCGCTAAAAATTCCTCAACTTGTGCTGTCAAAATTTTAGATTCTGTACGCTTATAGCCATCATTTTTTCTCTTCAAAAATCTTTTCAAGTTTGCATATTTTGAAATGTCATTATACTTAATAACAAACAGCGATTTTAACATTGAGTAAATCTACCACAATGTAGAAGAAAGCAGATCCTTTGCCTTTTGGTACAAATAAGCCAGTAATACGTTTTCTGCAGTATAATCTTCGATATTTTTTTCACCACTCCATTTTAAAAAGTCGTATGTCTTTTCACATATCTTTCGCAATTTTGTTGGTAATAAATCTCCTAATACCTTTTCGGCATCTTGTTCTACCGTATATTCCATTTTTTTCTTTTAGAGTGAAACAATAATAAAATGTTCTATTGGTAAAAATTACAGTCTTTTATTTTTAGTGTCAAAATCAATTCATTCTGAGGTTTATTTTTTTATTATACGTTGTCACAAGTGCCATACTTTAGCAACATCCTCTAAACGTTGATGTGACTCAATGGTAGAGCGTCCGATTTGTAAGCAAGAGGACCCGGGTTCAAATCTCGAGTTAGATCAGTTTTTTATTCAGTAACTTTTTATAACAATTAAGTAATAATGTTGAGTGTTTCTTTTCATTGAACTGTCGTATTATTCCCGCGTTCCAAACAAACCAAATCTTTGTAGAAAACCAGTACTATATTAATTAACAGAAGCTTTTTTGAACTTATTTTACTGTTTGTAATAAGGTAAGGACCTTTATAGATCAATGTTTTTAGTAACTATTCTTTACACAAAAAGGAGTTCTAAATATGTGCTCTTTAAATGCTTAAAAATGACAATTAAAAATTAAGTGGGGTTATGTCGTATTTTTTTTAGTCTGTTTTCAATATTACTTTAGCAAAACTTAAAAAGGGATGCATGCAAATTTTCCTAGTAATCCAAATGAATTGAACCGATAGTTAAAACTTAATAGGTAGGTCAAAATAATATTTATTTAATATAATTTTATTAGTGCAAAATTTTGTGTACCTACTACCTCTTTGAATAAATCTTGTTTCATCGGCACTAGCGAAGTAATTAGCAATAGCGCTAGAACGTGTTTTATTTGGGCCACTTTTATCTGAAAGGACAAATTATAATACGTTCTAAAGTTGGCGAACAATCTTATTAAAGTTTCAAGGTCTTTTATTAAAAGTCAATTAATAATTTTGTTTACTATTTAAGTAATATTCACATAACCGCACTTTATTTACAAGTGTTATTTTAATGAGGCGGTAAACAAAGGAACAGAGGATGAGCATAGGATGAGGATGGTACCGATGTGTGACGTCACCATACCTCATATAAACAGGTATTTTATAAATGGTTTAAATATCAGTTTCAATGTCAAACTACCAGAGCACTGATGGTGTAGCGGTAGCAATCGCCTTCCATGCTTTTGGTGTGGGTTCGATTCCCGGCTCGTGCATTTTTTTCTCGTATGTTTCAGTGGTTTTGTTTACTTTTGTTAGGTTATTGTAATTTTGTTTATCTAATCTAATTATATTAGGTTACAGTAGTTTTGTTTTTCTTATCTAAAATAGATGACGTCAAAAGTCGGCACCATCCTTATCCAACGTTCCTTTGTTTACCATCTCGTTTATTTTAAGCGTTTAAAGAAAATATACTTACAATTATTTTTTTATTAACAATACTTATTGACAACATATATGTATAAGTGCACTTACCTTAATATAAACAGTCACCCTGTCACGAGTGTTTTGATTGCTGGTCATCGCTTTGTATGCGGAAATTGACCTTGAAACATCGTCATTATTATCCTGATAGGTTTAGAATGCAGCAGTTTTGAACTGGGAAATTGTTCCGTTAAAGATCGTATATTATTCCCTGAAGGTGAAATAGCGATCTATTAAATATAAAGCTAGAGCAAAATCCCGGTAGTTGGTTCTCGTATTATTTATTGCATTTTATTAGATTACTTTTTAAAACGCATTGGAATTAAAATTAAAAAAAAAAAAATCTATCATTAAAAAATATTACGTCACAATAAACCTTAGATTATTCAAAACGTTTGTACGGTTTATTATTTCGAAGCATAATTTCTATTTTCTAAAGAAATAGAACTGTAAATTGCAATAATCTCAGGAAGCATCGTTTGTAGAAATTTTCTTGTATTTCACGTATTTTGCGAAGCGTAGAATTATTTATAATGCACCTATTGCATTTCCTACTAATAGTAGCTAAGGATGGAACTTAAAATTCATTGAATCTAAATCTGCTTCTTGTATACTAAATTAGAAATGTAAGTCAGAAATGTAAGTGGATTTAAGAATGTATGCTTCAACGTCGCTATAAATTAATTATTCATCACATCGAACTTGGGCGAGATAAAGTTCGACTAATGGAAAGACGATGCACTGGAGTGCAAGTGGAATTCAATTTTCCATGATTTGTTTCAATACATTCTTTTAAAACTAATTGCTAATTTCGACTTACGAGAGTATTCTGAAAATCTATCTAATTTTCCAGAAACAGCATAAAACTATCATTTCATTGCAAAAATGTTCCGACAACTTTATCCTACTTTATATAAATTCACGAGTCGTAAAAAAGCTAAAGAAAATCGCAAGGAAACCATAGATTTTCTTTAAACACGCGCCTTATACTACAATTTCAATATGCAAATCTAGTCGTAATATTTGAATTATTCATTTATATTTAACCGCACGTTTAGATTCAGAATCGCTCTAAGGATACATACACGCACCTGAAAAACTTCATTTGGGTTCGGCGTATCTCCTTCTGGGCCAAATGTTGCTAAATTACTTTGAGCTTTGTAGTTTGTGACTTTCTGTGTAACCGATCTACACAGATGTAACATATGGATACAAACTAAAGTTTCCCGTTGCTTGATTATTTTGGAAAGTTTACCAAACAAAAGCCTTACAGGGATTGCTCAATTTATTTCTTAATAGATAATAAATATGTTACATTTACAGGTACGTTCAGTTTGTGTAACTATGGCTTAGATCTAAATTGAAACTTAATTCTTATAGTCTCATAAAAAGAGTAGATATGGAGAACAAGCATGAAAATTTAAGGTACTATGTATCAATAGCAAAGCTTACTAGGATGTTACGAAGGTATAATTTTTGTTGATTGAACAATTCATCTGCTCCGTACAGAATTATCGGATTAACCAGATAGTTAAGATTATAATTGCAAGCTAAATTTGATGGTTTTTAATGCAGCGAAACTGAATAAAGTATGTAACGTGTATTTCAGTATACATTTTTCAAACCCCTAAGATACGTATTTATAATTAAATGCGTGCACATACATACTTAAGAAAATTATTGTATCAGAATATTTAGCAACTGATTAGTTTAAGAATTCTACTTAACTCAGAAAATTGCAATTCGTATAATAGTTTCATAGGGTTTGCCTTTAATGTGTAAAAACTTGAGCTTTGGAAAGCTATGCATCAAATTCATCTGCGACCCTCCTTATATTCTAATGCAACCTAAGTCGGCTACAAATAGTATGCAAGTAAGTTGACCTATGCAAATTATGTTACCGATATGGTGCAAAACTTTGACAACGTAAGAAGAATGACAAACTAGTAATTTGCATAGCTTTTCAGATTTTCTAAATCTTATATTAAAGTTTTTATAATTATATAAACCATTTATACTATTTTGTGGTGAGGATTTAAACAGTTTTTTGAAAATTTATCACATTTTCCATTAATACATAAACATATTAACTTGTAACGTACTTTATCTGTTTAAACTCTCACTTAGATCTATTTTTTGGATTTTGCAGATTGCATTTGCCAAAATGTAATTTTTAAATTTTAATTAGTAGGTAAGAGCTCTGCGCGTGTCGGCGTGTATTCATGCGTGCGTGTATGGGCGCGCGCGTGTGCGTGTGGGTGTCCTTGTGCGTGTGCGTGTGCATGTGCGTGTGTTTGTACCATTTGAGTGTACGTGTTCGTTTGCGCATGTGTGTGCGCGATTGCATGTGCGTGTGTGTATGTGCGCGTTTGCGTGTGCATGTGTGCATGTGTGAGTGTGTGCGTGTGAGCGTGCGTGGGTCCCTCAGTTCATTCGTGAGTGCGTGTGTATGTATGTGTCGCGCACCCGCGCACGCTCCACACGCACACACGCAGACACACAGATGTACACACGCACACAAACACACGTACACACGCACACACGCACACACGCACACACTCACACACGCACACACGCACACACGCACACACGCACACACACACGACACACGCACACACGCAACACGCACAACGCACAAGCACCACACACGCACACCACACACACACACGCACACACGACACACGAACACACGACACACGCACACACGAAAACACGCACACATGCACACGTACACATGCACGCACACACACAAACGTACAAACGTACAAACGCACACGCGCACACACGCATGCACATATACGCACTCACGCACACACGCACACACCACACGCACACACGCACACAGCACACACGCACACACGCACACACGCACACACGCACACAGCACACACACACCCACACGCACACACCCACATACGCACACACGCACACACGCACAAACCCACACGCACACACGCATGTACGCATGAACGTACACACTCACGGATGTACACCCGCACACACGAACACTTATTTAATATACCCCAACGTAAAATAGTATAAATGTTATAATAATAATTAAATTTTCGTAAATATCTAACACAAAAATATTTTATAGAGCGCCAACTCGCAGACCTAAATACAATTCTATCAGGAAATATTCCCAATACATTAATCAATATACATCAGAGACAATGTATCTACGAAATAAACCAGCAGTAATCAACTTACCTTTCCACCACAACTGAAAACAAACTATGAAATTTACTTAAAATTTACATACTCAGACACAATACGGTTCGGCATCTAGTGTTGACCCCAAAAGAAAAGAATGCCCAAACATATATCTATAATTATCCGAAATTGAATTCTTGTATACCGTTATTCCACGAAGAGCTCTCCGTTGGACTAATTTATCAGTTTCCAATCAACCGAACCCAAATAAACCCCAAATATAAAGCGAAAATCAGCACTAGATGTCTACCCTGTTGTTTACTTATGTAAGCACAAAATATTCTTCAGTAAAATTACTATGAGCATTACAGACAAAATAATAAGCATAAAGCATTTAGAAAATTTAGAAAGGCCAAGTTTATTATCGATTTGGCAATTGCATTACAAGAATTAAATAAAGCGCAACACAGAATAACCCATTTATTGGTAAGCATAGGGCTACCAACAAAAGATTCAAATTAGTAAATCCTACTTCAAACAGTTTTATACTAAACCAATATTAAAATTGTAATCAGGAAAAAAATTACAAATGTTAAACAACCCCAATGATAATAAATAAATATTCAATTTGATTTACACAGTAATTGAAACCCCAGCAGTTAGCATAATATTTCACCCTCGGACGAATGATATCCGAAGGTGCTGTCAGAAACGCATGCATTTGAAAGGTATGTCTAGTAAATAAAAACAAAGTGAGTAGCTTACCTCTTGAATGAAGCTAAGGTGTAGTAGAAACAAAAATTAAAGCCGAACTAAATTTCGAAATCCCCACAGTATTTATTTATATGGAAAAGATTAAAACCACCAACAGGTTGAGTTAAAATTTTACTTGAAAAATTCAATCAAAATTTTAAGAACATCTTTTCCAAATTTTACATGTGCTTCTAACTACGCATTCAATTTCTTTTTGCCAAAATGGCGTTTTCCTTCTTCTCTGAAGGTACCAGAAAACCAAAAACAATAGCCTGATTATTTTCCCCAATCCAAAGATTTTAAAGTAGTCACATGTTTGAAACATTTTAAATTTAAAACGATTTTTAGTGGCAATGTTGCCATTTTCCAACACCATACAGGATGAGTCGTAACTTAAAGACCATAAATTTATAAACCAAATTTTACACGTATCAAACTAATTCCCAACTGGGTGCAATTTGAAAAAAAGGGCTACTGCCTTCTACGACATTAGAAACATTAAAGAATACGTATGAAGATGTGCGATGGAATACTGATTGGTTTGCCAACCTAGATAAAAGAATTCGCTACTTCCACCATCATGTCATCGTGGGTAATTTGGGATATTATTCACACACATTTGCTCTTCATACTCGTTATCACCTTGCTAGCCATATTAATTGATGCTGTGACTGCTACAAGGCATTGCAACCGAGTGAATACCGACTTATTGAACAACATACACATACGGATAGATGGGTCGCAATTTACCACATGCCACACCAAGAATACTGGTGTTCATCGTGTAGAGCGCCCCTAACAATGCTGCATGAGGTATGTCAAGATGATTCATGCATACTCTGCGGAGAAGTGTATTATTTGGACAATTAGTTTTTTTTATAATGTATATATTGTGTATAATAATTTATTTCCTATTAGAATCTTACTGTGTTCTACGGTGAGAAGATGTGCGACGTAACAACAACCTTTTATTATCCTCAGTATTACACTTCGTTTCAATAAACGTTTACTTAGCTATCAAACATGGAGTTCACTCACCTACATCGATTGTAGCAGCACGGTTCATTTCCATATCTTCAGACGATACGGTTGAATGCTTCATGTGTGGAGTTCGAATAAACTAATGGCGGTCATCTGACACTCCGCTACAAGAGCATCTCCGATGGACACCACACTGCACGTACGCTCAATTACTTGCCCCACGACCTCGCAGATGTAATGACACAGAAGTGCACTTGTACTAAATCAAAATGTTTTATTCCTAGACAAAATCATATATCTGAATAATACACTAATTACATTTGTACATACAACAAATAAATATATTAGCATATCATTATCTTTTTTTAATTTGGTTCTAAGTGTGGTATTAGAGAGGTGTAAAAAATTACATGAGCAAGCCTTGAAAAAGTGATGAGTGGGTAAGATGCGCAACTAGCCTTGATAATGCGTTTAATGTTAGTGACCTTCGTATTTTTTTACACCTTACAGTGTGCTAATCTTAAAAAATGTGGGACCTAGGGAAAGTTGAGTGCAAACATGACCTACTTCTTTCGTAACCTTGAACTGGTGGGACCTTGGAATTGTGGTAACCTTGGAAATGTGGGACCTTGGAATTGTGGTGTGTTCCAAAAGTCTCCAATCTTACCTACTCTAATATAAACCTAATGACTAGACGTTTGTCAAAAAGTTCCCGCACCCAAACGTCAAAAAAACCTCGACAAGCAGAGACAATAAAGAACCGTTTAACCTTGATGGGTTGGAGAAGGAATACCGAGCAACCAGTATTACGCAAACCTTTCGAAGTTATTTTATTGTGTACATCTCTTTAACTTAAAAGAACAACATAGTCACAACACTTAAAGTCTTTATTCTTAAATAGTACAATACCGTTCCTTAAACCTGATACATATTACACTCTTGCACATTCCTTGTCCAGTTCTGTAAAACGATTCTAGTTAAAGCATGTTTACATATGGTTGGGAGCTCGAAAACGAACCAGGTCCAACTTTTTCAAAATTCAGCCCTGGACGATAACCCCCGTGGACTTATTCCAGTATCTATCACTATTCGAAATGCTACCCTAAAATTAGATAATTTAAAGGGATTATTCAGATTTTTCCATAATATACAAAAACTACCCCCTATCTGTGCCTTTACCTATAAAAAATAGCTCCTAAAGTAGGTGGTTTAAGCGGATTATCCAGCTTTTTCTATAATATAAAAACTACCCCTATCAGCACTTTGACCTACTGTCAGATTCATAAGAATTGTCCTAGGATACCAACAAAACTTGACCTTGACCCTATTTAGTCAATACAGGAACCACTTAACCTCAACCAACTTTTTAACATAAACAAAAACATTCATATTTCTACGAACTGATTCTATGTTTAGATTTCTAAGAATATGACGACCTTCTAAGCAATAAACTTTAACCCCTCACGCGTTGATTATATGGTTGGATTTCTAAGATAAACTTTGAAAATGGATGTCTAAGAAATGATTTTGACCTTGCACAGCCTAGTTCAATTTATCCTCAGCTACGATGAATGATCCATTCGACTTGTTTTCTGGGACTAAACGGTTACCTGTATTGGGTAACAGCTCCCTTGTCTTGGGAAACGGTTATCTGTCTTTGGAAACCGGATACGGTTCTGGGGGAAACTGTCTCATCCTGGCGGTTAGGACAGTAATAGGAACCCACGTAAGCATAATATTTTTATTATTACAAATAATTTAGCCAATACAAGAACGAACCTTGATATCAGCATAGACAACAACTTTCTTGTTTTCACGACCTCCAAGGAATGCTAAAAGTTGACCTAAATGGATAGGGTAGGGTACTTATACCTAGATTGTGATCACAAATAATATTTCTTTATTTTTAGTAAATGCTGTACATTAGATAAGCAGGATGATATTACAGTATTTCCATAAAGTGTTATGTGAATTAATATTATACTTACCATTTATAACATCTTGAATGTACTATAATTAAACCACTCAATTCGATCATAAGTTTTCCTTTGACGCGAGCACCCTGTATATTATGTCAATTAGGCTCATTTTCCTCTTCCGACGATAAATATGAAATGATTCTAGTTAAAACATGTTTACACATGGTTGGGGACACTACTATGTTATTGTCTTTCCGACTGCACCCAGACTACTCATGAGCACTTCCTTTGTATATGCAAAAGAACGCTATATATTCACAACAATTAAAGCCTTTATTTTTTAATTATACATCTTTTCCTAGCCGACTTTGACCCGACCTGAAAATTAATTTGTACCGTCTTGACTAAGCGAAGAATTTTTTGGTGACCCTGAAAGGTTGTATCCCTCACACCATGGAAAGTCTATATTATACCCCTGACCTTGACAAAGAAATAACACATGACCTCGACTCGGCTTGGTGACCTTGACCAATGAGCACAAACAGTATAACGCCCGTGACCTTGAAGAGTATCATCATATTTACCCTCAGTTTAGTGTACGATGACCTTGAAAAACGTAAAATTGGGTCCCCCATACGTCACCTTGAATATATGCAGGCAACGTCCACGGTGGGCCCTTTAACCTGATAATGTGTACATTGACCTTGAACAACCATGTAGACGTGGACAATCTGGACCTTGATCTTGAGAAATATACTTAGATGCAGGCAATGTATACGATGACCTTGGTCATTGACCTTGAGTGTATTATTATAACAATTTCGTTAGTATCACCCTAGTATAAAGTATAGTTCCCCATACGTTCAATGATCTTGAAAATTTTAACTGACTTTGGTGCTTGAAACGTGTACGTGACCTTGAAAACTGTTTAACTTCGGCGCAGAGAACGTGATCTTGAAAAACTTTGTATTTTGACAGAGGCAATGTGTACGATCACCTTGTCCTTGAAAAACCTTGTACTTCGACGTAGGCAATGTGTACGTGACTTGACCTTGAGCAAAAACACTCATAGAAAAAGTACAAATCGATTATTTATGTTCCATGCGAAAAAATGCCTAAGGTAGAATGTAAGTGTTAGTTCAAAATTGTCAAACTAGGAAAAAATAGTCTATCTTTCGGATAAATTCGTTATGAAAAAGATTATAGGAGTAGTTGTGGTTGCTATCAACTGTGGTTATTACTAGTAACGGTTAGTACTACCTAATCTTAATTAATATTAAAAGCGTATTAGGGTTTTAGCAATTGAAAAGAAGAAGGTTGTTCAATAAAATTAAATTAACCTGACCATTAAAATTAATGGAATCCTCAATTGCGAATGTTGCTGATCGCAGTTGCGTGTTTGCATGTTATGTTTAGGTCATGTCACTTTTGAGACTATTAAGTATATTCTTATACTATCACTGCCATTCCATACTGTTACACAATGCCAATATTTATGTATAAATTATTTTGGTTATAGAACTGAGTAATGTACTAGAAAACACCAAATTTCTCTTACTATTTAGTTTGATACCCTAAAATGGTACGTTTGAATCTATTTTATGTTAAGGAAAACCCTCAAATGTATCTGGATTATTTAGTGAGTAAAATTTTACGTAAATGATAAATTAGCGCAACTACATTAATGATGTTTAATAATAGACGTGTTCCATTGCCAACAGATTACATTGACAGATGATATATTTATGTCATCTTAAACATGTTGGGCCAGGAGAAAACTTTTAAATGATTAGAGTTAAAAGCAAAATATATAGAAGTAAAGTGGTGTGTGGGATCATAATCCTAGTTTGATATTGATCAAAATAACTTTTATATTAGGATTTATTTTTAGGAATATTGCTTTTTTAAGCCGTATTGCAGTATCAAGTTTTTCTTTTATCTAACAAGCAGCATATTTTGTAGTAATAGATTTTTTAGTGAAAATTCATAAATAAGAAAGTCCCACTTTTTTAGTCGTAAACGTAACGGCGTTCGTGATTAACATACATAAACTTCAATATCACAGTTTTTCATCGTGCGACATTATATTAACAGAATTACAAATTGAATAAAAACATTCGCTCGCGGAAATTCAAAATTTAATGCCTTGTTATTATTCTATTTCTAAATATTAAATTGCAACCTGAAAAGTAAATGCGACTTTTAATGATTAATGAGTTTTCATATTTCAATAACTTACATGATTTCATATCAATTTTTTTACTTATGGTGTAAGTGTTGTCAAACACGAGTTATGTTAATGCAAATGGAAACTCATTTTTGCTACATTTTCGATTGCTTTTGTTGGATAAAATGACTACCGTTTTATAAATGATATAATTTGTATAAAATCAATTTCGAGTTCTTTCTATAAGCTAACAATTTTGAATAAGGTACGTTATACAATTTGATTTACTCTTATTAAAACATCTCAAACATCGGAAAAGTCTACTTTGTAATATGCGACGGTTTTCGTTATTTCTATTTTATGTAACGAGGGACTCAATAAAAGTTTTCAATATTATTAATATAAAGCATAAAGCCCCTTTAAGAGTTCCTAAAAATGAGTTTTATAAATGGGAAGTAGCAAATTACCCTAAAGTCAGTGTGAGTTTTTCAAACAGGCATCGTCGTCCCGTTGAATTTTGTTCTTTACTTTGAAGTTAGGATGAAATATTTTAAATGTCACGTTTATAAAGTGGCAAAGCAGTTTGCGAAGTCATTATGCGGCATTCAGAATATTACTAACGGCGCACCTTGTTACAAATTTCTGTGCATAAATATTTATAATATTACGATTATTATTAAAGCAAAGTTTCTCAACAGGTGCAGTTGTTTAAATTAGTGAAAAACTATACCTAACATTCATGATCGCTTCAGACGAAGCACCCCCTGATAGGCTTATTTATAAAATGTTTAGAATTTTCTTTTTTTAATATGACCTTTTTTGGGACAGAGAACAAAATGCCCTTGCGGCAAACTGCGTAAACACGTTTCAAACTCATTAAGTAATTGTTTTGTTTCTCCGTTCTCTTGTGATTAAGACTTTAATTAGAATAATTAGTCGTCTGTTTTGATTAGCTTGAAAGGAAACTCTATGAACACAAAGCAGGTACGAATCGTATTTCTTTGTATTAAAAAAACTTATTAAGTAATTTTTGTTTATTGAAGCTTTTTTTCTGCTTTGAAGAGTAATTTAATCATTTTTCGTTATTGATTTTTAGTTCTGTTTAAAAGTAGCTTGTATACAATTATAAGTTTTATTATCATTAGTGCTGTGTTGAATTTTTTTAGTTATCTTTCAGAAAATTATGTTTCAGTTTTGTTAATATAAACTTTTCTTTTACCTTGGTACCTTGATCAGTCAACGATACAGTTTCAACATGTGTTGAATAATAATGGTGTTGTTTATTGTCAATAGTAAGAAATTAAAGTAAAATATCTGGTATGGAACACCACACGACCTTCCAACCTACAAAATGGAAATTAAAAGAAATGAAATAAGTTTAATATTTGTTATTTTCCAATAATGCACCTATTTTTAAACACGTTAGAAGCGATATAATGCCCTAGGGCATTATTAAAAACAGAATGCATACTTACGAAACCAAGGTGACCGAACAAACTAAAAACACGCATGACAATACATTACCTTAATTATTAAAATAACATTTCTTTTTGGATAATAATATAACCTCTTTTATAATATAATGTTAACTTAAGATATCAATAATGCAGTATAAGTATCTTCATACATACTTATTTCATTTTTTGACTTACCTTGCATTATATTAAAAAACATAAAGAAAACTTATGTAAAATCAAATTTTTTTTAAAAATACGTCTACACTTTTTCTTATAAAACTAATTGTTATTCAGATAGTGAAAGCACACTTAAATTTTACCTTACGAATTTTTTGCCAATAAATTACGCGTCATATCAAAAGATTGTATAGAGCATAATTAATCGATTTGTTTAAGGACTATATCCAGGTATTTTTATATCTTTGAAATATGGAGCTGTTTTAGAAATATTTGATAAAAGCCAATAATTGTCTCTAAAGAACCCCCCCTTCCCCGGCTGGATTTTTCCCAAAATCCAGTCACCTCTTAGCCAAATGAAAACAAGCTTATACACAAAATTTTAAGTGCGTAGGTACCTTCGTTCTCGATTTATCATGGATACTAACATACATCCATACACACAGCCACACGCACATACGCGCGCACGCACGCACATACGCACGCATTCACGCATGCACACACACACACATACACACGCGTGCACACACGCACACACACGCACACACATACACACACACACACACGAGATCACGGGCACACACACAGGCACACGCACACACTCGGACACACGGACACACAAGGACACGAAGGACACACACGGACACACACGGACACACACGGACACACACGGACACACACTGACACACACGGACACACACGGACACATACGAACACACATGGACACACACTAACACACATTTAGGGACACACTTCGTGATTACATGGAGACACGCGGACACAACACACACACACACGGCACACGCACGAACCACATCACGCACACACAACACACACAGACACAACAGACACACAGACACACAACACACACAGACACACAGACACACAGACCCACAGGACACACAGACACACACAGAAGACACACAGGCACACACGGACACACACAGACACACACGACACACACACAACACACACAGGACACAACACACACAGACACACTACAGACACGTACAGGGACACACGACACACATGGAGACACGCGGACACACAACACACACAGGACACACGACACACGACACACACAGACACACACAGACACAACAGACACACACAGACACACAGACACACAGGACACACATGGACCACAGACACAGACACACAAGGAACACACACACACACAGAGACACACGGATACACACGGACACACACACACACACAAACGGACACACACACACACACACGGAGACACGTACGGACACCACAACACACAACACACACAGACACACACAGATACACACACACACACACAGACAACACACAGACACAACAGACACACACAGACACACACAGACACACAAGGACACACAGACGACACACAGGACACATACACACAGAGACACACACACAGGACACACAGGACACACACACAAGGACACACATGGACACACACGGAGACATACGGACGGACACACACGATACACACAGAGACACACGGATACACACACACACACACACACAGGGCAACACACGGACACAGACGGACACACACAGACATACGGACGGACACACAACACACACACACACACACACACAGACACACACAGCACACACAGACACACACAGCACACATGGACACACACGACACAGAAGGACACACGAGACACAGACACACGGATACACACGACACACACGACACTCACGGACACACACAGGATACACACTGACACACACAGACATACACGGACAGACACACACAACACACACACACACACACACACACACACAACACAACAACACACAGACACACACAGACACACAGACACACAGACACACAGACACACAGAACCACTACCACGACACACAGACATACACACAGACACAGACAGACACACAGGCACAACACAGAACACACACACACAGACACACAGACACACAGACACACAGACACTCAGACACAAGACACAGACACAGAAACACACACACACAACACACACAGCACACACAGCACACAAACTCACACACCACAGACACACAACACACACAACACACAGACACAGACACACACGACAGACACACACAGACACACACAGCACAGACACACACAGACACACACAGACACACAGACACACAGACACACACAGACTGAAAATGCAAATCAAATTCTAGATTTTGTTTTGTTCTCAGACTTTTTAGACAAAGTTAAGGGGTCTAATTATCCTTTGGAAGTAGCGAGGACTTATACGGAAAACATTGTCGGTCTCATGGATTTAATTCGCGATGTTGCTCCGTTATTTAACCAAAGGGCTACAAAAGAAAGATGCAAACGGCTTATTAAATATATTCGGCGAGATTTGCAGAAAGAAGGAACCTTGATCTCCTCACAGGAGTCCATTACAGAACGTCTAGATTGTACGTCCTCAAATGAAACCATTAACAGTTCTTTTTAATATTTTTAGTCTATAATGGATAATTCAAAAATACGTATATTTACAATAAATAGTAAAAGCATTAGATCAGAATTTAAATGGCTCCAGTTAGTACACTTTATAAACGCCAACTCTCCAGACATCCTCTTAATTCAAGAATCAAATGTAATGCAACTAACGTCACTATCAGATTGCAAACAATACTTATTTTATATTAACCCATGCGACAGTAAGTACAGCGGAACGATCATTGCAGTTAAAAAAAGCTTAAACTTAAATGAAATAGAACATGAAATTATAAACAACTCTTATGCACACAGAATACAAGTTACCGTTAATAATGAAAAATGGCATGTTATAAATGTGTATCTACCACACAATGCAAATATTGCATATGCAATCATTTCCAACCTCCAGGCTTTCCTGAGCACTGTAGATAGTACATCTCGAATTATAATTGGTGGTGATTTTAACTGCACCCTGGACGCACTGAATGATAGACTTGGTTCCGTAGAAAAAGATCTGAAGCAAGCCCGACAACTGAATGAACTTATCCAATCGTCAAATCTTGCCGACTGCTGGAAACTTTTCAACAGAGGTAAGGGAGGATACACTTTTTTTACACATATACACTCAAAAACAGCGTCACGGTTAGATAGACTGTATTGCTCTCAAAACTTAATTGCACAACTACAATCAACTAAACTGCATACATCATTCTCAGACCATCTTTCAGTATCAATCAGTTTCAATGTGCGTAGTAAAGTTTATGATTACCCACCTTACTGGAAATTTGACAATTTTCTATTAGAAGACGAATCCTTTACAGAGCATATGAAAGTGTTTTTAACAACGGAAGTTACTAAATCCATGCCAGAGCATAGTATACCCACATGGTGGGAAAATTTAAAGCTAAAAATCAAGGACATAACAATCTTACATCAAAGGCAAAGTAAACAACGAAAGTACCAAGATATTCAAAACCTAGGAAAGCTAGTACAACAAACTCCGCAAAGTAGTGCAGGCCAACAATCCTACAACAATGTAGCGTCTTTAATGAAAACTTCAAAGATGCGTTCCACCGCATAAGCGAAAGGCAACTAATAGCTAGAAGGTGTGAAAAATTAATTCAATCCGATCGTCCCACTCTCAATAAACACGTTGGAAATACTTGCAAATCACTTACAGTACTAAGACATAATGGTAAAACAATTAATAGCCAACTTGCAATCTGCGGAATTGTGAGAGATCATTTTAGTAGCATGTACAGTAAGAAACCCAGCAATACAAATTCTAGCAGTGTAGTATATAAGGATCTATCCCATCTTTCCAATAAGGATAAAGTTTTACTTAACGAACCAATATCCATCGATGAATTAACCGTAGCGGTAAAATTGTTAAACAAAAATAGTGCACCTGGTATTGATGGATTAACAACCCAATTTTACGCATACTTTTGGGATATAATTAAACATTCTTATCAGAAAATGATTACCACAGCAATAGATAACAATCAACTACCACTTTCAGTTACAAAATCCGTGGTTGCTCTCATGCCTAAAAAAGGCGACTTATTAGAAATACAAAATTGGAGACCTATATCGTTATTGACAACGGATTACAAAATACTTGCTAAGACATTATCCGTGAGACTAACCAGCGTCATTAATAAAATAATATCACCTGATCAGAGTTATTCTATTCCCAATAGATCAATGTACGACACGATACATCTGCATCGCGAGCTTATACATTATGCTAACCAGCACAATATCCCATTAGCTGTAGTGAACTTAGACCAAAAGTCCGCGTTTGACAAGATTTGCCATGGGTACCTGTTTTGCGTTTTAAAAAATGAATTTGGGGACGAATTTATAAAATATGTGAAATTATTATACACAAAGTGCACCAGTCATATACGACTGGGATCATTACTAACCAGCGTCATCTCTTTTGAAAATGGTATTAGGCAAGGATGCCCTTTGTCAGGTCCGCTCTATTCCATAGCAATCGAACCTTTCCTGAATCTAATCCGAACATACACCAAAGGTCTCACTCTTCCTACGATTCCGTACCCGCTTAACATATGTGTAAGTGCTTACGCGGATGACATTACAGTGTTTACATCAGATAACAAAGACTTTAAAGTTTTACAAAATTGTTACAATATATATGCAGAGCAATCAGGTTCAGAGTTAAACTTAAGTAAGTGCAAAGGTATGTGGTCTGGAAGTTGGAAAGCCCGAAAGGAAACACCTCTAAATATCGAATGGTTTACACACATAGAAATTTTAGGAATCAACTTTTCAAATGATGAAAATTTTAGCCGTGAACAAAATTTTATTAAGCTATCTCAATCGTTGAACAACTCTATCACAAAGTGGAATGGAATAGCACCAACATTGTCAATAGTGGGAAGAAAAAACGTAATTCATCAGTTTATAGCGCCCAAGTTATGGCATGTCTTACAAAGCGTTGCATTAACTCTCCAACAGCAAAATGAATTACAAAAAGGATAGTAGACTTCATGTGGAAGGGAAAACACTGGGTAGCGCAGCAGTGTCTGTGTGTTCCAGCTTATAAAGGTAGACTAGGATTAGTGCACATTCCATCAAAAATCAAACTAATGAGGGTAATGTTAGCAAAAAAATTGATATGCACCCAAGAAGAACAAAAATGGAAGGTGTTGATGGAACATGCTTTAAGATCTGCAGATTCCATTGGTTTGGCTTGGCAGTGGTTCTTTTTGAAAGACAGAAACCCTAGCAAAGGTTATTTATCTCCATTTATTATTGAAACCATTAAAACCAATCAAAGCGTAGGTCTCTTTCTAGAACAGTACGATGTCATGAAAACACCTACATTGCCCTCATCGCTTGTACCACACGATGTTCCACCAATTTTTGCTGATATATGGATAAAGCACGGTTTTGTCACACTAAACGATTTTAGACAAAACAATGTCTGGTTGGATGATATGTCATTACTTGCTAGGTTTCCCCACACTAGCGAGGTAGTAAAAAATGAGCTACTCCGGCACTATTATCGAATTAAGCAGGTTTTCGCTGATAAGCTTGTAGACTATGGGCATACAAACCCAAAAAATACGATTTTATTTAATTTCGACCACAAAACGTACTGCTTAAATAAACGA